>LR999965.1:72365775-72428002 GCA_905220375.1 Tachina fera | reverse complement strand
ATACATATACATATACATATACATATACATATACATATACATATACATATACATATACATATACATATACATATACATATACATATACATATACATATACATATACATATACATATACATATACATATACATATACATATACATATACATATACATATACATATACATATACATATACATATACATATACATATACATATACATATACATATACATATACATATACATATACATATACATATACATGTACATATACATATACATATACATATACATATACATATACATATACATATTAGACTGGTCGCATCTTGTATGGGATTTTTTTTTTTTGAAATTTGATTGTGTGCGCTGCTTAAAATATGAGGTTTGGTCTAAGAAATTATGTCCTAAATTTTCAGCTCAATCCGACGGTGCCTAGTCGTGCCTAGTGGGGCCCAAAGTTCCCCATAGTTTAAAAAAACATCTATTCAATCAGATATTTATAGTTATATTGAATAATATGCTTGAAATATAAATTTAATTTGTTAATGGTTTTGAAAGTTAATATAATGATGAAAAATTTATATATTTATTTGATTAATTTTATTGAGTTCATTAATTTATAAGAGAAGATTTGTTGTGAGAAGGATATAAATGACGATAGTGTTCAACAACTTGGAGTAAGTACTGCTTATCTTTCTCATCGTATGTTAATGATTTATTGTAATCCGTGATGAGTTTAATTGCTCTTTCTGCTGCATCATTCACAACGTTCAAATGTTGACAGATAGCTTTTCCAGCGCAATAATCATTCCTCTGCTGCCATTGAGAAGGTTCCAATTCTAAAAATTTTGGATCTATGGCCAATCGAGAAAAAAATTTCTTTGTCAGTGGAGAAACGAAGTCTGATATATCTCTAGATGCGTAAGACAAAATTTCATCCATATTGACAACATTCCTTTTCGTACTTTTTTCATTAATTCCGTGTATAGCATTGCCGATGTCGAGTTTTTGGACCATCATCTTTTTTACTTCCAACGGTACGCTTTCATCAAAAAATGCAAGGCCTACAGTTTCTTCTGACAAATACCACAAATGGTTTCTTATTTTTTGCAATAATGCGGTTGAAACTTCTTTATCAAAATAATATACAACGTTTTGAATGAAATCAAGATCCAGTTTTGGCGCTTCTATAGCATTCACACATCGGAACCAATAAGGAACATATATGATAGTCAAAAATAAGCAAATGCTCCGAAGACTTTTCAATTCCGCTGCTGTCAATTTGAACTGTTCACGAAATAGAAATATTTTGTAACAATAAATGCACTTTGACATGAATCTTGCATGCGATGTTGCACCAGGCAAACGAAATTGTGAAAAATCTGGTACCCGCTCCCAATAAAATGGAGTGTTAACTGAAGCAACTCTTTATAATCTGCACGCACGTAATGGAATTTTAACGAATTTATACAAAAATTCTTCAAATAATCTACGTGCGATGTTGTTAAAATTCGTAACACTTCTTCGTCCAAAATTCCACTCTTGAAGGTGCTAGCTTCAATGTGTTTCCAATACTTGGCAAATCTGTTGAAGAGAAGAACTTCTGGCCCGGATGTTTTCCCAAAATTCATTTCAAATACAGATTTGACCAACAATTCACTTATATGGTGGCGACATGGAAGAAAAAGTAGTTTTCGTCCTAATTTTTGTTCGAGCAAATATGCAGCGCCATTATTAACCCCAGTGTTAGTGGAAGTGGTATCAAAAGACACTATTTCTACTAAACCATCAAGTGACCATTGTTGCAAAAAATTGTAGGTGGCGTCTGCTATATTTACCCCAGAAGAATTTTCTATTTTCGGTATGCCGAGCAGTTTTTCCATACGTTCACTTGTCACAACGAGGGCCAGTCGATCTTTTTTTTCTGTACCCTTTATTTCTGGAAGGAGTTTTCCATCCCAATGAAGGACAAATACTTCAGGAATCTGCAATAAACAGTTTTAAAATAATATATAAAGCCTAATATTAAATCAACTATGATACTTACATTGAATTCATCGATAATCTGCTTAGCTTGTCTTCTACGATATTCTCTTCGCATTAAATGAAGCGTGGTACGATTTAATACAAGATTTTCTAAATTGATAGGTGTAGCAGGAGCGAAAATGTCTTGTACTGTAAAATTCTATCAACACCATACATTGTTCCTGGTCGACCTCTCTTCCTCTGAAGCACTAGAAAATCTTTGTCTTCCTGTATTTTCATTATCTCTAGAGCATTTGGAGCTGCAATATCAAATATAAAATTTTCTATCTCGTCACGAAAATCTTGTTCTTGTTTGCGGTATTTTTCATATGGGGTTTGACAACCGACGTTTTTGATGTCCTTTTAATTAGATACATATTTGAACATTTTAATATGAACTTCGAATTTTTTATTTCTTTCAATAATAAATAAATTTTATTTAAAATCTTTCGTTCGTATCATGCTAAAATATTAAATAGCAAATACTTTAATCTATTTATACAATATATAATTTCTTAGTATGTCCAGATGTTTGTACGTATGTCGTATCCTTTCCGCAACTTTCTGAAGCCATCTGATAACATAGGAAGCTGAAATTTGGCATACTTAAAGTACTTTCTCTGCGGAAGATCGTAACAATGCCAGATTTTTGATTTTCGGTCTATGGGACTAGCTTTTCAACTAAAATCTGATTGATTAAATGTTTTTGTTATAATATGGGGAACTTTGGGCCCCACTAGGCACGACTAGGCACCGTCGGATTGAGCTGAAAATTTAGGACATAATTTCTTAGACCAAACCTCATATTTTAAGCAACGCACACAATCAAATTTCAAACAAAAAAAAATTGCGACCAGTCTAATACATATACATATACATATACATATACATATACATATACATATACATATACATATACATATACATATACATATACATATACATATACATATACATATACATATACATATACATATACATATACATATACATATACATATACATATACATATACATATACATATACATATACATATACATATACATATACATATACATATACATATACATATACATATACATATACATATACATATACATATACATATACATATACATATACATATACATATACATATACATATACATATACATATACATATACATATACATATACATATACATATACATATACATATACATATACATATACATATACATATACATATACATATACATATACATATACATATACATATACATATACATATACATATACATATACATATACATATACATATACATATACATATACATATACATATACATATACATATACATATACATATACATATACATATACATATACATATACATATACATATACATATACATATACATATACATATACATATACATATACATATACATATACATATACATATACATATACATATACATATACATATACATATACATATACATATACATATACATATACATATACATATACATATACATATACATTTACATATACATATACATATACATATACATATACATATACATATACATATACATTTACATATACATATACATATACATATACATATACATATACATATACATATACATATACATATACATATACATGTACATATACATATACATATACATATACATATACATATACATATACATATACATATACATATACATGTACATATACATATACATATACATATACATATACATATACATATACATATACATATACATATACATATACATATACATATACATATACATATACATATACATATACATATACATATACATATACATATACATATACATATACATATACATATACATATACATATACATATACATATACATATACATATACATATACATATACATATACATATACATATACATATACATATACATATACATATACATATACATATACATATACATATACATATACATATACATATACATATACATATACATATACAGGAGACATATGCAGGAGACTATAATGCAAAACATACTATCTGGGGTTCGCGTCTTATCACACATAGAGGACGAGCGTTGTTCAACACAATTTCAAAAATGGGCTTGGACGTCCTTTCGAGTGGGGGCCCACTTACTGGCCTACTGACATACATAAAATTCCGGATATTATAGATTTTGGCGTCATGAAAAATATTTCTAGGGAATTAATTTACGTCGAAGCTTCCCTAGATCTATCGTCCGATCACTCTCCCACGATCGTTACAATCTGTAGCCCACTGAGAAGTGCTCTACCTCACCCATATATGAAAATGGTCAGTCGTGTTAATTGGCTGCGATTCAAAAAATATCTTAGTAGTCATTGCACTGAAAACATTAAGCTAAGAACTCATGACGATATTGAATCTACTATTGCTAATCTTAACGAAAATATTAAGCAGGCAGCTGAACATGCCACTTCCTCCCATCCGCAGACTGGGTTTAACAGAATATATTCTACAGATATTGAACTTCTCGTATGTGCAAAAAGAAGAGCTAGAAGAGAATGGCAACAGCACAGATCACCCCAAAATAAAATTAGATTAAAAGAGTGCACTAAAAGACTACAAGAACTGCTTGCATATGAAAAAACTGCATCTCTTAAAAACTATCTGGAAAATCTTGATGTCACACCAGCATCTAATTACTCTTTGTGGCGCGCTGCGATGAGTTTAAACCACCTGCGCACTTCTATCGGAGTTTGGGCCAGGAGTGATATTGAAAAAGGTAACTTGTTTGTAAAGCATTTAAAATCCGTATTTACCCCAAACACATGTACTGGTGTTGTTGATTTCCCGAGTGTTGTTGCGCTACCCCCTCGACCCATAAAATTTAAAATGTGTGATGTACAAAATCTAATTGCTGAACTCAAACCGAAGAAAGCACCGGGTATTGATGGAATTAGTAACCAAATGCTAATAAAATTGCCTCGTATTGCATTTAGAATCATGTTATTCATTTTTAATGCCATTTTACGACTAGAGTATTATCCCCACAGCTGGAAGCTTGCCAAAGTTAAAATGATTCCAAAGCCGGGCAAAGATCTGACCAAGGCAGAATCATACAGGCCAATAAGCCTGCTATCAACAATGTCAAAACTTTTCGAAAAACTGCTCATGTCAAAATTGTCCCCAATTCTAATTGGTAGTAGGTGCATCCCAGACCATCAGTTTGGTTTTAGAAGTCAGCCTAGCACCATTGAACAAACGCATAGATTGGTTCAATGTATAAGAAGAACATTTGAAGAAAAGAAGTACTGTTCTGCACTGTTTATTGACGTTTCGCAGGCATTTGATAAAGTGTGGCATGAAGGTCGAATTTTAAAATTAAAATCATATATACCAATAAATTTGGTGAATTTATTAGAAATTTACATTACTACCCGGAAGTTCACGGTTGTGGAAAGAGAATTCATGAGTGTGCCCGAATCTATATCATCCGGTGTGCCACAGGGGAGCATACTGGGGCCAGTTTTGTATTTGATTTATACTTGTGATATGCCTTTGAGCAGTAATATCCATACATCTACGTTTGCCGATGATACAGTCTGCTTAAGTATGCACGAAAAGCCTCGTGAGGCTTCGCGATATCTACAAAAACATATTACACAACTGGAACTATGGTTAAAATTATGGAGAATTAAGGTAAACGAGCAAAAGTGTGTTCAGGTAACATTTACCCTGCGAAGAGATACTTGTTCCCCAATTCGAATCAACAATCAAGTTCTTCCTCAGCATTCACATGTAAAATACCTTGGTATATACCTTGATCGACGACTTACATGGAAACACCATATTGACTCAAAGCTAATACAAATGAAACTTAAACTAACTCAGATATATTGCCTGATTGGTAGAAATTCAACACTCAGCCTAGACTGCAAACTTTTATTACACAAGTCTCTTTTGAAGCCAATATGGTGCTACGGAATTCAGTTATGGGGCACTGCTTTAGCTTCTAACGTCGAGAGAATCCAACAAAGGCAAAACAAAATTTTACGCTTGATAACATCGGCTCCATGGTACATTTAAAACTCAAATATACATCGTGATTTGAATATGCCACTAGTGATTGAAGAAATAGCAAAATACGCAGGCAAATATTTAACAAAACTCGAGTCACATCCTAATCCGCTTGCTCGTAACATCTTGAATTTTACTGGTCACATTCGCTTGAAAAAGAAGGACACAAGGGCTCTTTTACTCAACACTCCAGATTGCTTGAAAATATTTTTTTTCTCTTTTTTTTTTGATTATCACTACTTATGTATTATTTATAACTATCACTAAGTTTATGTCCGATAGTGGTCGGGCCTAATACTTATATTTTAGATTTAAGATTTGAATACTTATTGTTAGTTCATAATTGAAGATACAATAAATAAATAAATGTATTAAAAAAAAAAAAAAAAATTCAAACCCGGCCGCAGATGCAGCGGGCAATGCTAACGATCAAATCGATGGTTTAACCAATGCTTCCTCACTGTCGACATTAGAACAGCAACAGAAAATACATCACCATCAACAACAACATCAGCAACAACTTCAACAGCTGCAGCAGCAAGAGCAGCAGCAACAACAACATGCTCTCCACAAATCGTCAAAGTTTCGCCTCAAAGGCAAAGATTGGGATTGGTCTATGGATAGTAACAGCATTAGCATCCAAAAAGCAAAATGCGATTTATCGTCGTCGTCAGTGGCAAACAGCTCTATTGCAGCTTCAACAACAGCAGCACAACCACTGCAGTAAAATTGATATTAGAAATATCTTTTATTTTTACTAAATTAAGTTTAATATGTTTGATCTTCTTAAAAAATTGATTTATTTTTGAAATTTATATACATATTTACAAACAAACATGCACATGTTTTATTAGTATTTTTTTTTAATTCTTTATAGCTTTATAGCTTTGTTACATCCCAGTAAAAAAAGAGACTCCAAAAAAGTCATGAAAATGTAGAGTTTACGATGCGGAAGTAGTGCAAATTTCGATCCGATCTAATGATTTTTACATACGGTTGTCATAGCAAGAAGTTCTATTTTTCGTTGCCTGGTCACTGAATTGGAAACAATATTAAGAAAAATTCCCTTTTTTGTGTTCTATGATAATATTTTCATCTAGGAAAAATGGTAAATAGTTGCCTTTTTAACAATTCGTTTCTTTTTATACGATTTTAAGCCAGAAAACAGTGTTTTCATGTAAATTTAAGCAAATAACTTTTACATTTTAGACTAAAAAAAGTTCATAAATTTCTTTAAAAAAATAAATTTTTTTTTTAAATCTGGTGAATATTTTCTAACACTATGGAGGGGTTACAAGGTTTTGTGTGACTAAAATAAGCTTCAACATGGTTTTTTGCTCACTCTCGGCAAATTAAAAATATCGATTTTTTGGAAGCAATGAAAATGTACTTCCGCTAGAATGACTTAAATTTTTTTCACTGGGATTGCCTACATTAATAATTTAATTTTTTCTTTTCTGCTCCCCTGTTAAGATCTAAAATAAAAAGATTTTAGTTAAAGTTTTTTGTTTTGTTTTGTTGAACAAAGATGCTGATAGTGCAAGAAGATTTGTAGCTTTTTGCAACTGTTACAGGAGATTTATTAAAAACTTTTCTGAATATTCAAGACATTTAACAAAACTAACCAAGAAAAATGTTTCATTCGAATGGACAAAAGATTGTGAATTTGTATTTAAATACCTAGGGAAAGCGTTAATAAGCCCCACATTACTACAATACCCCGATTTTAATAAAGAATTTTGCATAACCACAGATGCGAGTAAATACGCTTGTGGAGCAGTTTTAACACAGGAACACGAAGGTAAACATTTACTAAATGTGAAAGTAATAAATCAACAATTGAGCAAGAATTAACCGCCATACATTGGGCTATAACACACTTCCGACCATACATATATGGAAAACATTTTCTTGTCCGAACCGACCATAGACCACTATCTTATTTATTTTCAATGAAAAATCCAAGCTCCAAATTAACAAGAATGAGACTTGATCTCGAAGAATATAATTTTACAGTTGAGTACCTTAGGGGAAAAGATAATTATGTTGCAGACGCTTTATCACAAATAACCATAAATGACCTAAAAGACATGAATATTAAAATTTGTTCTATATTAAGAGTCACGACCAGATCAATGACCAATAAGAAGGAAAAAGAATTAAATAGTAAGTCACATTCCAAACAGCATAATATTAATAAAAATAATAATGATTATAAGCCCAGTATATATGTACCATTAAATAACACTGATGTCAGAAAATATAATAAACTAAAGATTTCCCCCGGAAAATGTTATATAAAACGAGGAAAATCTATAGCAGCATCGCAGCAAAAAAAGATACTCCAAAAAAGTCATAAAAATGTAGAGTTTGCGATCTGGAAGTAGTGAAAATGTCTATCAGATCTAATGATTTTTATATAGGGTTGTCATTGCAAGAAGTTCTGTTTTTCGATGCCTGGTCACTGAATTGGAAGCGATATTAAGAACAATTCTCTTTTTTGTGTTCTATGATAAAAATGGTAAATAGTTACCTATTTTAACAATTCTTTTTTTTTTATACCCGAAACAGTATTTGCATGTAAATTTAAGCAAATAACTTTTAAATTTTAGACTAAAATTAGTTCATAAATTACTTTAAAAAAAATTATTTTCTTTAAATGCTGGTGAGTAGTTTCTAACAATATGGAGGAGTTACAAGGTTTTGTATGACTAAGATAGGCTTCTATATGGTTTTAAGCTCACTCTCGGCAAATTAAAAATATAAATTTTTTGAAAGCAATGAAAATGTAGTTCCACTAGAATGACTTCCATTTTTTTCACTGGGATATATACAAATTAATAATTTGTTTACTAAAGGGAATTTTGACTTCCCAGCTAAAAAAATTATACTTATATGGTCCATATATTTTTAATATATGAATGTATATAACTATATATGAATATGTATGAATTCATCTATGGAAATATATATTATATATGAACTAATATATCGACTAATATGTACATATATGAAATGTATTATAACATATGAGCTCATATATGAAAATTTAATTATGAAGCTCTTCATAAGTGGATCCATATATAAATATAAGATTTTATATATGGAGCCATGTAAGAATGTATGCATAATTGATATCTCACATAAAATCGTTTTTGTAATCAAAAAGCTTGGAATTTTATCACTGCTGAATTGGAAATCCATTAGAAAATACATACGGTATGCAAAGTTCATATGCGTACCCTCAACGGTTAAAAAACAAAAACTTTTTGTTACAAAAAATTCATTCTTGTATAATTTTATACATTGTGGCCCCATTTAATATATCAAATAATCAAAAGGATAATCCAGTCATTAATTTTATAGAAAAAAAAGTTCATATTACTGTATTGTAAACTATTGTTAGAGGGATTATTTCTTCTTTCATAATTAATTGCATTAGTTTTTAATCTGATTTATTAAGCTAAATGTTATGTACGCATATGGTTTATGTGTTTGTTAAATAATTGATTCACCTTTTGATGAATGAAAAGACTTTTAGTTCGTTTTGAATTATTTGTCCAATCAAATGTTTAATTATGTAAATACAACCTCTCTCTCAAGTCTAAGAAAATTTAATTTTAGTAATTTAATTTATTGCACAGCAGTGTGCTTTTGTGAATCAAGAGTGTATGGATATGAACTTTGCATACTGCGGAGGGAATTTACACACACATACATGTATGAAAATGTATGAATATATAATATATATATATATATATATATGAAGTTCTCGTTGTACCTTCATAGTGAATAGTCGATTAGCGGAATTTTTCTTACATTCTTATTAAACAAACAAAAAATTATACAAAAAAAAATATTCGTAGTGCATATTATTCGTAATAGGTACATACTGACTTTAATAAATAAGCTTTATTGCTTTGATAATATTTTTACATAGTGGAAATAAGAAAAACAAAAAAAAAACACAAACAGTGACATTGAGGAATACTCTATACGAGTAACTCAAAAACAAATAAACAATCATAAATTACAAAAACAAAAAAAAAACAGTAAGCAAAAAAAAACACAAAAAGTACCCTTGAGGAATACTCTATATGAGTGCCTCAAATACAAAAAATTATGAAGTGACTTTTAACGGCAGAAATGCCTATTTTACTGTGAGTTCTGAAGCTCTCAATGAAAATAATACAAATAATAAATCTAATGACAGTATTTTTTTAACGACAAATCCAATTTTTCGTTAGCGATCAACTTCGCTTTGTCCAATGCCAAATAGTGATTCACTAACATTACAGTTGCCTAGTACTTCTTCATATAAGTCAGTAATATCATCTCCTTCAGGCTCGTGTTCATCACTTAATAAAGTTATCACTACAGATAAAAGTAGCTCAAAACCCAAGGTACAAGTCGGAATGGACAGATACATAACAGTGGTAAAGCGTGGGCGAAGCCCGAATTCTTCAAAAATTTCATCTGCTGCAAAGATGTCTAGGGATAATAGCGCTTCACCTACCAATCGTCAAAATCGTTTTTCATTATTGCAAGTCACCGACGACAAGCCCGCTGCATCGTCGCAAAAGTCTTTTAAGCCACCACCTATATATTTGAGAGAGAAAAATTCTAACGCCCTAATTAAAAAATTAGTCTCGGCCATTGGTGAAAACGCATTTCATGTTATTCCAATAAAGCGTGGTAATATTGACGAAACTAAAATTCAAATATACGAAGAAAAAAATTTCCGTAAAATAGTGACTGAATTTAAAAAAAATAAAACAAGTTTTTATACGTACCAGCTTAAGAGTGCCAGATCGTCTTGAAGGGTATTGACTCTTATGTTAATCCCGAAGAAGTAAAAGATGCACTCATGATACAAGGATTTAAGGTAAAAAATGTTACCAACATAATCAATAGGGAGAAGATCCCCCAGCCTCTATTTCGTGTTGAATTGGAGCCGAATGATATACAGCTGAAAAAAAACGAGACACACCCAATTTATAGCCTAAAATACCTCTTATACCGAAAAATCACAGTTGAAGAGCCACATAAGCGATCAGGTCCCGTACAGTGCCATAACTGCCAGGAATATGGCCATACAAAAACATGCTGTAAATTACCCACTGTTTGTGTTGTGTGCAGCGAATTACACGGCACTGCTAGTTGCAATAAGCCAAAGGATCAAAGTGATAAAAAATGCAGTAATTGTGGAGGTAATCACACCGCTAACTACAGAGGTTGTCCTCTGTACTCTTTTGTCAAACAGACTATGGTGCAAAAACCCAAATCAGCTCCATCTCAATCAGCAAACGCTTACTCCGCCACTTTTGTGCAAATAAGCCAACCAGTTACTTCCCGTGTATCGTATGCCGATGCTGCTAAAACAAATTCTATGCCCGCACAAAATGTTCCACCTCCAAATAATTCAACGAATGCAAACTCAAGCTTTAACTTTAGTCGCCTTGAAGCTACTATTGACAATTTGGTGCAAACTATAAACAATTTTACAACAAATATGACTAACATGATGCAAGAAATGCTGAGAATGCAGAATACTCTGCTTCAAGCATTAATTAACAAGCCATGAACACGTTAAAAATATGTTTCTGGAACGCAAACGGCATTCGCCAACATAAAAATGAACTTGAGCACTTTCTTACGAAAAAAAATATTGATATAATGTTGGTCTCTGAGACACATTTGACTTCGAGAAGCTTTTTCAAAATAAATGGCTACACTATGTATGATACAAAGGACCCTAGAGGGAGAGCATGCGGTGGATCTGCAATTCTAATTAAGTCAAGACTCAAGCACTATATTCTTGACAACGTTAGTGAAGAATATATGCAAGCTACGAATATTTTTGTATAAAATTTTTGTTATAATTTCGTAATATCATCAATTTACTCACTTCCCAGATTTTCAGTTACCGAAGATCAGTATGAGAAGTTCTACAAATCGCTTGGATCTTGTTTCGTGGCAGCTGGAGACTACAATGCAAAGCATACGTACTGGGGATCGCGCCTTTTAACACCTAGAGGTCGAGCTTTGTTTAATACAATTTCGAAAATGCGCTTAGATGTTATTTCGAGTGGGGAGCCCACTTATTGGCCTACTGACGTACGAAAAATTCCAGATGTTATTGATTTTGGCGTAATGAAAAATATTTCTAGGGATTTAATTAGTGTTGAAACTTCTCTAGATCTCTCCTCCGATCACTGCGCCACTATCGTTACAATTTGTAACCCACTAAGAAGTGACTTACCTCACCCATATATGAAGATGACCAATCGTGTTAATTGGCTGGGATTCAAAAAATATCTTAGTAGTCATTGCACGGAAAATATTGCGTTAAGAACAACCAATGTCATTGAAACTAACATTGCCAATCTTAACGAAATTATTAAACAGGCTGCTGAACATGCCACTACCTCCCATCTGCAGTCTGGGTTTAATAAAATTTATTCCAGGGATATTGAACATCTCGTATGTGAAAAAAGAAGAGCTAGAAGGGAATGGCAACAGCACAGATCACCTTAACATAAACTCAGACTTAAAGAATGTTCTAAACGACTTCAAGAGTTGCTTGCATCTGAAAAAACTGCATCTCTTAAAAATTATTTGGAAGGTCTTGATGTCACACCGACATCTAATTACTCTTTGTGGCACGCTGCTAGAAAGCTTAAAACACCCGTTGAGTTTAAGCCACCTCTGCGCACATCTACCGGAGATTGGGCAAGAAGCGATACGGAAAAATGTAAAATATTTGCTGAGCATTTAAAATCCGTATTTACCCCATATACATGTACTGGTGTTGCTGATTTGCCGAGTGTAGTTGCTCTACCCCCTCGAGCCTTAAAGTTTAAGATGCGTGATGTACATAAAGTAATTGCTGAACTCAAGCCAAAGAAAGCTCCAGGTATTGATGGAGTTAGTAACAAGATGCTGATGAACTTGCCGCATATTGCAATAAGAATCTTGCTGTTTATTTCTAATGCCATATTATGACTGGAGTATTATCCACAACTCTGGAAGCTTGCAAAAATCAAAATGATTCCAAAGCCGGGCAAAGATCTTACTAAAGCTGAGTCATATAGGCCAACAAGTTTTCTGTCAACTATGTCAAAACTCTTCGAAAAGCTGATCATGACAGAATTGTCCCCAACCTTGACTGATAGTGGGTGCATCCCAGACCATCAATTTGGTTTTAGAAGTCAGCATAGCACCATTGAACAAACTCATAGATTGGTTCAATTTATAAGAAAAACATTTAAGGTAAAGAAGTATTGTTCTGCCCTGTTTATTGACGTTTCTCAGGCATTTGATAAAGTGTGGCATGAAGGTCTAATTCTAAAATTAAAATCATATCTTCCAATAAATTTAGTGAATTTATTAGAAAGTTACATTACTACCCGGAAGTTCACGGTTGTGGAAGGAAAATTCATGAGTGTGCCCGAATCTATATCATCCGGTGTGCCACAGCGGAGCATACTGGGGCAAGTTTTGTGATATGCCTTTGAGCAGCAATATCCATACATCTACGTTTGCCGATGATACAGCCTGCCTTAGTATGCATGAAAACCCTCACGAGGCTTCCCGATATTTACAAGAACATATTACACAATTGGAAATGTGGTTGAACTTATGGAGAATTAAGTAAATGAGCAAAAGTGTGTCCATATAACGTTTACCCTAAGAAGAGATACTTGTTCCCCAATTCGAATCAATAATCAAAATATTCCTCAACATTCCCAAGTGAAATACCTTGGTATACACCTTGATCGAAGGCTTACATGGAAACATCATATTGACTTTAAGCTAACTCAGATAAAACTTAAGTTATCTCAAATACACTGGTTGATTGGCAGAAATTCAACACTTAGCCTGGACTGTAAGCTTTTATTATACAAGTCGCTTTTAAAGCCAATATGGTGTTACGGTATCCAGTTATGGGGCACTGCTTCAGCTTCCAATGTAGAGAGAATCCAACGAAGGCAAAACAAAATTTTACGGTTAACAACATCGGCTCCATGGTACATCAAAAATTCTAATATACATCGTGATTGAAATATGCCATATGATTGAAGACATTGCAAAATACGCAGGCAAATATTTAACAAAACTCGAGTCACATCCTAATCCGCTTGGTCGTAATATTTTGAACTTTACTGGACGCATCCGCTTAAAAATGAGGGACACAAGGGCTCTATTACTCAACACGCCAGATGGGATTTCTTGAAAATACTTTTTTTATACTTTTTTATAAATTTTTTTTTTCATTATCACTACTTATGTATTATTTATAACTAGTAACAAGTTTATGTCCGACAGTGGTCGGTCCTAATAATTATATTTTTAGATTTAAGATTTGAATACTTATTGTTAGTTCATTTTTGAAGATACAATAAATAAATACATGTATTAAAAAAAAATATATGCCATATATGGGATATCATATATGCTCCATACATTTTTTTTAGCTGGCTTAGGACAATTTTTCTCTAGGCTCGAATATGTGGCCGGTAAATATAATATTAATAAATTACAAGTGGCACCTAGTGAGAAAATGTTCGAATTTATCTCTATAAATGAATTTAAAGTTATGGGCAATAACATATTGAATAAAATTAAAGTGGCGCTACTAAATGAGGTGACCTAAATTGATAGTAAGAATGCCAAGGCAATTCTGGAACTTATGCTGAAATATCACGATGATCCCATAGAAGGAGGACATTGCGGAATATATAGAACAATAGAAAAAATTAAGAGATATTATTATTGGAAAAATATGGCAAAAGACATATCTAAATACGTAAAATCATGTCATAATTGCCAAACTCCCAAAACAACAAAACACATAAAAATTCCAATGATTATCACACAGGCACCTGATAAGGCCTTTGATACGGTTTATGTGGATACTATTGGACCATTTCTAAAATCATTGAAAGAAAACGAATATGCGATCACACTAATATGTGATTTAACTAAGTATTTGGTAACAGTAACGATTAGAGATAAAAGTGCCAAAACAATTGCTAAAGCAATTTTTGAAAATTTCATACTCACCTATGGTCCGATGAAGACGTTCATTTCGGACATGGGAACAGAGTATAAGAATTCTATTTTAACAGAAATTTGTAACTTGATGAAAATTGAAAAACTAAACTCAGCAGCTTACCACCATCAAACATTAGGAACAGTGGAAAGAAGCCATAGAACCTTTAACGAATACGTCGCTCTTACATTTCAGTAGACAAAACTGACTGGGACGAATGCTTAAAATACTTTACATATTGCTTTAACAGTTCATAATTACTGTCCTTATGAATTAGTTTTTTCAAAACTTCCGAATAAATTTCATCAATTCACTGAAGTGGATAGAATTTCTTCTTTATATAATATAGATGACTACACCAAATAAGCAAAATTAAGGTTAGAAATAGCATATAAGAGGGCCCAACAATTACTAGATAAGAATAAAATTAAGCAAAAAGAAAATTACGATAAGAATGTTAAGGATTACAATTTAAATATAGGATATTTAGTTTTACTCAAGAATGAAGCAGGGCATAAGGTGGAGCCAAACTATAAAGGTCCATACGAAATTAAAAACATAGATATAAGAAATAATGTAACAATAGTAGATAAGAAAACTAATAAAGAACAAATAGTTCACAAAAATAGAATTAAGTTGTATCATAAGTAATAGAAACAAAAAAAAGAGGAACAATACAAATAAATAAATATTGATACTCCGGAGTATGCAATAAATAAAATAAAAATACATATATTATACTTATAAAACTAAAATAAATTCTAATTCTAGTTTAAACATATTTGTAAAAGAATGTCCATGCAACTAACGTTATATGAACATTCTTGCGAAAAGTTGAGGTGTAGCAGTATCTAATTTAATGTTTGCATAACTTTCAACGTCTGCACGTACAATTAAAATATTCTAATATTTCACTAATGTTGAAGTCGTACAAGTGACAACTATTCAAGGGCAAGTACAAATGTGCATCGACGGCAGTGTTGCCAACTTTTTTCCAACAAATATCGCTAAAGTAGACAAGAAAATAGCTAAATTTCAAAAACATTTGAAAATTTAGCGATAAATAGCTAAAAACAAATTTATTTTTAAATTTTTTTAAAAATTTTAAGGTAACTTAACTTTTTTCATACCAGCTTCCCGAATTTCCCTAAAAATTGTATCATATGCCAAATACAAGCAATGTAATAGGGTAATAAAAGGTTCATTTGATTAAAAAACTTATACATACATACATACATATGTATGTATTCATTATATGCATATTTATATATGTATATAAAAAATATTATAGCTACTGAATTCAGGACTTTCCCTGTAAAAAATTTTTTTCAAATATAGCAGGCTTCTGCTGTAATAGAGTAAAAGTAGCGCTGACACCTGGTGCTGATTTTCATATGGCAATTTCCCGGTTTGGAGTACATACTACATTTCTGCTCACAAAAGCCCTTCTTTGAATCTAATAAAACGTGCAAACATAGCAGTTATGTGAAGTGCTATTTAAAGAATTAATAAAATAAACGTTTTTGCTTATTTATGAAAGGGCTTCCCAAGATGGATAGCAGTATATTAGCTAACTTTCGGGCTTTAAAACCTGCATTGTTCTGACGCTATTCAATAAATTTTTTCTATAGTTTGTCTCTTATACGTTCAGTGCATCTAAACAACACCACATTTAAAAGCAAATTATGATGCAAAGAAAATCGTTAGAATTCCGGCTAATAGCTAAATCATAATTTCTCCCGCAAAATGTACTTAAAAATCGCTAGATTTGACGAGAAAATAGCTGAATTGGCAACAGTGATCGACGGCAAATTTAAGAAAGAGTTTTTTATTGTTGGCACCTGAGCAGCCACACATACTCGCAATCGTGAGAATGAATTTGTTTTTTAAAATAAGCATCATATTACGGCCAGATTCCATACGAAAATATGTGCACTAATTTTAAGTAAATAATAGATTTAATTTCACTTTATTTTGTGCATACATTAATTTTAATTTTAATCTGAAAATAACTGCGGCCTAGAGCTGAAATTTGAATAAAGAAAAAGAAATTTAAATAAACCTTCATGTTTATAACAAGTTTTTTATTTTCTTACTTTACCATTAACTACATTGCACATTAGGTCAAATAATCACTTTTTCTGTGCAAAAGTAATAAAAACTTTAAATTTTTTTTTCGTTGTTTTCAATTGTCAACACTTTAAAATAAAGAAACGTTATTTTAAATTTCGGAAAATATTTTCATGATAATTACTTTATATATATATCGCTATGGTTTAAAAGAACTCATTACACTCTATGTAGGCCCTCAAGAGTTTTGACCCCTTTTGAATTTAAAGTATAAATTAAATAGTAATCAATGAGTTATTTGCAATTTATTTTAAAGTGCAATTTCTTGCGTTTTGCGTGTAACGCCTTATTTTAGTAGGTAACGTTTGTATGAAAACAACCCAGCAACAATTTTACTTCAAAAGAGCAGGTTTTTACTGTTATTATAAAAGAAAAGTAGCGCTGACAAACCTTCTGATATCCCTGCTGATTTTTGTATGGCGAGCTCTCAGTTTGGAGCTCTACATTTTTGCTCACTATTAAAACGATTTTTCACTGTAGTTTGCTTCATATACGTTCAATGATTTTTAACGAGATCGTATTTTAAAGCGAAGTATGATGCGCTTTATTGCCCTATTGCTTCAAAAAACATGAAAATTTTCTACTGGGAACTGAAATGTTGATGAAATTAATGAAAATGAAGCAGATTTTATTAATTAAAATTTATCAAATGAACTATATTTAAACAATCAGCTAATATTTTGTTAAAATTAAAATTTATTAATGCATTTATTTACTGTTGATATTAAAGGGTTATTTTTTGGTAGATAATAGGTTAAATTAAATTTTAAAAGAATTTTTTTCAGAATTTGGTTTGAATATCATGATTTGGTAGGTGGTTTAAATTTCGCACAGAAAAAGTGGTGATTTGACTTATAGTGCATTGGCTGACTTTTTTCAGCTTCAAATAAAATAATTCTATCAAGAAGTGCAATTAATTTAAAAGTGCATTAACACCATTTATTAATTTTTTTTATTTCGAAATACTATGACCTAATTACAGTTTTAAGTGTAAATGAACTTAAAGTTCATTCACCTACTTATTTCTTTTCAACATTTATTAATATCATCATTATAACATTTATATGTAACTTGAGTGGTTAGCTTATGCATATCTTTCGAGTAATTAATATACCCAGGCTTGCTTATATTCTTATATCGCTGTCCGTATGAGTATGTAAATATAACTACATACATATTTACATATGTATGTATGTATGTGCATACATATTTACAAATGTATGTATGTATGTATGTACATACATACATACATATGTATGTATGTATGTATGTACATAAATATTTACATATTTATGTATGTATGTATGTATGTACATACATATTTACATATATATGTATGTATGTACATTCATGTTTACAAATGTATGTATGTATGATAAGTGATGCACGAATATTCGTATTCGTATTCGAATTGTCGAATATTCGGCCATTTTCAGACGAATACGAATGTATTCGTATTATATATATATATATATATTATATATATATTATATTAGAATCATTATACTATACCATATTGCCTGATCGCTTCCAGACGCTAAAGGTATACGATTTACATCAAAAATTTTAATTCAAAAAAGCAGGTTTTTACTGTTATTATAAAAGAAAAGTAGCGCTGACAAACCTTCTGATATCCCTGCTGATTTTTGTATGGCGAGCTCTCAGTTTGGAGCTCTACATTTTTGCTCACTATTAAAACGATTTTTCACTGTAGTTTGCTTCATATACGTTCAATGATTTTTAACGAGATCGTATTTTAAAGCGAAGTATGATGCGTTTTATTACCCTATTGCTTCAAAAAACATGAAAATTTTTTACTGGGAACCGAAATGTTGATGAAATTAATGAAAATGAAGCAGATTTTATTAATTTAAATTTATCAAATGAACTATATTTAAACAATTAGCTAATATTTTGTTAAAATTAAAATTTATTAGTGAATTTATTTACTGTTGATATTAAAGGGTTAATTTTTGTAGATAATATGTTAAATAAAATTTAGAAGAATTTTTTTTCAGAATTTCGTTTGAATACCATGATTTGGTAGGTGATTTAAATTTCGCACAGAAAAAGTGGTGATTTGACCTATAGTGCATTGGCTGACTTTTTTTCAGCTTCAAATTGTAATGTAAATACCAACAATTATCTACTCAAGAATAGAGTGTTGCCACACAAGTATTTTTTTGACCGTGTGCAGTCAAGTTAATAATTAGTGTTTTTTATGGAAATTCTTACAATTTAAGTTTAAAATTTTTTAACGCACTAAAAATCCCAAATTATTATTTTACTTATTAAGTTAAATAATACTGAATAAGTAAAATAATAATTTTAATTTAGACCCGGTATTTATTATATTGTTTCCGTTTTTAGTAATATATTAAGTGAATTTGATATTTTGTAAGATAATTAAAGTTACGCGTATAATACTTTGTTCACACTTATAACACATAACGTCCTATTATGTTCAAGAGCTTCAACAATATTAGGGAAATCACAATAAGTATATTAAAATTTTAATGGGGCAATATTGCGTCATCGCATATATTTCATTGTAAGCAGGCAACGATATAAATACGCATTCTGTGTGTATCAAAGTCTAGCAAACACACATATATCTGTTTATTATTTATATATTAGTGTATAATATGAGAGAGAGAGAGAATATTTTTCATAAAATACAGCTGCGCTGACAAATTTAACATCTTTAGTCATGATACAATTATACTAGGTACACTCTAAATCAATTTTGTTGAAAATTACGTCAATAATAGTAGGCAACACTTTACACACAACTGTCGACCTAAAATTACACAACTATATTTTTAAACCTTTTGTTGGTTTTTAAGCACAATATGTTTAATTTTAAACAAAATTTGTTTAATAATTTTACACAATTTGTGTTTAGTTTTCCCCTTCTATTTAGTTTTAAAATTAGTTTTTTTTTAATAAAAATGCATTAAATACGTGTATTTAATTAAATTTATTCATAAAAAAGTTTACACATACAAATTCACGTTTTGCTTTATCTTTTACATATAGTTTTTAGAATTTAAATGAAAATCAGAAATAAATTCATATAAAATAAAAATAATATAAAATAAAATAAATAAATAAAAATAGCATATTTTTATTTGGAATATTTGATTTAAATAACACTGTGCAACTGTGAATAACCCACACGGTTTTTATAGTATAGATTTGATAGTACTACCAACGGGTAGTAAAACCCTATACTCAGTTTGTCGTTTTTGGTGTCATCAGTTTTTGGCCAACAGCTAATTTGGACTTGGTATGGTAGCGCTTAACTATATAAGGCAATAATGTAGCTAAGAGTCAACCAAACAAATCTTAAAAACATTTTATGTTAAAGGCGAAAAAATTGTTTACCACCTTTTTCAGCTTCACCGTAGGTTTAACTTTGCCAAATATTGTTAGAAAAAAATTTGGAGTTCCCACAAGTTATTCTGAAAAAGGTGGTAAACATTTTTTTCTCCTTTAGGTTAGCTATCACCAATCCAAATAAGCTGTTGGCCAAAAACTGATGACAATATTTTTCAGGGAGAGTGCTCAACAGTACTACCAAACCTATACTGTCCAGTCCGTGTGTTCTTCCAAAATTCTGTATTTATTGCATAGTGTAATAATAAAAATAGGTTTTTTGCTCAACTGAAAATTTTTAAGCTTTAAGTTATTAAACTATTGTTTTATATATGACAAGTTTTATGCGATTGCATCTAGCTTGCGTATTAAGGTATTAATTTTTCTTAGATTGTTTATGTGCAGTTTTTTGCCTCTCATTTGCGAGGGATAAAATCTAAAAAAGTATCTCATCAAAAACTCAAAAGTTTGAGATATATCCCTAGGATAAACAAGATTAAGTATATAATAATAGCAAATCAACTGCAAAACCAGGTCCAGAAAATTGAAATTCTCCTCTTTCGACGTAATCTTCTTTTCAAACCAAATATAAGCAGTGGGTGTATGTCCCTCCTCTATTGATGTCTCTAGAAACATAAATATATTTATTATTAAGATTTATTATTATTTAAATTATTGAAAAAAGGAAGATTATGGTATAAACACAATTGGGACGAACTAAGAACTTCGAATAGTAGGTCGAACTTGACTTCAAGAATTTGTTGCGTAAATTCTTCTTTTGAAACACAATTAAATTTGACGACCTGGTAGTTTTTATAGCACATGAAGAGATACCAAATATGCATTACGGCAAAAATGGCTTGTATATACATATGTACATATACCTCACAAAAAAAATTATGATTCGTCGTTCGCAACAGTTGTGTTTATATCATTAAGTTTAACAAATAATTACCTTTTATAGATATCCATGGAGTTACTGCTTCTGCATCATCTCTCACCTCGTCAAGTGTGGAACCAAACTGTTAATAAAAAAAATTAAGTCTTTAAAACTAAGGTTTAGGGAAAATCAAATATTACCTTGTATTCTTTAAAAATAAGAGTGTCTTTTTCTTTAAAATATTTGCAAATTTCTTTTAATATAAATTTTTCTTCAGGATTTTGCTGAAGGCCGAAGAAACTCTTCATTTTTTCGGAGGACGCATAGAAGTTTTTCTTAAATACATTAACTTCCAGCTCCATTACTGTACGAAAATGAGAGTACAGACAATCTTTTTGAAAAACCATTGGCCAATGCTTCAAAATATCTTCCACTGTTGGAGGTGGGTCTGTTTGGTTAAAAAAATTTCTTTGACTTGAAAAGCAATCCCTCATGTAATTTTTAACAATTGCTTTTTCATCTGCAGAAAGTACGTCTTTCTGATGCATTGAGCATAAAAAATTTTTTTTATTATTGACGTCTTTATCGTTTTCGTTTAAAGGCTGCAAATTAACACATGTTCTGGATATAGTATTTAAACCCCTTTTTTTATACGACTTAGCAAAGGCTTCTGATTTCTTTTTGGGTTCGGCATTTAAAAAATTGTTACGATTCCTCATAGTAGCTATTAAGGAAATAGGAGAATGCGACATTATATTCCCTTCTCCGTCTCTTTCTATAAACGAATCTGGAAATTTGCTTGATGCTTTTTGAGCAATGTCTCTGTAAACGCTCATCGGAATATAATGTGATATCTCCCGTAACTCGTCGACTACAGTATTAGCAAAAGTTTTCAACAGCTTGCCGAGCTTTTGTTTTCCATTTATCCTCTTTGTAATTTCAGAAGAGAGCTTAACCCAAGGAATTTCGAAATTGTAAAACAAATCACAAGTGACTCTAGAATTAAATTTGATTTGAGATACTGGGCTCCTATTTTCACATGATGTGTTTGCGTCATCATTGTACACGTAAAGTACTTCCTCCATCTCAATATTGTCACAATTATTTTGTTTTGACGCATGATCTTCGTACTGTCTCAAAAATTCTGTTTCATTAACTGCTTGATGGTCGCAGTAAATCTGCTGCACATTACTTTCTGGACATAAATGGGGGATTTGGGAAAGATCGTGGAGCACTTGCTCATCATCAGAAATAGTGACAATAGATGATGGAGGCCCTTCATCAAACAGTTCAGATCTAAGCGTGTTGTAAATGTAGTGTGTTCAGTGTGTTTTTTGATAACTCTGGTAAACTTTATGTTGTTGTTATTAAATATTTGGCCCGTGAAAAAAATATTAAATTATTTACAAAAACATTGATGTTTGAAAATAATAAGGCAAATAAAAAAATAATCGCTTGAAATTTCATACAAACACAATAATTTTTTGCCAAAAAGTCAACCTTAAACATCTCAAATATAATGGTACCGGTTGTGTTTAGTTTTGAGAAAACTCGTTTTAAACATGTTTAAAAACATAATTATAGTATAAGACAGCTAAGCGAATAAAATAAGCTGTGATACAATTTTCAAAATATCTCAACTTGAACTGTTGTTACGAAAACCGCTATTTCTCAAATTGCTTGGATAAGAATTTATATCCAAAGTTATTTACATTTGCTTTATACATGTATATTTAGTTTGCTCCCGCTGAGCGCTTCTTTTTCTACATTGGCATCATTAGAAAATAAATTATATAACGGGCTGAAAGTTGAAACTTGTCATAACGTGTTATCTTCTCTAAGTTTGTAGCAAAGTTATTTGGAAGACTGGATTCCAAATGTTGAACCTATTCAAAAGTACAGATATACAGTTTCAGAAATAGGGATTTAATAACTATTTAAAATTTCTCAAAACGATTTCCTTGAAAAATGCAATGTACAAAAAATTTACAGAATTGTCTTCTGCCTGTTTTTTTTTATAGAGAAAAAACACTCAGGCAATGAATGCCTACTACTGCTTACAGGTGGTATCTTCTTTAGGAAAGGGACAGTGATAGAGAAGACAAGTGGTGAAGGAAGAGAAAGAGGAAATATTCTTTTTCTTTTACAACTATACGTTTTGCACATTATAATGCAAAGCTCCTTTGGTTTCAATGAGGCGCATTGAATTTTTGAAGCTGTGTTTAGTTGCCATTTTTATTAATTATTTTACTTCGCCGACGATTCTGCTAAACAATACCGACGAAGGAGGTCGCTCTGATGTTACATTAGGATTAGTATCTGCTTAAGTCGGTATAATTCAGTGACCAGTGACTATGCCTTCATCACTTGAACTTTCCTACAACAACTGATACAAAGGGACACTAATGCACATCAGAAAAATGCGTGGTGTTGTTATTTAGTGACTGTCGGTTACAAGGATTGAACCCAGGATCTTCAATTTTGTAGCCAACGTGATAACTACTTGAGAATTTAATATTCAGATATTTATCAGATATTAATTTTTTTGTAACTAAGTGCCAATGCCAAAGAAAGCGTTCACAAAATATATGTATCTTCAGAAAATTCAAGTAATTTATTACTAAAAGCACAGATTATGTGAACTATTTTTATATTTTGTGGTTTTATTTTATTATAAAAATAGTAGTTGTTAGTCTTTAAATATGCAAAACCTGGTTTTTATTCTTGATGTTTTTAAAACAAAGCAGATTTGTTTGAATCTTTTCTTGATTTTAAGGTTGCCCCCTTCTTTTTCTTAAAATCCACTTGTTGGTGCCACATTTTTTTAAAAATCCCCTTTTTCTGCCACTTTTTGAAATTATACAACGGTAACGCTGCTTGCATGTAAATAGTTGTACGCAGGGTCTCTAAAGTCGCAATTTGACCCTTTTTTTTAGCGGTCTGCGACTTTTTGTGAAACTGTTTTTATCACCGACTTTTTTTAATTTTGTTGCTACTTTTTACCTTTTTTGTGAAGCTTCTCAAAAAACAGTTGACTTGCAGTAAATTAAAAGTTTTCTGATTATTTTTATGAAAAAATCGTCAAAATCACGTTGGCAAAATTTATAAGCAGTTCATTCACAGGTTATTGTGTTCATTTACAAATGTATTTGCAACCATGCAAATGTATTCAAGAAATTATTGTGTTATAAAAATGAAATCAATATTAAAGATGTAAAATATTTGTGTATAGGCCATGAAGCGGAGACCAGAATAAGTGATCAAAATATATATGAAAATTATTGCATTTATATTAAACGACATATTTTAATTTTTTCCGATGAAATATCGAAATGGATAAATTTTGATGATAAAAAACTAAATATTTTAAGATATTTGCAACTTGATTTTTTCACGTTGACTGCAATGATCTCAATTTAGATTTTTTTTATTACAAGTAAGCCTGAAGATTTCATAAATGAGCCCAGTAAAAAAAGAGACTCCAAAAAAGTCATGAAAATGTAGAGTTTACGATGCGGAAGTAGTGCAAATTTCGATCTGATCTAATGATTTTTACATAGGGTTGTCATTGCAAGAAGTTATCTTTTTTGATGCCTGGTCACTGAATTGGAAGCGATATTAAGAAAAAATCCCTTTTTTGTGTTCTATGATAATATTTTCATCTAGGAAAAAGGGTAAATAGTTGCCTTTTTTAACAATTCGTTTCTTTTTATACGAATTTAAGCCCGAAACAGTGTTTTCATGTAAATTTAAGCAAATAACTTTTAAATTTTAGACTAAATATAATTCATAAATTTCTTTAAAAAAATTAATTTTTTTTAAATTCTGGTGAGTATTTTCTAACACTATGGAGGAGGTTTTGTGTGACTAAAATAAGCTTCTACATGGTTTTTTGCTCACTCTCGGCAAATTAAAAATATCGATTTTTTGGAAGCAATGAAAATGTACTTCCGCTAGATTGACTTCCATTTTTTTTCACTGGAGTATAAGTTATTGGAAAGTAAAGCAAGTAATTAACATTATGAAAAATTTGTTTAAGTTAAAAATGTTGAAAAATTTTGGCATAAGATTGGTAATTTAAAGAATTCGCTGGACAAACCAGTGTATCCTAATTTGTACAAACTGGCCGTACACGTATTAACTCTACCTCACAGCAGTGCTTGTGCAGAAATAATTTATACGAAATTAGCTGTGCTTAAAAATAAATTAGCTAATAAATTAAAAGTAACTCAATGCTGTCAGCTTTAAATTTAATAGACAACGATATAGCAGATTCCCTGTAGAAAAAATGTAGAAAAAAAATTAGAAAAAATTTTCGAATTATAAATAATTTCACTTAAAAAATATGAAATATGGTGGCAAGATCAAACGAATGGAAGTAGAATAAAAAGAAAAAATATATTAACTTTAACTTAACTACTCTTTTGACCTTGGTAGAATACGACTTAAGTAAATTTGTTCAGTGTACATGAAAACATGTACATACATATACGTATAAGCATGTATAATGCAACTGTATATGTTATGAGATATGATAAAAATGGATTCTGCAATAAGTCTTTTGTTCTGTTTCAAATGTTTGTTTTTATTTTGTTATGCTTTTCATTAATAAGAAACGTTGAAAAAAGAGGATCGAATTTTATTTCCTCAAACGACTTTTTTGTGCGACTTTTCTAAAATTCCTAGTGGTAACCCTGGTACGAGTATGTAGTATGTGTTTTGTTTGTGTGTGGATTTACTGCCTCATGAGGACGGACACTGATGAGTTAACATTTGAATTGTCGTTTTGTAATAGAACTTGAACCGAACGAAGACAAATTGTTGTTGTTGATGTTGTTGTAACTGTTAGACACATTTTGGTTATACAGTATTTTTCAATTAACTGCACATTAAATTTTGTAGGAAAATTCGTGCACATACGCAAAATATACTGTTACGCAGTTTCACATAGCAACATGAATAATGCTGCTTGGGGGTCACTCAGACTATAACACAAGTACTAATACTTTTGACAAAAATGCATCCCTGGTCTTATATTTGTTTCAAAAATTAAAAAAAAAAACAATAACAACTCAACATGTCAGAGCTGCATTTTCCACAAAAGTATAATAGTCTGAACGGGGCTTAAGTGAATTCACTTATCTGTCTAAATTTGCTCTTATGTTAAAAATTGTTTTTTACTGCAAAAATAATTTAATACTTGTATAATAGTCTGAACGGGGCTTAAGTGAATTCACTTATCTGTCTAAATTTGCTCTTATGTTAAAAATTGTTTTTTACTGCAAAAATAAATTTAGGTACATATGCAAGCTGATGTGATAGAATCGCTCGATTTGAAATCGGCATATAGATTAGCCAACCACAACAAATCATTTTAACTATTTTTAATTTCTTATTACTGAAAGCATTAAATAACGAAAACATTTCATTAAAATAACAAAATAGGCACATACATATATACATATGTAAAATAAATTCTAATTTAATTAAAAAGAAAATGCCGCCTCCAATTCAGTTTTGGCTTCGTTCTCTGGTATGCACATAAACGTGGGTAGGAAAAAACAGTTAAGCCAGTCATTCCCTGGGATTAAAAATTATTTGAAAACAATATATGTATATATACTTTTTTTTACCACGATTTGGGATACCACTCTTTTAGTTTCTTGTACACTGCCCCGCTGGTGATTTTTATGTCGACAGCAATTTCTGGATGACGTGGAAAAAAGCACTTCTACAACTTATTATGTCTACTTTTTAATGACGATTTTAATATCGCTGGCATAATAATGTTTTTTTATGAGGCATGTAAGTAAATTATTTTGTATTAAAAATATTCCTTGTTGACCAAAAACTTAAAGCACTTGTCCACAATATGCACTTAAGCAAAATGCAGGTACACGATTTATTTTCTAATAAAAGTGTACCATTATACACAATATTTTGTATTTTGTGCATCTAGCCCCGAAATGCAGCTAAACGAAAAATACTGTACATACCTTGCTTACTGAAATCTTTAGGGCACTTTTTCGTTTATTTGCTCTGCAGTAAAGTTAGTCTTAAAATAATATTCAAAGGATTGATACGTGATCGCACAACATAACATAAAAATAAAACACATCATTTCTTAAAAGCCAAAATAATTTGTTTCTTGTAGAAATAAAAATAACAAATTTGTGTTAAACAAATACTCCCCATACATAATACATAAGTAAAAGTTAAATTAGCATTTTTAATATTCATATTAAAAATAATGACCAAAAACAAAAGTCAACTTTTGCACATGGAAAATCCAATTAAAGCAATTTTGCAATTTCTTTTGGATATATTT
The DNA here is from genome assembly GCA_905220375.1 of Tachina fera. NCBI lineage: Eukaryota > Metazoa > Arthropoda > Insecta > Diptera > Tachinidae > Tachina > Tachina fera. Next base: position 72,400,139 of record LR999965.1, on the reverse strand, counting down.
ATATTTTCTTTAAAGTCAACATATTTTATATTAGAATCATTATACTATACCATATTGCCTGATCGCTTCCAGACGCTAAAGGTATACGATTTACATCAAAAATTTTAATTCAAAAAAGCAGGTTTTTACTGTTATTATAAAAGAAAAGTAGCGCTGACAAACCTTCTGATATCCCTGCTGATTTTTGTATGGCGAGCTCTCAGTTTGGAGCTCTACATTTTTGCTCACTATTAAAACGATTTTTCACTGTAGTTTGCTTCATATACGTTCAATGATTTTTAACGAGATCGTATTTTAAAGCGAAGTATGATGCGTTTTATTACCCTATTGCTTCAAAAAACATGAAAATTTTTTACTGGGAACCGAAATGTTGATGAAATTAATGAAAATGAAGCAGATTTTATTAATTTAAATTTATCAAATGAACTATATTTAAACAATTAGCTAATATTTTGTTAAAATTAAAATTTATTAGTGAATTTATTTACTGTTGATATTAAAGGGTTAATTTTTGTAGATAATATGTTAAATAAAATTTAGAAGAATTTTTTTTCAGAATTTCGTTTGAATACCATGATTTGGTAGGTGATTTAAATTTCGCACAGAAAAAGTGGTGATTTGACCTATAGTGCATTGGCTGACTTTTTTTCAGCTTCAAATTGTAATGTAAATACCAACAATTATCTACTCAAGAATAGAGTGTTGCCACACAAGTATTTTTTTTGACCGTGTGCAGTCAAGTTAATAATTAGTGTTTTTTATGGAAATTCTTACAATTTAAGTTTAAAATTTTTTAACGCACTAAAAATCCCAAATTATTATTTTACTTATTAAGTTAAATAATACTGAATAAGTAAAATAATAATTTTAATTTAGACCCGGTATTTATTATATTGTTTCCGTTTTTAGTAATATATTAAGTGAATTTGATATTTTGTAAGATAATTAAAGTTACGCGTATAATACTTTGTTCACACTTATAACACATAACGTCCTATTATGTTCAAGAGCTTCAACAATATTAGGGAAATCACAATAAGTATATTAAAATTTTAATGGGGCAATATTGCGTCATCGCATATATTTCATTGTAAGCAGGCAACGATATAAATACGCATTCTGTGTGTATCAAAGTCTAGCAAACACACATATATCTGTTTATTATTTATATATTAGTGTATAATATGAGAGAGAGAGAGAGAGAGAATATTTTTCATAAAATACAGCTGCGCTGACAAATTTAACATCTTTAGTCATGATACAATTATACTAGGTACATGTACGACTACAACAAAAATACAACACCAAAAAACACATGTATTTTGTTGGTATAAACAAATGAAAAATTGTCAGAAACAACTGTCTTTTGTTCATAAATATAAAAATTACAGGGTAACTAAAGTACAATTGCAGACGCGGCATTCCTTTATGATTATAGTTATTCAGTGTTGCCAATCTGGGTGTAGTTAGACAGTGTGCAATTTCTACTCACATGTTTAGGCCATGTAATTAAATTCTTGTATAATCTGTATCTAATTCTACTTTGGATTCTATTTTCATTTATTTTGGTTTTAATTTTAACCTACACAAAAGATGAGTAGAGTAATTTTCTTGAATGTGTAATTGGAGACACAGCCATGTGTAAAATTATTGGCAACACTGTAATCATTTTATTCCCACACATACACTAACATTTTTGTAGCTTCCCTGTCGGAAATTTGGCTAACTTTAAACTAACTTTAAGCTAACTATTTCGCAAGTAGTACTGACTACACTTGGATTACTTCGCAATGTAATCAAGTGACTACTTTAACATTGCGATGTCCTAGGCGGTAGTCAATTGGCTCACTCTGCATTACTTTCAGCTAACTTAAAGTTTACTTTTTAAACTAATTTGTAGTCAGTAAATAAAAAAAATTTTCTGGTGTTCGAACATGTATCATCACAATTTGTGTACTCAAAGCGCTACCACTCAGGTAAGCTACCATCTAAAATAACAACATCAAAATGTTAACACAAAACTGAAATGAGTTTCAAAGTAGCTGAGAATAAGTTTGTTGGCTCTCATCAAATTCGACTACGTACTCAACTTAAGAATTAATTTTGGGTTTGTTCTGGATGAACTTTGAGTTAGCTTTTAGTCAGTCTAAGAAAAGTCAACTAGTCAACTACATATTCTCCGATAGGGTTGTAAACAAAGTTTGACAATTATCTGCAATGTATACAGTAACAGGCTGGACATGTACCTGTTATAATTGTATCATGATCTTTAGTTTAACATTACCATATTGCCATATTGAAAATGACATGCGTTTTATGCTTTTAAATTTGGTAATTAATGGTAATTAATTTGATTTACATACAAAACAAAAACAACGAACTTGCCAGACCCTATTTAAGTATTGAAATTGAAACGTTGCTATATTAAGACATATTTCAAAACGTTATTGTGAACTCCCTAAAAAAAATTTAGATGATTTATTTTGTTAAACATTTTAAATTAAACTCATCGATAAACACATAAATGTAGTGTGTTCAGTGTGTTTTTTGATAACTCTGGTAAACTTTATGTTGTTGTTATTAAATATTTGGCCCGTGAAAAAAATATTAAATTATTTACAAAAACATTGATGTTTGAAAATAATAAGGCAAATAAAAAAATAATCGCTTGAAATTTCATACAAACACAATAATTTTTTGCCAAAAAGTCAACCTTAAACATCTCAAATATAATGGTACCGGTTGTGTTTAGTTTTGAGAAAACTCGTTTTAAACATGTTTAAAAACATAATTATAGTATAAGACAGCTAAGCGAATAAAATAAGCTGTGATACAATTTTCAAAATATCTCAACTTGAACTGTTGTTACGAAAACCGCTATTTCTCAAATTGCTTGGATAAGAATTTATATCCAAAGTTATTTACATTTGCTTTATACATGTATATTTAGTTTGCTCCCGCTGAGCGCTTCTTTTTCTACATTGGCATCATTAGAAAATAAATTATATAACGGGCTGAAAGTTGAAACTTGTCATAACGTGTTATCTTCTCTAAGTTTGTAGCAAAGTTATTTGGAAGACTGGATTCCAAATGTTGAACCTATTCAAAAGTACAGATATACAGTTTCAGAAATAGGGATTTAATAACTATTTAAAATTTCTCAAAACGATTTCCTTGAAAAATGCAATGTACAAAAAATTTACAGAATTGTCTTCTGCCTGTTTTTTTTATAGAGAAAAAACACTCAGGCAATGAATGCCTACTACTGCTTACAGGTGGTATCTTCTTTAGGAAAGGGACAGTGATAGAGAAGACAAGTGGTGAAGGAAGAGAAAGAGGAAATATTCTTTTTCTTTTACAACTATACGTTTTGCACATTATAATGCAAAGCTCCTCTGGTTTCAATGAGGCGCATTGAATTTTTGAAGCTGTGTTTAGTTGCCATTTTTATTAATTATTTTACTTCGCCGACGATTCTGCTAAACAATACCGACGAAGGAGGTCGCTCTGATGTTACATTAGGATTAGTATCTGCTGAAGTCGGTATAATTCAGTGACCAGTGACTATGCCTTCATCACTTGAACTTTCCTACAACAACTGATACAAAGGGACACTAATGCACATCAGAAAAATGCGTGGTGTTGTTATTTAGTGACTGTCGGTTACAAGGATTGAACCCAGGATCTTCAATTTTGTAGCCAACGTGATAACTACTTGAGAATTTAATATTCAGATATTTATCAGATATTAATTTTTTTGTAACTAAATGCCAATGCCAAAGAAAGCGTTCACAAAATATATGTATCTTCAGAAAATTCAAGTAATTTATTACTAAAAGCACAGATTATGTGAACTATTTTTATATTTTGTGGTTTTATTTTATTATAAAAATAGTAGTTGTTAGTCTTTAAATATGCAAAACCTGGTTTTTATTCTTGATGTTTTTAAAACAAAGCAGATTTGTTTGAATCTTTTCTTGATTTTAAGGTTGCCCCCTTCTTTTTCTTAAAATCCACTTGTTGGTGCCACATTTTTTTAAAAATCCCCTTTTTCTGCCACTTTTTGAAATTATACAACGGTAACGCTGCTTGCATGTAAATAGTTGTACGCAGGGTCTCTAAAGTCGCAATTTGACCCTTTTTTTTAGCGGTCTGCGACTTTTTGTGAAACTGTTTTTATCACCGACTTTTTTTAATTTTGTTGCTACTTTTTACCTTTTTTGTGAAGCTTCTCAAAAAACAGTTGACTTGCAGTAAATTAAAAGTTTTCTGATTATTTTTATGAAAAAATCGTCAAAATCACGTTGGCAAAATTTATAAGCAGTTCATTCACAGGTTATTGTGTTCATTTACAAATGTATTTGCAACCATGCAAATGTATTCAAGAAATTATTGTGTTATAAAAATGAAATCAATATTAAAGATGTAAAATATTTGTGTATAGGCCATGAAGCGGAGACCAGAATAAGTGATCAAAATATATATGAAAATTATTGCATTTATATTAAACGACATATTTTAATTTTTTCCGATGAAATATCGAAATGGATAAATTTTGATGATAAAAAACTAAATATTTTAAGATATTTGCAACTTGATTTTTTCACGTTGACTGCAATGATCTCAATTTAGATTTTTTTTATTACAAGTAAGCCTGAAGATTTCATAAATGAGCCCAGTAAAAAAAGAGACTCCAAAAAAGTCATGAAAATGTAGAGTTTACGATGCGGAAGTAGTGCAAATTTCGATCTGATCTAATGATTTTTACATAGGGTTGTCATTGCAAGAAGTTATCTTTTTCGATGCCTGGTCACTGAATTGGAAGCGATATTAAGAAAAAATCCCTTTTTTGTGTTCTATGATAATATTTTCATCTAGGAAAAAGGGTAAATAGTTGCCTTTTTTAACAATTCGTTTCTTTTTATACGAATTTAAGCCCGAAACAGTGTTTTCATGTAAATTTAAGCAAATAACTTTTAAATTTTAGACTAAATATAATTCATAAATTTCTTTCAAAAAATTAATTTTTTTTAAATTCTGGTGAGTATTTTCTAACACTATGGAGGAGGTTTTGTGTGACTAAAATAAGCTTCTACATGGTTTTTTGCTCACTCTCGGCAAATTAAAAATATCGATTTTTTGGAAGCAATGAAAATGTACTTCCGCTAGATTGACTTCCATTTTTTTTCACTGGAGTATAAGTTATTGGAAAGTAAAGCAAGTAATTAACATTATGAAAAATTTGTTTAAGTTAAAAATGTTGAAAAATTTTGGCATAAGATTGGTAATTTAAAGAATTCGCTGGACAAACCAGTGTATCCTAATTTGTACAAACTGGCCGTACACGTATTAACTCTACCTCACAGCAGTGCTTGTGCAGAAATAATTTATACGAAATTAGCTGTGCTTAAAAATAAATTAGCTAATAAATTAAAAGTAACTCAATGCTGTCAGCTTTAAATTTAATAGACAACGATATAGCAGATTCCCTGTAGAAAAAATGTAGAAAAAAAATTAGAAAAAATTTTCGAATTATAAATAATTTCACTTAAAAAATATGAAATATGGTGGCAAGATCAAACGAATGGAAGTAGAATAAAAAGAAAAAATATATTAACTTTAACTTAACTACTCTTTTGACCTTGGTAGAATACGACTTAAGTAAATTTGTTCAGTGTACATGAAAACATGTACATACATATACGTATAAGCATGTATAATGCAACTGTATATGTTATGAGATATGATAAAAATGGATTCTGCAATAAGTCTTTTGTTCTGTTTCAAATGTTTGTTTTTATTTTGTTATGCTTTTCATTAATAAGAAACGTTGAAAAAAGAGGATCGAATTTTATTTCCTCAAACGACTTTTTTGTGCGACTTTTCTAAAATTCCTAGTGGTAACCCTGGTACGAGTATGTAGTATGTGTTTTGTTTGTGTGTGGATTTACTGCCTCATGAGGACGGACACTGATGAGTTAACATTTGAATTGTCGTTTTGTAATAGAACTTGAACCGAACGAAGACAAATTGTTGTTGTTGATGTTGTTGTAACTGTTAGACACATTTTGGTTATACAGTATTTTTCAATTAACTGCACATTAAATTTTGTAGGAAAATTCGTGCACATACGCAAAATATACTGTTACGCAGTTTCACATAGCAACATGAATAGTGCTGCTTGGGGGTCACTCAGACTATAACACAAGTACTAATACTTTTGACAAAAATGCATCCCTGGTCTTATATTTGTTTCAAAAATTAAAAAAAAAAACAATAACAACTCAACATGTCAGAGCTGCATTTTCCACAAAAGTATAATAGTCTGAACGGGGCTTAAGTGAATTCACTTATCTGTCTAAATTTGCTCTTATGTTAAAAATTGTTTTTTACTGCAAAAATAATTTAATACTTGTATAATAGTCTGAACGGGGCTTAAGTGAATTCACTTATCTGTCTAAATTTGCTCTTATGTTAAAAATTGTTTTTTACTGCAAAAATAAATTTAGGTACATATGCAAGCTGATGTGATAGAATCGCTCGATTTGAAATCGGCATATAGATTAGCCAACCACAACAAATCATTTTAACTATTTTTAATTTCTTATTACTGAAAGCATTAAATAACGAAAACATTTCATTAAAATAACAAAATAGGCACATACATATATACATAGGTAAAATAAATTCTAATTTAATTAAAAAGAAAATGCCGCCTCCAATTCAGTTTTGGCTTCGTTCTCTGGTATGCACATAAACGTGGGTAGGAAAAAACAGTTAAGCCAGTCATTCCCTGGGATTAAAAATTATTTGAAAACAATATATGTATATATACTTTTTTTTACCACGATTTGGGATACCACTCTTTTAGTTTCTTGTACACTGCCCCGCTGGTGATTTTTATGTCGACAGCAATTTCTGGATGACGTGGAAAAAAGCACTTCTACAACTTATTATGTCTACTTTTTAATGACGATTTTAATATCGCTGGCATAATAATGTTTTTTTATGAGGCATGTAAGTAAATTATTTTGTATTAAAAATATTCCTTGTTGACCAAAAACTTAAAGCACTTGTCCACAATATGCACTTAAGCAAAATGCAGGTACACGATTTATTTTCTAATAAAAGTGTACCATTATACACAATATTTTGTATTTTGTGCATCTAGCCCCGAAATGCAGCTAAACGAAAAATACTGTACATACCTTGCTTACTGAAATCTTTAGGGCACTTTTTCGTTTATTTGCTCTGCAGTAAAGTTAGTCTTAAAATAATATTCAAAGGATTGATACGTGATCGCACAACATAACATAAAAATAAAACACATCATTTCTTAAAAGCCAAAATAATTTGTTTCTTGTAGAAATAAAAATAACAAATTTGTGTTAAACAAATACTCCCCATACATAATACATAAGTAAAAGTTAAATTAGCATTTTTAATATCCATATTAAAAATAATGACCAAAAACAAAAGTCAACTTTTGCACATGGAAAATCCAATTAAAGCAATTTTGCAATTTCTTTTGGATATATTTATATTTTCTTTAAAGTCAACATATTTTATATTAGAATCATTATACTATACCATATTGCCTGATCGCTTCCAGACGCTAAAGGTATACGATTTACATCAAAAATTTTAATTCAAAAAAGCAGGTTTTTACTGTTATTATAAAAGAAAAGTAGCGCTGACAAACCTTCTGATATCCCTGCTGATTTTTGTATGGCGAGCTCTCAGTTTGGAGCTCTACATTTTTGCTCACTATTAAAACGATTTTTCACTGTAGTTTGCTTCATATACGTTCAATGATTTTTAACGAGATCGTATTTTAAAGCGAAGTATGATGCGTTTTATTACCCTATTGCTTCAAAAAACATGAAAATTTTTTACTGGGAACCGAAATGTTGATGAAATTAATGAAAATGAAGCAGATTTTATTAATTTAAATTTATCAAATGAACTATATTTAAACAATTAGCTAATATTTTGTTAAAATTAAAATTTATTAGTGAATTTATTTACTGTTGATATTAAAGGGTTAATTTTTGTAGATAATATGTTAAATAAAATTTAGAAGAATTTTTTTTCAGAATTTCGTTTGAATACCATGATTTGGTAGATGATTTAAATTTCGCACAGAAAAAGTGGTGATTTGACCTATAGTGCATTGGCTGACTTTTTTTCAGCTTCAAATTGTAATGTAAATACCAACAATTATCTACTCAAGAATAGAGTGTTGCCACACAAGTATTTTTTTTGACCGTGTGCAGTCAAGTTAATAATTAGTGTTTTTTATGGAAATTCTTACAATTTAAGTTTAAAATTTTTTAACGCACTAAAAATCCCAAATTATTATTTTACTTATTAAGTTAAATAATACTGAATAAGTAAAATAATAATTTTAATTTAGACCCGGTATTTATTATATTGTTTCCGTTTTTAGTAATATATTAAGTGAATTTGATATTTTGTAAGATAATTAAAGTTACGCGTATAATACTTTGTTCACACTTATAACACATAACGTCCTATTATGTTCAAGAGCTTCAACAATATTAGGGAAATCACAATAAGTATATTAAAATTTTAATGGGGCAATATTGCGTCATCGCATATATTTCATTGTAAGCAGGCAACGATATAAATACGCATTCTGTGTGTATCAAAGTCTAGCAAACACACATATATCTGTTTTTTATTTATATATTAGTGTATAATATGAGAGAGAGAGAGAATATTTTTCATAAAATACAGCTGCGCTGACAAATTTAACATCTTTAGTCATGATACAATTATACTAGGTACACTCTAAATCAATTTTGTTGAAAATTACGTCAATAATAGTAGGCAACACTTTACACACAACTGTCGACCTAAAATTACACAACTATATTTTTAAACCTTTTGTTGGTTTTTAAGCACAATATGTTTAATTTTAAACAAAATTTGTTTAATAATTTTACACAATTTGTGTTTAGTTTTCCCCTTCTATTTAGTTTTAAAATTAGTTTTTTTTAATAAAAATGCATTAAATACGTGTATTTAATTAAATTTATTCATAAAAAAGTTTACACATACAAATTCACGTTTTGCTTTATCTTTTACATATAGTTTTTAGAATTTGAATGAAAATCAGAAATAAATTCATATAAAATAAAAATAATATAAAATAAAATAAATAAATAAAAATAGCATATTTATATTTGGAATATTTGATTTAAATAACACTGTGCAACTGTGAATAACCCACACGGTTTTTATAGTATAGATTTGATAGTACTACCAACGGGTAGTAAAACCCTATACTCAGTTTGTCGTTTTTGGTGTCATCAGTTTTTGGCCAACAGCTAATTTGGACTTGGTATGGTAGCGCTTAACTATATAAGGCAATAATGTAGCTAAGAGTCAACCAAACAAATCTTAAAAACATTTTATGTTAAAGGCGAAAAAATTGTTTACCACCTTTTTCAGCTTCACCGTAGGTTTAACTTTGCCAAATATTGTTAGAAAAAAATTTGGAGTTCCCACAAGTTATTCTGAAAAAGGTGGTAAACATTTTTTTCTCCTTTAGGTTAGCTATCACCAATCCAAATAAGCTGTTGGCCAAAAACTGATGACAATATTTTTTCAGGGAGAGTGCTCAACAGTACTATCAAACCTATACTGTCCAGTCCGTGTGTTCTTCCAAAATTCTGTATTTATTGCATAGTGTAATAATAAAAATAGGTTTTTTGCTCAACTGAAAATTTTTAAGCTTTAAGTTATTAAACTATTGTTTTATATATGACAAGTTTTATGCGATTGCATCTAGCTTGCGTATTAAGGTATTAATTTTTCTTAGATTGTTTATGTGCAGTTTTTTGCCTCTCATTTGCGAGGGATAAAATCTAAAAAAGTATCTCATCAAAAACTCAAAAGTTTGAGATATATCCCTAGGATAAACAAGATTAAGTATATAATAATAGCAAATCAACTGCAAAACCAGGTCCAGAAAATTGAAATTCTCCTCTTTCGACGTAATATTCTTTTCAAACCAAATATAAGCAGTGGGTGTATGTCCCTCCTCTATTGATGTCTCTAGAAACATAAATATATTTATTATTAAGATTTATTATTATTTAAATTATTGAAAAAAAGGAAGATTATGGTATAAACACAATTGGGACGAACGAAGAACTTCAAATAGTAGGTCGAACTTGACTTCAAGAATTTGTTGCGTAAATTCTTCTTTTGAAGCACAATTAAATTTGACGACCTGGTAGTTTTTATAGCACATGAAGAGATACCAAATATGCATTACGGCAAAAATGGCTTGTATATACATATGTACATATACCTCACAAACAAAATTATGATTCGTCGTTCGCAACAGTTGTGTTTATATCATTAAGTTTAACAAATAATTACCTTTTATAGATATCCATGGAGTTACTGCTTCTGCATCATCTCTCACCTCGTCAAGTGTGGAACCAAACTGTTAATAAAAAAAATTAAGTCTTTAAAACTAAGGTTTAGGGAAAATCAAATATTACCTTGTATTCTTTAAAAATAAGAGTGTCTTTTTCTTTAAAATATTTGCAAATTTCTTTTAATATAAATTTTTCTTCAGGATTTTGCTGAAGGCCGAAGAAACTCTTCATTTTTTCGGCGGACGCATAGAAGTTTTTCTTAAATACATTAACTTCCAGCTCCATTACTGTACGAAAATGAGAGTACAGACAATCTTTTTGAAAAATCATTGGCCAATGCTTCAAAATATCTTCCACTGTTGGAGGTGGGTCTGTTTGGTTAAAAAAATTTCTTTGACTTGAAAAGCAATCCCTCATGTAATTTTTAACAATTGCTTTTTCATCTGCAGAAAGTACGTCTTTCTGATGCATTGAGCATAAAATTTTTTTTTTATTATTGACGTCTTTATCGTTTTCGTTTAAAGGCTGCAAATTAACACATGTTCTGGATAAGGTATTTAAACCCCTTTTTTTATACGACTTAGCAAAGGCTTCTGATTTCTTTTTGGGTTCGGCATTTAAAAAATTGTTACGATTCCTCATAGTAGCTATTAAGGAAATAGGAGAATGCGACATTATATTCCCTTCTCCGTCTCTTTCTATAAACGAATCTGGAAATTTGCTTGATGCTTTTTGAGCAATGTCTCTGTAAACGCTCATCGGAATATAATGTGATATCTCCCGTAACTCGTCGACTACAGTATTAGCAAAAGTTTTCAACAGCTTGCCGAGCTTTTGTTTTCCATTTATCCTCTTTGTAATTTCAGAAGAGAGCTTAACCCAAGGAATTTCGAAATTGTAAAACAAATCACAAGTGACTCTAGAATTAAATTTGATTTGAGATACTGGGCTCCTATTTTCGCATGATGTGTTTGCGTCATCATTTTACACGTAAAGTACTTCCTCCATCTCAATATTGTCACAATTATTTTGTTTTGACGCATGATCTTCGTACTGTCTCAAAAATTCTGTTTCATTAACTGCTTGATGGTCGCAGTAAATCTGCTGCACATTACTTTCTGGACATAAATGGGGGATTTGGGAAAGATCGTGGAGCACTTGCTCATCATCAGAAATAGTGACAATAGATGATGGAGGCCCTTCATCAAACAGTTCAGATCTAAGCGTGTTAGATATCGCACTTGGTCTCCAAACTTCATCATTGTTTAATATTATCAAAGTGTTTTTATCTTTTAAGAAATACTGCAAAACTTCATCATCATCTATATCTGTTCCATCGGACTCTAGTACCAGCCTATTTCCAGTAAGCAAGTATTCTTTTGCTGAAATTATTAAATTAACTTTAGTAATATAAAAGACTATTGAAAATACATCACATATTGAATTTTCATTCTGTGAGTTTATACTCACCCTTTTTAAGTATTTGATCAATCAGTGGCTGGCACAAGAATGATTTTTTTTTAGACCTATCTACGTTCCACACCTTACATAAGTATATTTCCATATTTTAATTTTTGCAAGACAAACGAACTAATACTAATTAATTTTAAATTAAGGTCAAACACATTTCAAAGTGAAATTTATATAGGGAATATAAATAAAAATAAAAGAATTATTATAAATTTGGTTATTATTTTTATACAAATTTTAAAAATTATGACAGACAAAAAAAGCATAGAGTGATTTTTATGTGTTTGTTCGGTGAAAAATTTGTACACAATACAAAAACAAACTTGTAACATTTTAATAATATTTCTTTGAAGTTTTTTTTACATTTTTTTGTTCAATTTAAACAAGTGTTCACAATTATTGTAAGAAAATTACAGTAGGACTTGGTCATAACAAACTTCGTGTATATAGAAAAAATGTATTCGATACATATACTTATCGTTACTTTAATATAGCAAGGCCCTAATTCATTATTTTTTGAAATCAAGATTTTTGCATTTTTCTATTCATTATATGTTATTTTATCGAAATATAGAAAAACATCGATTTAAAACAAATAATGAGTCAGGGCCTTTTTATATTAAGGTACGGATATGTACGTATGTATGTACATACAAAAATGAAAAATATGTTTTACAAATGTTCTACAAATGAAGTAAATGGCGCAAGGTAGTAATGATGGTTTAAATAAAATATTTTTATAGGCTGTTGTATCAAAAGCTTGTTACAATTAATAATTCCATTTTTTTAGTTTTTTCAGATAAAGATTCATATAAGTTTGTCACCATGTTGTATCGCATTTTAAGCAGATTTCCATAAAGTAAAAACTCTGTGTAATCTTTATTTATAAAAATTTAATTGATAGTGAGTACATAAATATCGCTTAGCTCATCTATTGAAAATACTACAATATCGTTTTTGTTATAAACTGTTCCAAGAAAAGAAATCTTTTTAGTTACATATTTAAAATTATTTGGAATATTTATATTAAACATATCTGCATGAAATTCGTATATAAAATCATATTCAACTTTTATTTTTAATCGATTTGCAAAAAGACTTGCTTGTAAAAATTGATGCCTCTGTGCCAAAGTAAAGGTAACATTTTTAAAATTCTTAATTTTTTTTGCAATGTTTTTAAAATAGTGTTTGTGCTCAAAATGCATGGAAAACAGATTTTTTAAAGGGCCTAATTGTTTAATTAAATCTGGATAGTGCTTTACAAAATGATGCTTCGGTCTCAAATTTATGTTTGGAATACATTCTTCCCGATATTCGTAATACACATCTATATAATGGGTTAATAATTCGATTTGTGATTCACTTATTTTATGTGCGCAAATGAGACGGCACATATTAATCATTGCAGTAAAAAACAAGTAAGCTGGATTTTCAAAATCTGATATAGCATTTAGTAAAACGAGTGGCATCAAAAATAAAATGTGCCTGACTTCATCAGCTTTACCTGGAATTTTTTTCATTTTGGGGTCTAATTTTGGAAACGACAAATGTAATTTAAATTTTTTCCTTAAAGTTGATAAAAAGGAGTTTATGTAATTGAAGGAAAACCTGAAAGTACGAGTTAAACTCTTAAGTATTTCCATTAAATCGTACGGTATGATTCCCTCGAATAGGTCATGGGCTATGCATGGTGGTAATCCTGGATTACAAACATGATAGTATTGAAGATCATTGAAACAAGAGTTGCGTAATACACCTTTTTTTAAATTTCTCTCATTTAGTAACTGGCTATAATTATTTTTGTTTCTCAATTCACGAATCGCAATATCTTTCAGTGCCAGATTCTTCCTTTCATAAAAACAATATCGGCACACATATTCAGAAAAACTAAAACTCTCATTAAAACCTCCTATTTGGTGCGATCCCAGGTTGTCACCAATTATTGCATACACAGTTCCCAATAATTTTTTTTCGCCGTTTCCTCCTTTATTTATAATTTTTATTCCTTCTGATTCCAAAACTTTAAGGTCACAAAGTAGGGGTTTTAAAACAGCATCAAAACCAAATGTTTTTACATGACTTTCCTTACATAAGAGAAGTAACTGGATATTTTTTATTACTGACCTATATTTAACGTCAAGATTTCCTATCATGTAATAAAATCCAATCAGCTTATGTTTTTTCTTAGATGATCCCAAAGGGTTACATATTTCAAAAGCATCTTGAAATATTAGAAGCTCAATGCATTTATTCTCATTATGGAAAAAGTTTTGGTTTTTATACAAGAGTCCATCATTGTAATCGGAATAAACTCTGTACTCAGAATTTTTGGATTGACAAAATGTTTCAAAAAATTGTTCATCATTAAATAAGCTTTGCAAAGATTCCAATAACGGAATATAATGGAAAACACTTTTCTTGTGATAACTGTCAACTCCCAGGTAAATTTCCTTCGGGGAAACAAAAAATGTTTTACCAGAAAAATACTTGTTTTGATTTCGCACTGAAACAATGCTTTCCAAATCATTTTTCAATTTTGAGCTCTTGATAAGTTTTACAATTTCTTTTTCTAGTACTTGAGAGTTAGCAAATATTTCCTTCAAACGTAAAATATTTGAATTGGTATTTTCGATGTAAATTCCAAGAAATTCTTTTAGTAAAAATTGTACACAATTTTCTGATATATTAAACTCACACCGCAATTTTGTTAAAATATTTGCAAAGCAATTAACGTCACCGTCACTATTATTGCCCACAACTTTGTTGTTAATATCCGATGAATTCGTTTGATCTGCTGTTATAAGTAGCTCAACATTTTCAAGAGTTGTCCTTTCTAAACGGACGCAATTTGAAGAGCTATGCTTGCGAAAGAAATGGCACCGAAAGGAAGCCTGATTACTTAAGTATTTGGAGCAGTTATTCATTGGACAAGCAACATTCTCACTATTAGAGAAGTGTTGTAGTACGTGAGAGTAAATTTCATTTACGCCCTTTCCAATAAAATTACAACAATTTGCCAAACATCTGACCGGAATATCAGAACGCAAGTTATTTTTAAAATCACGATTTTTAGTAGAGTGACTCCGTGTGAAATGCACTGCATAATTATTGTAATTAGAAAATACTTTTCCACATTTTGAATACAAACACTTAAACACATTGCTTTTTTCTTCTTTATGTGCGTATAAATGTAAATGATAGATTTTTAAGCTTTGTCATTTTTTTTACAAATTTTGCAGGCAAACATTTTTTTTGTTTCACAATATATGTATATTATCTTATAACTATTTATTTATAAAACATACAATTCTTATTTATAAGCTGTTTTGTACACTTAGTTTATTAATTTTATATTAATATTGCGAGCTTCTGTTATAACATGTGCACTTTTGAGTTTCTTCTTTCTTCTTGTTCTGCTGCTTTACGCACATATGTTTAATTTTCAACATTTTGACGTTATTAAGGCATATGTAGCTGTTTTTTAAGCACACTTTGTTTAAAAATAAACCCATCTGAGAGAAGATTTGTATTTTTGTGTAAAATAAGACAAATATTGCTTTTTTAACACAAATAACTACAAAATAGATATAAATTTAGACATTAAGAATATTTCAACAACAATTTAGACAAAATATGATCCTAAATTTCAGTTAATGTTTTAGAGTGTACATGCACGACTACAACAAAAATACAACACCAAAAAACACATGTATTTTGTTGGTATAAACAAATGAAAAATTGTCAGAAACAACTGTCTTTTGTTCATAAATATAAAAATTACAGGGTAATTAAAGTACAATTGCAGACGCGGCATTCCTTTATGATTATAGTTATTCAGTGTTGCCAATCTGGGTGTAGTTAGACAGTGTGCAATTTCTACTCACATGTTTAGGCCATGTAATTAAATTCTTGTATAATCTGTATCTAATTCTACTTTGGATTCTATTTTCATTTATTTTGGTTTTAATTTTAACCTACACAAAAGATGAGTAGAGTAATTTTCTTGAATGTGTAATTGGAGACACAGCCATGTGTAAAATTATTGGCAACACTGTAATCATTTTATTCCCACACATACACTAACATTTTTGTAGCTTCCCTGTCGGAAATTTGGCTAACTTTAAACTAACTTTAAGCTAACTATTTCGCAAGTAGTACTGACTACACTTGGATTACTTCGCAATGTAATCAAGTGACTACTTTAACATTGCGATGTCCTAGGCGGTAGTCAATTGGCTCACTCTGCATTACTTTCAGCTAACTTAAAGTTTACTTTTTAAACTAATTTGTAGTCAGTAAATAAAAAAAATTTTCTGGTGTTCGAACATGTATCATCACAATTTGTGTACTCAAAGCGCTACCACTCAGGTAAGCTACCATCTAAAATAACAACATCAAAATGTTAACACAAAACTGAAATGAGTTTCAAAGTAGCTGAGAATAAGTTTGTTGGCTCTCATCAAATTCGACTACGTACTCAACTTAAGAATTAATTTTGGGTTTGTTCTGGATGACCTTGCAGTTAGCTTTTAGTCAGTCTAAGAAAAGTCAACTAGTCAACTACACATTCTCCGATAGGGTTGTAAACAAAGTGTGACAATTATCTGCAATGTATACAGTAACAGGCTGGACATGTACCTGTTATAATTGTATCATGATCTTTAGTTTAACATTACCATATTGCCATATTGAAAATGACATGCGTTTTATGCTTTTAAATTTGGTAATTAATGGTAATTAATTTGATTTACATACAAAACAAAAACAACGAACTTGCCAGACCCTATTTAAGTATTGAAATTGAAACGTTGCTATATTAAGACATATTTCAAAACGTTATTGTGAACTCCCTAAAAAAATTTTAGATGATTTATTTTGTTAAACATCTCAAATTAAACTCATCGATAAACACACAAATGTAGTGTTTTTTGATAACTCTGGTAAACTTTGTGTTGTTGTTATTAAATATTTGGCCCGTGAAAAAAATATTAAATTATTTACAAAAACATTGATGTTTGAAAATAATAAGGCAAATAAAAAAATAATCGCTTGAAATTTCATACAAACACAATAATTTTTTGCCAAAACGTCAACCTTAAACATCTCAAATATAATGGTACCGGTTGTGTTTAGTTTTGAGAAAACTCGTTTTAAACATGTTTAAAAACATAATTATAGTATAAGACAGCTAAGCGAATAAAATAAGCTGTGATACAATTTTCAAAATATCTCAACTTGAACTGTTGTTACGAAAACCGCTATTTCTCAAATTGCTTGGATAAGAATTAATATCCAAAGTTATTTACATTTGCTTTATACATGTATATTTAGTTTGCTCCCGCTGAGCGCTTCTTTTTCTACATTGGCATCATTAGAAAATAAATTATATAACGGGCTGAAAGTTGAAACTTGTCATAACGTGTTATCTTCTCTAAGTTTGTAGCAAAGTTATTTGGAAGACTGGATTCCAAATGTTGAACCTATTCAAAAGTACAGATATACAGTTTCAGAAATAGGGATTTAATAACTATTTAAAATTTCTCAAAACGATTTCCTTGAAAAATGCAATGTACAAAAAATTTACAGAATTGTCTTCTGCCTGTTTTTTTTATAGAGAAAAAACACTCAGGCAATGAATGCCTACTACTGCTTACAGGTGGTATCTTCTTTAGGAAAGGGACAGTGATAGAGAAGACAAGTGGTGAAGGAAGAGAAAGAGGAAATCTTCTTTTTTTTTACAACTATACGTTTTGCACATTATAATGCAAAGCTCCTCTGGTTTCAATGAGGCGCATTGAATTTTTGAAGCTGTGTTTAGTTGCCATTTTTATTAATTATTTTACTTCGCCGACGATTCTGCTAAACAATACCGACGAAGGAGGGCGCTCTGATGTTACATTAGGATTAGTATCTGCTGAAGTCGGTATAATTCAGTGACCAGTGACTATGCCTTCATCACTTGAACTTTCCTACAACAACTGATACAAAGGGACACTAATGCACATCAGAAAAATGCGTGGTGTTGTTATTTAGTGACTGTCGGTTACAGGGATTGAACCCAGGATCTTCAATTTTGTAGCCAACGTGATAACTACTTGAGAATTTAATATTCAGATATTTATCAGATATTAATTTTTTTGTAACTAAGTGCCAATGCCAAAGAAAGTGTTCACAAAATATATGTATCTTCAGAAAATTCAAGTAATTTATTACTAAAAGCACAGATTATGTGAACTATTTTTATATTTTGTGGTTTTATTTTATTATAAAAATAGTAGTTGTTAGTCTTTAAATATGCAAAACCTGGTCTTTATTCTTGATGTTTTTAAAACAAAGCAGATTTGTTTGAATCTTTTCTTGATTTTAAGGTTGCCCCTTCTTTTTCTTAAAATCCACTTGTTGGTGCCACATTTTTTTTCTGCCACTTTTTGAAATTATACAACGGTAACACTGCTTGCATGTAAATAGTTGTACGCAGGGTCTCTAAAGTCGCAATTTGACCCTTTTTTTTAGCGGTCTGCGACTTTTTGTGTAACTGTTTTTATCACCGACTTTTTTTAATTTTGTTGCTACTTTTTATCTTTTTTGTGAAGATTCTCAAAAAACAGTTGACTTGCAGTAAATTAAAAGTTTTCTGATTATTTTTATGAAAAAAATCGTCAAAATCACGTTGGCAAAATTTAAAAGCAGTTCATTCACAGGTTATTGTGTTCATTTGCAAATGTATTCAAGAAATTATTGTGTTATAAAAATGAAATCAATATTAAAGATGTAAAATATTTGTGTATAGGCCATGAAGCGGAGACCAGAATAAGTGATCAAAATATATATGAAAATTATTGCATTTATATTAAACGACATATTTTAATTTTTTTCCGATGAAATATCGAAATGGATAAATTTTGATGATAAAAAACTAAATATTTTAAGATATTTGCAACTTGATTTTTTCACGTTGACTGCAATGATCTCAATTTAGATTTTTTTTTATTACAAGTAAGCCTGAAGATTTCATAAATGAGCCCAGTAAAAAAAAGAGACTCCAAAAAAGTCATGAAAATGTAGAGTTTACGATGCGGAAGTAGTGCAAATTTCGATGTGATCTAATGATTTTTACATAGGGTTGTCATTGCAAGAAGTTATCTTTTTCGATGCCTGGTCACTGAATTGGAAGCGATATTAAGAAAAATTCCCATTTTTGTGTTCTATGATAATATTTTCATCTAGGAAAAAGGGTAAATAGTTGCCTTTTTTAACAATTCGTTTCTTTTTATACGAATTTAAGCCCGAAACAGTGTTTTCATGTAAATTTAAGCAAATAACTTTTAAATTTTAGACTAAATATAATTCATAAATTTCTTTAAAAAAATTAAATTTTTTTAAATTCTGGTGAGTATTTTCTAACACTATGGAGGAGGTTTTGTGTGACTAAAATAAGCTTCTACATGGTTTTTTGCTCACTCTCGGCAAATTAAAAATATCGATTTTTTGGAAGCAATGAAAATGTACTTCCGCTAGATTGACTTCCATTTTTTTTCACTGGAGTATAAGTTATTGGAAAGTAAAGCAAGTAATTAAAATTATGAAAAATTTGTTTAAGTTAAAAATGTTGAAAAATTTTGGCATAAGATTGGTAATTTAAAGAATTCGCTGGACAAACCAGTGTATCCTAATTTGTACAAACTGGCCGTATACGTATTAACTCTACCTCACAGCAGTGCTTGTGCAGAAATAATTTATACGAAATTAGCTTCGCTTAAAAATAAATTAGCTAATAAATTAAAAGTAACTCAATGCTGTCAGCTTTAAATTTAATAGACAACGATATAGCAGATTCCCTGTAGAAAAAATGTAGAAAAAAATTAGAAAAAATTTTTGAATTATAAATAATTTCACTTAAAAAATATGAAATATGGTGGCAAGATCAAACGAATGGAAGTAGAATAAAAAGAAAAAATATCTTAACTTTAACTTAACTACTCTTTTGACCTTGGTAGAATACGACTTAAGTAAATTTGTTCAGTGTACATGAAAACATGTACATACATATACGTATAAGCATGTATAATGCAACTGTATATGTTATGAGATATGATAAAAATTGATTCTGCAATAAGTCTTTTGTTCTGTTTCAAATGTTTGTTTTTATTTTGTTATGCTTTTCATTAATAAGAAACGTTGAAAAAAGAGGATCGAATTTTATTTCCTCAAACGACTTTTTTGTGCGACTTTTCTAAAATTCCTAGTGGTAACCCTGGTACGAGTATGTAGTATGTGTTTTGTTTGTGTGTGGATTTACTGCCTCATGAGGACGGACACTGATGAGTTAACATTTGAATTGTCGTTTTGTAATAGACTTTGAACCGAACGAAGACAAATTGTTGTTGTTATTGTTGTTGTAACTGTTAGACACATTTTGGTTATACAGTATTTTTCAATTAACTGCACATTAAATTTTGTAGGAAAATTCGTGCACATACGCAAAATATACTGTTATGCAGTTTCACATAGCAACATGAATAATGCTGCTTGGGGGCCACTCAGACTATAACTCAAGTACTAATACTTTTGACGAAAATGCATCCCTGGTCTTATATTTGTTTCAAAAATTAAAAAAAAAACAATAACAACTCAACATGTCAGAGCTGCATTTTCCACAAAAGTATAATAGTCTGAACGGGGCTTAAGTGAATTCACTTATCTGTCTAAATTTGCTCTTATGTTAAAAATAGTTTTTTACTGCAAAAATAATTTAATACTTGTATAATAGTCTGAACGGCTTAAGTGAATTCACTTATCTGTCTAAATTTGCTCTTATGTTAAAAATTGTTTTTTACTGCAAAAATAAATTTAGGTAGATATGCAAGCTGATGTGGTAGAATCGCTCGATTTGAAATCGGCATATAGATTAGCCAACCACAACAAATCATTTTAACTATTTTTAATTTCTTATTACTGAAAGCATTAAATAACGAAAACATTTCATTAAAATAACAAAATAGGCACATACATATATACATAGGTAAAATAAATTCTAATTTAATTAAAAAGAAAATGCTGCCTCCAATTCAGTTTTGGCTTCGTTCTCTGGTATGCACATAAACGTGGGTAGGAAAAAACAGTTAAGCCAGTCATTCCCTGGGATTAAAAATTATTTGAAAACAATATATGTATATATACTTTTTTTTTTACCACGATTTGGGATACCACTCTTTTAGTTTCTTGTACACTGCCCCGCTGGTGATTTTTATGTCGACAGCAATTTCTGGATGACGTGGAAAAAAGCACTTCTACAACTTATTATGTCTACTTTTTAATGACTATTTTAATATCGCTGGCATAATAATGTTTTTTTATGAGGCATGTAAGTAAATTATTTTGTATTAAAAATAATCCTTGTTGACCAAAAACTTAAAGCACTTGTCCACAATATGCACTTAAGCAAAATGCAGGTACACGATTTATTTTCTAATAAAAGTGTACCATTATACACAATATTTTGTATTTTGTGCATCTAGCCCCGAAATGCAGCTAAACGAAAAATACTGTACATACCTTGCTTACTGAAATCTTTAGGGCACTTTTTCGTTTATTTGCTCTGCAGTAAAGTTAGTCTTAAAATAATATTCAAAGGATTGATACGTGATCGCACAACATAACATAAAAATAAAACACATCATTTCTTAAAAGCCAAAATAATTTGTTTCTTGTAGAAATAAAAATAACAAATTTGAGTTAAACAAATACTCCCCAATAGACTCTGAATATATGTGTGTATGTACATACATAAGTAAAAGTTAATTTAGCATTTTTAATATTCATATTAAAAATAATGACCAAAAACAAAAGTCAACTTTTGCACATGGAAAATCCAATTAAAGCAATTTTGCAATTTCTTTTGGATATATTTATATTTTCTTTAAAGTCAACATATTTTATATTAGAATCATTATACTATACCATATTGCCTGATCGCCTCCGGACGCTAAAGGTAAGACTTAACCAAATATTCTGAATTAAGCAACTTTACCCAAATAAAAGATGACCTCTGTGGCTGTGGGTTCTCAATTGGTGGTGTTATGTATGTAAAATCTTGTAATCGTATAATGGCAGACAACTATACATACATATGTATATGTATTTATGTTTTGCACTACTACATACCTATGTACATATGTCCATGAGCCGACAGTTTTTATTTTATTTGCTCCACCCGCATTTTCTCGTAGACTGCCCATACAAAATTACATGTGCGTAAAAATTGCACTCATAACATGCAAACCGGGAATGTGCAATTGCACTCTTCACAAAAAAAACTATAAGCACTTTTAGTCCCATAACTTTAAAATTGGGCGTTTTTCGGAGAAATTTACTGTAACCATTTTTGTGCAGAATAAATAGCACAACATTTTTCTGTTCACAATTTGGACTAAATATGGCCTTCATGGTTCTTTAATGCGATGAAACTAAGTTTTTTGGGAAGACTTTTTCCAAAAACTCGCTAAAAATTGGATAGCGATAGTTATAATCCGTTTTCATTTCATTTATTTCGCATGATTTGATTTATAGTGGGATAAAACTATAATATATATATATATATAGGTGTATGTGGGTATATACCTTGCTGGTTAATGGTTATGCAGAGGGGGTCAACTGCCACCTCCGTAGGATATTCCCATCTTAAATTCAACAGTTAAATGCTAGTTGATTGTGATGTGATGTAAATCGTATACAGCGCTTCGCGGATAGCGATTCGAGTACCACGAACTGTGGGCGATTAGCGTGATCATCGCCGGTTGCAAATCGCCGGCGATTCAAGCACTGCAAGTTGTGTGCGATTCGCGTGATCATCGCGGCTAGCGACTTGTAGGCGATTCGCGTGATCATCGCCCGTATTGGTCGGGCAACAACATCTTTTGCGTTCGTTTCAACGTTCCCACGTCTTTAGAAACACTTATGTTGCATTCTCTAAAAATTTCTAACATTTCGTTAACAGCAACGTTCCTGATGTTGTGCTTTATAGCCCAGCTTGACAGTGTATTTTTTAATTTATTTAAATCGGATAAAAGGCTAATATTGATATTTGATATCTCTGCATTAACGTTACAATCGAAATCACTTACTGAACTTTCCGCATTTAAAACAACATTTTCTTCACAATCCAATACATTTTCCACATTTACATTCGCATTTTGGCGACAACTATTTTCTAAAATATTAACGCTTTCACTTGTTTCCGCAATAGTATTTTCAACTGCATTTAAATTAAAATTTCTTGATATTATTTTAGTGGCTTCTCTCTTACTTTTCAAACGCATTGCTTTGTTAGACAAAATTTTTATTAATTTTTAACTTTTAAACACCACACCTTTCACTGATCACTGCTATTAAAATATTAAACTATTTCTTATGATATTTATGATATATTTAATATTATTAACATAAATTACAATAACACACCTTTCAAATATTTATTTTCCCGTTACCTTAACAAAACAACAAGGAAAAAAATTCTATCCAAAATTATGACTCAACTCAAAAAATTCAAGAATATATTAACCATTGGGAGGAAGATTTGCGTTACTTGTGTTCGCTCGCGTATTTATCGCTTAGTTGTAAGGCGTAGGCGATGGTCCGCAATTCACATCGTAAACTTCATCAAACTTGTAGTCAGATTTAAGTTTTCAAAAAAAAATTTTACTTACTTGTGTACGCTCGCGTATTCATAGCTTATTTGTAAGGCGTATGCGATGGTTAGCGATTCGTATTCCCTGAATAGGATTGCGTAATCACCGCCAAACAAGCAATCGCAGATCATCAGGGAAACTTTACCCACAGTTTCTTAGAACAACTAGAGTTACTATACTATAAGCTTTCATTTAAGCAAATGAGAAGCTCAACAAATAACAAATTTGAAACAAGAACTCAAAGAAAATAAAAAATATTTTGATTATTAAGTTCATGTTCATGTAGGCGATGGTGCGTGATTCACCTCGGAAACTTCATCAAACTTGTAGTCAGATTTAAGTTTTCAAAAAAAAATTTTACTTACTTGTGTATACTAGCGTATTCATAGCTTATTTGTAAAGTGTATGCGATGGTTAGCGATTCGTATTCCCCGAAAAGGGTCGCGTAATTACCGCCAAACAAGCAATCGCCAAAAAATTTTAAAAATATTTGCGGGAAACGTCAAATGCATACAAAAAACACAAACCTGTATAAACGTATAAATTTTTATGTCAGATGGATTAGTGTCGTGTGTTCTAAAAAGAAAAAAAATTGTGCGGCTTAAAAATTATTTTACTGTGTGAAAGGCCAATAATCTAGCAAAAATTTCAAAAAACGTAACCGAGTTTAGAATTAAGAATCTTTGGTGGAAGCTTTTCCCTTGATTTTAAAAAGCTTCTAAAATAATCGATTCTTGAGAACTACTTAAATTTTTTATTTGGCAACATATTCATGTAATCTTCTTTATAAAATTGAAAAAAAACGAGACTCATCCAATTTATAATTTAAAATATCTCTGATATCGAAACATAACAGTTGATGAACTACACAAGCGTTCTAGACACAAGTCGCTTTTTATTTTTAACAACACTGATTTTCAAAATTTGTATAATTTTTAAAGTTAGTTTGTCAAAGGAGTATACTAAATAAATCCTACCAAATCTCATCTGCAATTGCGTTTTCATGAATTTTCGTAATTAATTACAGTAATAAATGCGTTTCGAATTGGGATGTAAAAATTTACATGAAATATTTTTTTGCGATTTTATTTCTGCTTTTGGCAGACGATTATCTAAAAATTTATATTAAAAAAATTTGTATATAAACAAAAATTTATAATCAAATATATATGTATTAAGAAAAACTACATAAAAAATATTTTTGGCGATTTTTGAAATCAATTTGGCGAAATAGTACAGAAATATCTGACAGTCCTGGTTAAGACTAGTCAAGTATTACTGCTAAGCTTATCACTTTTTCTTCTTTAAACTTTAATCGGCGTTCACACAATGCAAGTCTTATTTTTCAGCTCAAATTATTTACATATGAATATATTTGTGCATAGGACATTAATTAATTTAATTTTTTACTTTCTATTCCTGCCACGTCAGCATTCACAGAGAGAAAGAAAAACTAAGAATTTTAAAAACCTGTGGATTATATCTAGAAAAAATGTGATATCTTCTAAACGGCTAAACCGTGTTTCTTAAAACATAGCTAAGAACCCTCTGTATCAAGTCACCTTTCAAAAAGAAAAAATTAAATCAAAATCTAAGTTAATTTTAATTATAATTTTTCGAACTTAATTTGTTTCTATATTTATGATTTGAACGGGCTAAAGTTCGTGTCGGTTTTTAAGCCAAATTACATGTGATAATTATTAATGAACAACTAACGCCAAAGTTGGTTGTAAATATATATATATATACAAATGTTTCACTTAAATAATCATGGGCACGTGACAAAAATATGTTCACTTGGCAATCACTGTTCACTTGGCCATCACAGTTTCAGAATGCTGGAAATCCAAGTAAAAACTGTAGAATGCAACAACAAGTAACATAGACCACTACAATAATACTTACAAGCATGTACCGATGGTACATCGAATAATAAGTTAATAAGAATCTCTACCCAAGTAGATAGACTAGGGTGCTGATGAAGTGCGTGGCTGCACAGAAAAGTATCGGTATTTCCCCCAGCTTAAAGTCTAAGTTTAATTTTTCTTCTCTTCTTTAGATACTCACATTAATTAATAAAAATATTTCATTCAATAAGAATTGAAATTACTGAACTTAAGCCTGACTTAAAATTATTTCTGATTAAAAATCACTAAAAGTTCAATTAAAAAATTTACAAATGTTTTTTGTTTACATTAGGAGTTTTTGGTTTACATTAAGAGTTTTTTGTTTAAATTAAGAGCATGTCTGTCTGTCTCTCTGACTGTCAGTCTGACCATGGGAATTTTTGTGTGGAATATTTTATGTGAATGTATTAAGGTTACTCATAGTTTTGAGATTTTTATGTGTGTATATGCCGACGGCAAAACATGATTATTATTTTTTCCTAATACCGATGGGAAAATCATGGAAATGATTTGTCCTTATGCCGACGGGAAAACTTGAAAGTTATTTTTTCTAATGCTAGTATAGGTGTTGGTTGACTGTGATTTGGGTGGATGGGTGTTTGAAGGTGTTGTAATATGTAACCGTACACTGAAAGGAAACTCTTCATTCAGACAATCAAATTCTTCATTGTATTAATGAAAATTTTCATTAAAAGTCAGCTAATGAAGCCCTTCATTGGATCAATGAAGAATGTTTCATTGTATTTATGAAGTTAATTTTGGCGGATATGTCATAAATAGAATGAAACTATTTCATTACTTCAATGAAACTGTTTCATAACTATAATGTAGTTGTTTCATTGAATTAATGAAGTTTTTACATACTATAAATGAAGTTTATTCATTAATATAAAGAACATTTCATTAAAGTTATGATGAAATTTTCATAAATATAATGAAATAGAAGCAGTAAATAATGAAAATTTTCTATAAAAAACATGAAATCATATCCCTTCCAAACCACCTACTTAATAAAAAATATATAGCTTTTTTTATTTTATTTAATATATACAAGTATACATGTACTTAATATATGTACATATGTTTGTATTTATTAAAGTAAATCATTTAAAATTTAAGGAACTCATCATTAGAGTTCAACCCAAATAATGTTTTAAATAAGCCCAAAAACTTACATGTTTATAGTTAAACTCTTAATATGTTGTTGAGAATTACAATACACAAACATAAGTTTAAGAGAACAAAACAAAAATCTTAACAAAACAGGCATCTTTATGGGATGTTTGGCAAAAACTTCTTGTGTTTGTACAGTTGTGAGGCACGTTAAAGGATAAAAAAGAGAAAGAGAGAGATATCTGGCAAACAATGAAGAATATTACATTGTATAAATGAAATGATTTCATTGCATTTATGACGATCATACTGCTTTGAAATTAAAAGGGATTAGAAAAGTAAGAAATAGAAAATATTTTTTAACAAAATAATTTTTAATTTATTTATGTTTGCAAACTTTATACAGTAAGCAGATAAAATTTGTGTAAATTGCTTTGTCCCAAATTTGTTAAAAAGAAAATTCGTTTAAACAATGCAACGATTTTCATTAATACAATGAACTATGAAGAACACATGGAGAGCAGAGATTGAAAGATTTCATGTATACAATGTAATTGTTCATTGTATTAATGAAAAGTTTCATTAATATAATGCAGAACATTTAATGAAACCGTTTCATTCTCTGAATGAATGATTTTCCTTTCAGTGTAGGAGTTTGTGGATGTGTCCGTCTGCAGGAATTTAATCGAGGCTGTGATAAGCAGGGGGCGGGGGTGAAGTTGAGGTAGATCGAATACATGTATGTGAGAATTTAATGCTGATCGTGATTTGAGGTGGGTGGGGGTGTTGTGGATGGTAGATGCATTGATCCAGATGCAATTGCTGTCTGCGAATTGATTATTAAAAAAGAGGTTTTCATCATCATCATCTAACAGCTTTATTCATATTTTTTTGCTAGCATGCATACCTTAGCATGCTTCTATCGATAGTGATGCGAGATTCCGAGATGTAGTGGTGTTTCAATTAAAAATCTATACTAGTAGAATTTACGAATTCAATCTTTGGAATTTTGTACACACTAGATACAGATGTACATATGTATTTCATTTCCAAAAATTTTATGACGTGAGGAATTTTTGTTATTTATACATGCTTCGACATGCTTTCATTTCTTCGGTAAATTTATTTGATACTCATACAGATACAGATATAAAGTAATATCTGCTTACATTGCATTTTATAATCATGCTGAAGGATTCTCGTTTTCATATCGCTTAAACATGAAAATTCTTGTTTTTATATCGCTTAAACATGCACAGTCTTGTTTTCATATCATTTAAACATGCAGAGTCTTGTTTTCTTTGAGAAGTTCTGTACAAGAGAAATTGAATTTCACAATATTTTTAAATTCCATTAAATTTCATAAAGAGAAACAACCAAGACAATGGAAAATATTTTTCAATTGAGGTGAATACCAAAAAACTTACAAACAGATGATTCCTAATTTTCCTTTAGACAAAATAATACAAAACGATGAATATTTTAATAATACAATTTTATTTTATATTTATTTCTTTTGTGTCTTTTTTTTACCGACATCAGTGTAATATTTTACATAAGTAGTTATATGTATGTGACATTTCTTAAACTGGCTATTTATCGTTTATTCGCTTTTACTTATATTCCTTACTATATCTTGCATTTAAGAATTCTTATGTTCTCTTGATGTTAAATGAAGGACACAAATACATACAGATATCTCAATTAAAGTGAATGAGAAACCATTCTGAGTTTGACCAAACACTCGGTACAATTACAAATTATTTTAAAGTTGTTAATTTCTATTGATATAAAATTATATGAATTGAAATCAACTCTTAAAACTTGTTTTATTAAAAAACTCAGAAGGTTATCTGTTGCCTAATATTCGCAACAATTCTTTAAAATAATTTTCGTGAATAAATAAAAATTATGGCAAATACGCCAGATGAACTTGAATTTAATTGCCAAAAATGTAATGGCAAAGATACCGAATGCATGGTACAATGCGATGATTGCGACAAATGGTACCACTTTGAGTGTGTTGGAGTAAACAGCGATGTGGCTAATACAAGTTTGGAGCTGCGAGTCTTGTGGAAATCAACAGGCCGTGGCGATAAAAACAACAACAACTGCAACAGCCGCTTATGTGGTCACTGAGCTCTTCGACAACCATCAGGTTAAAAATTTACCACAGTCAAACAAACCGTCGAAACAAGGGCCTTTAACAGGTGCATATAAAAAAGGACACACCGACATGGTAAGTGGTATGGATCATGTGAATACAGAACCACATTTAGACGTGTTGCAACCGAAAACTTCAACTCCTCGTAATATGAGTCATCAAGACAAGGTAACATGTAATTTGACAAGGCAAAAGGAATTGCAGCTACAATTTCTAGAAGAAGAAAAGGAATTGCAAAGGCAATACCTTGAGAAAAAATACAAAATACTTTTTCAAAACTACGCCGGCTCAAACGCCGACTTATTTACAACTTCCTTTTCCACCTTTCAGCCGACAACTTCTCAGATCGCCGCTAGACAAGCCATACCAAAAGACCTCTCACCCCTTGATGGTAACCCAGAAGACTGGCCGCTGTTTATAAGACACTACAAAAACAGCAAAAAAAGATACTCCAAAAAAGTCATAAAAATGTAGAGTTTGCGATCTGTAAGTAGTGAAAATTTCGATCCGATCTAATGATTTTTATATAGGGTTGTCATTGCAAGAAGTTCTCTTTTTCGATGCCTGGTCACTGAATTGGAAGCGATATTAAGAACAATTCTCTTTTTTGTGTTCTATGATAAAAATGGTAAATAGTTACCTATTTTAACAATTCGTTTCTTTTTATACGAATTTATACCCGAAACAGTATTTGCATGTAAATTTAAGCAAATAACTTTTAAATTTTAGACTACTTTAAAAAAAATTAATTTCCTTAAATGCTGGTGAGTAGTTTCTAACAATATCCTCCATACTTACAAGTTTTTGTATGACTAAGATAGGCTTCTATATGGTTTTAAGCTCACTCTCGGCAAATTAAAAATATCGATTTTTTGAAAGCAATGAAAATGTATTTCCACTAGAATGACTTCCATTTTTTTCACTGGGATATATACAAATTAATGATTTGTTTACTAAAGGGAATTTTGACTTCCCAGCTAAAAAAAATTATATATGGTCCATATATTTTTAATATATGAATGTATATAACTATATATGAATATGTATGAATTTATCTATGGAAATATATGGGATTATACATGGCCAAACTATTATATATGAACTAATATATAGACTAATATATGAAATGTATTATAACATATGAGCTCATATATGAAAATTTAATTATGAAGCTCTTCATAAGTGGATTCATATACAAATATAAGATTTTATATATGGAGCCATATAAGAATGTATGCATAATTGATATCTCACATAAAATCGTTTTTGCAATCAAAAAAGCTTGGAATTTTATCACTGCTGAATTGGAAATCCATTAGAAAATACATACGGTATGCAAAGTTCATATGCGTACCCTCAACGTTTAAAAAACAAAAACTTTTTGTTACAAAAAATTCATTCTTGTATAATTTTATACATTGTGGCCCCATTTAATACATCAAATAATCAAAAGGATAATCCAGTCATTAAGTTTATAGAAAAAAAGTTCATATTACTGTATTGAAAACTATTGTTACAGGGATTATTTTTTCTTTCATAATTAATTGCATTAGTTGTTAATCTGATGTATTAAGCTAAATGTTATGTACGCATATGGTTTATGTGTTTGTTAAATAATTGATTCACCTTTTGATGAATGGAAAGACTTTTAGTTCGTTTTGAATTATTTGTCCAATCAAATGTTTAATTAAATACAACCTCTCTCTCAAGTCTAAAAAAATTTAATTTTAGTAATTTAATTTATTGCACAGCAGTGTGCTTTTGTGAATCAAGAGTGTATGAATATGAACTTTGCATACTGTGGAGGGAATTTACACACATATACATGTATGAAAATGTGTGAATATATATAATCATATATGCCCACATACCCTTATTTTTCGAATCCGAACCATATATGGGATATCATATATGCTCCATACATTTTTTTTAGCTGGGTTAGGAAAATTGTTCTCTAGGCTCGAATATGTGGCCGGTAAATATAATATTAATAAATTACAAGTGGCACCTAGTGAGAAAATGTTCGAATTTATCTCTATAAATGAATTTAAAGTTATGGGCAATAAAATATTGAATAAAATGAAAGTAGCGCTACTAAATGAGGTGACCTAAATTGATAGTAAGAATGCCAAGGCAATTCTGGAACTTATGCTGAAATATCACGATGATCCCATAGAAGGAGGACATTGCGGAATATATAGAAGAATAGAAAAAACTAAGAGATATTATTATTGGAAAAATATGGCAAAAGACATATCTAAATACGTAAAATCATGTCATAATTGCCAAACTTCCAAAACAACAAAACACATAAAAATTCCAATGATTATCACACAGGCACCTGATAAGGTCTTTGATACGGTTTATGTGGATACTATTGGACCATTTCTAAAATCATTGAAAAAAAACGAATATGCGATCACACTAATATGTGATTTAACTAAGTATTTGGTAACAGTAACGATTAGAGACAAAAGTGCCAAAACAATTGCTAAAGCAATTTTTGAAAATTTCATACTCACCTATGGTCCGATGAAGACGTTCATTTCGGACATGGGAACAGAGTATAAGAATTCTATTTTAACAGAAATTTGTAACTTGATGAAAATTGAAAAACTAAACTCAGCAGCTTACCACCATCAAACATTAGGAACAATGGAAAGAAGCCATAACTGACTGGGACGAATGCTTAAAATACTTTACATATTGCTTTAATACAACACCTTCAACAGTTCATAATTACTGTCCTTATGAATTAGTTTTTTCAAAACTTCCGAATAAATTTCATCAATTCACTGAAGTGGATAGAATTTCTTCTTTATATAATATAGATGACTACACCAAATAAGCAAAATTAAGGTTAGAAATAGCATATAAGAGGGCCCAACAATTACTAGATAAGAATAAAATTAAGCAAAAAGAAAATTACGATAAGAATGTTAAGGATTACAATTTAAATATAGGAGATTTAGTTTTACTCAAGAATGAAGCAGGGCATAAGGTGGAGCCAAACTATAAAGGTCCATACGAAATTAAAAACATAGATATAAGAAATAATGTAACAATAGTAGATAAGAAAACTAATAAAGAACAAATAGTTCACAAAAATAGAATTAAGTTGTATCATAAGTAATAGAAACAAAAAAAAAGAGGAACAATACAAATAAATAAATATTGATACTCCGGAGTATGCAATAAATAAAATAATAATACATATATTATACTTATAAAACTAAAATAAATTCTAATTCTAGTTTAAACATATTTGTAAAAGAATGTCCATGCAACTAACGTTATATGAACATTCTTGCGAAAAGTGGAGGTGTAGCAGTATCTAATTTAATGTTTGCATTACTTTCAACGTCTGCACGTACAATTAAAAGATTCTAATATTTCACTAATGTTGAAGTCGTACAAGTGACAACTATTCAAGGGCAAGTACAAATGTGCATCGACGGCAGTGTTGCCAACTTTTTTCCAACAAATATCGCTAAAGTGAACAAAAAATAGCTAAATTTCAAAAACATTTGAAAATTTAGCGATAAATAGCTAAAAACAAATTTATTTTTAAATTTTTTTTAAAAATTTTACGGTAACTTGTTAACTTATATATTATATATGAACTAATATATAGGCTAATATATGAAATGTATTATAACATATGAGCTCATATATGAAAATTTAATTATAAAGCTCTTCATAAGTGGATCCATATACAAATATAAGATTTTATATATGGAGCCATATAAGAATGTATGCATAATTGATATCTCACATAAAATCGTTTTTGCAATCAAAAAAGCTTGGAATTTTATCACTGCTGAATTGGAAATCCATTAGAAAATACATACGGTATGCAAAGTTCATATGCGTACCCTCAACGTTTAAAAAACAAAAACTTTTTGTTACAAAAAATTCATTCTTGTATAATTTTATACATTGTGGCCCCATTTAATATATCAAATAATCAAAAGGATAATCCAGTCATTAATCTTATAGAAAAAAAAGTTTATATTACTGTATTGAAAACTATTGTTACAGGGATTATTTTTTCTTTCATAATTAATTGCATTAGTTGTTAATCTGATTTATTAAGCTAAATGTTATGTACGCATATGGTTTATGTGTTTGTTAAATAATTGATTCACCTTTTGATGAATGAAAAGACTTTTAGTTCGTTTTGAATTATTTGTCCAATCAAATGTTTAATTAAATACAACCTCTCTCTCAAGTCTAAAAAAATTTAATTTTAGTAATTTAATTTATTGCACAGCAGTGTGCTTTTGTGAATCAAGAGTGTATGAATATGAACTTTGCATACTGGGGAGGGAATTTACACACACATACATGTATGAAAATGTGTGAATATATATAATCATATATGCCCACATACCCTCATTTTTCGGATCCGAACCATATATGGGATATCATATATGCTCCATACATTTTTTTTAGCTGGGTTAGGAAAATTGTTCTCTAGGCTCGAATATGTGGCCGGTAAATATAATATTAATAAATTACAAGTGGCACCTAGTGAGAAAATGTTCGAATTTATCTCTATAAATGAATTTAAAGTTTTGGGCAATAAAATATTGAATAAAATTAAAGTAGCGCTACTAAATGAGGTGACCTAAATTGATAGTAAGAATGCCAAGGCAATTCTGGAACTTATGCTGAAATATCACGATGATCCCATAGAAGGAGGACATTGCGGAATATATAGAAGAATAGAAAACACTAAGAGATATTATTATTGGAAAAATATGGCAAAAGACATATCTAAATACGTAAAATCATGTCATAATTGCCAAACTTCCAAAACAACAAAACACATAAAAATTCCAATGATTATCACACAGGCACCTGATAAGGTCTTTGATACGGTTTATGTGGATACTATTGGACCATTTCTAAAATCATTGAAAGAAAACGAATATGCGATCACACTAATATGTGATTTAACTAAGTATTTGGTAACAGTAACGATTAGAGACAAAAGTGCCAAAACAATTGCTAAAGCAATTTTTGAAAATTTCATACTCACCTATGGTCCGATGAAGACGTTCATTTCGGACATGGGAACAGAGTATAAGAATTCTATTTTAACAGAAATTTGTAACTTGATGAAAATTGAAAAACTAAACTCAGCAGCTTACCACCATCAAACATTAGGAACAATGGAAAGAAGCCATAACTGACTGGGACGAATGCTTAAAATACTTTACATATTGCTTTAATACAACACCTTCAACAGTTCATAATTACTGTCCTTATGAATTAGTTTTTTCAAAACTTCCGAATAAATTTCATCAATTCACTGAAGTGGATAGAATTTCTTCTTTATATAATATAGATGACTACACCAAAGAAGCAAAATTAAGGTTAGAAATAGCATATAAGAAGGCCCAACAATTACTAGATAAGAATAAAATTAAGCAAAAAGAAAATTACGATAAGAATGTTAAGGATTACAATTTAAATATAGGAGATTTAGTTTTACTCAAGAATGAAGCAGGGCATAAGGTGGAGCCAAACTATAAAGGTCCATACGAAATTAAAAACATAGATATAAGAAAATAATGTAACAAAATAAGAAATAATGTAACAA
>LR999965.1:72006930-72365575 GCA_905220375.1 Tachina fera | reverse complement strand
AAAAAATTGAAAAAATTGCAAAAATCTTAAACAAGTCATAATATAGATTAAAAGTCGCTAAAACTGTAGGGAACGCAAAAACTCTGCTAGAATCGGGAAAATTGCCTAAATTTGCATAAAATTATCAACAGCGGGATAATATATTTTTTAAATCGGCAAAACTGCCAAGAACCTGAGGACATGTAAAAAGTCGCTTTTATCGCTATCTTTGCAAGAAATCGCGAGAAGTTTCAAATTTTAAACAAGCCATAATATTGATACAAAATAGCCCAAAATATAAGGATTGCAAAATATCAATAAAAATCGGGAAAATACCCAAAAAGTTACTAAAAGTCAAAAATTTTTTAAATCGGAAAAACATTTAGGAGGTTGAAGGCGTGCAAAAGTCACTTTTACCGCGAACTTTGCACAAAATTGCGAGGATTTACAAAATTTTAAATAATACATAATATTGATTAAAAATATCCAAAAATGTAAGGAGTGTAAAAAATTCAATAAAAATCACGAAAATTCGCAAAAAGCTACTAACAGCGGGATGATAACAAAGT
The DNA here is from genome assembly GCA_905220375.1 of Tachina fera. NCBI lineage: Eukaryota > Metazoa > Arthropoda > Insecta > Diptera > Tachinidae > Tachina > Tachina fera. The sequence goes on along the minus strand of LR999965.1, from coordinate 72,365,027 downwards.
CTTATATTTTTTCAAAATCGGCAGAACTGCTAGGAAACTGAAAGCATGCAAAAAGTCACTTTTATCGCAAAGTGTGCAAAAATTCGCAAAAAGTTGCAAAACCGGAAGCAAGCTGGAATAAGAATGAGTATCTTCTTCAGAATCACCTAAAATTTTTTGATTTTTTATGAAATTGTAATTTTCCTTATTTTTTAATCACCGGAATCCACCATTAACACATCTGCAGTATATTTTTTGCATAAGGCCGAGTTTTTTTTTTGTTTTTTTTGCTTTTATTAATTTTAAACTTGTAGTGGTCTGACATACGGCAACTCCGGTAATGCACTGCTGTCTTGTTTTGACATTTGAAACGAGAGCAACCTTGCCTACAGACTTCCGGTAAATGAATTTTATAAAAAGTATCATTGTAAGAAAGAACACGTTTTGTACATCTAAATATAAATAAAGCCCTTATAATAATCAGGTGTGGGGTTCAACTTAAAATTAAATTAAAAATAAATAAAAACTACGCAATGGAATTAAGGCCGAATCGCCAAAGTCTTTTGGGTGTCTTGGATGCAGCCGGATTGGAGTATCCACCCACGGCTACATTAAGCCAATTGCCCACATTATGGGAAACGATTCCCAAAGATGCGAATGACCAGGTGCAGCAGAATACCATGGTAAAGAAGCCGGGGAAATAGACACCAAAGTTGCTACAATGCCAACTGATGGAGCTCAAAAATTATTGTCGTCCGCAATAGAGCCTACAGAAGAGCTCAATACATCCGATGTCCTTAGGCCTGACGTTCCTGCAGTACCGATGCCTGCCGTAAGTAGCGGGGCTGAGAAAGCACTCGCAGAGGAACTTGTGGCCACTAGCACTGAAGCTACCACTCCTGCTGTACAAATGATGACGGAACAATACGCCACGATTCGCCCTGGAATTACTGCTGCCGATGCGGCAGCAGACGAAATTGCAGATGCAGTTGCAGGTACTGCAGTTAAAAGAACAGATTCGTGCGCTGGAAGAGGGTTTTGCTTCCCAACCTCTTGGGCAACGCATCGACTTTATTGAGCTAGACGCAGCAGTTCCCCTCTTTAATGGGGATGACAACCAAGACGTTTGTCAATGGTTCTTGCAGTTCAAGGACTACGCAGGTAGGTTCTCGGACAAAGAGAAATGCGTGGCGATCCGTCGGCGCCTGGAGAGGACTGCGAAACAATATGTCACGAATCTGGGACTGATTAAATATGAGGACCTGAAAATAAAAATGTTGAAAATGTTTAAACGTGTGATCTCGCGGCAGGAGGTGTACCGCCAACTGCAGTCCAGAAAGTTGAATCCTTGTGAGACATGCCTTAGCTATGTGGTGGCCATGCAAATCCATCGCAACTAAATCTGACATAAGCGAACAGGAGTTGGTCGATTTCATTATTGAGGGCGTACCTGAAAACAACAGTGCCGTTCATCTGCTTTACGGCGCCGCCACCATCGATGAACTAGTTCGCCGCCTAGATAAGTATGAACACCACCGTCAACAGATGCGTAGTAACACAGCAAAGACTGTGAAAAAAACCGACGTTACCGATGCCTGATACCGATGTCCGCTGTTATAACTGCTCACAATATGGGCATTACCAGAGCCATTGCGAGAAGCCCAGACAAATTCTTGTTTTATTTGTGCAGAGGTGGGACATTTCCACCAAAATTGTTCTAAAAAGAAGTCAGTAGGCACGGTTGCAGCAATAACTACTAAGGGTATGGATGCATTCCAGTCGGTAAGTGTTGTCTTCAAAAAACGAGATAAGTGTACCAATGTCATTAATTTTATTTCACTATTCGATACATGTAGCCCTATTAGCTGTATAAGTGAGTCGCAAGTACCGTTTATAGTGCCAGTTTCTGATGAACAATTTTTATCTTTTCGTGGCGTTGGAAACAAAACCATAAGTATGATTGGTCGTGTTGAATGTAACATATATTTTCAAAATAAAAAAGTAGAATGTAATTTATTTATCTTGCCAGACAATGAAGCCATAGTGCCGCTGTTGATTGGTCGAGACGTATTGCAGAAATTGAATGTTCACTTATGCAATGTAAAAATTAACTATACAAAAGATGAAATGTTACGAATGAATTTAAAATACATGAATATTGATAAGAAACACATTATGCGCTTATGTCGTTTAATATATATAAATAGCCTGAATTTCAAACCATAGTAAGAGACTTATTTGATGAATTGCCTTATGCTTTGAGTGACGAAGATTTTTTTTCTTGACACTATATCCCAAGTCAAGAGAAAAGGTTCGTATGATATGGAAAGTCGTAACGGTGATGAGGCGGTTGCTTCTGGTAGTGGATATGGCATGTTTTAGAGGGGTACTAATGTGGGGATCGTTCAAGAGAACGAGGGTTGTGAGAAAGTTTTGGGGATATCTTGTGGACTCGAGGGTGGCATGGATTTAAATATTAGCGAAGAATTAGACATAGGTAGTACGGACAGGTTGAGATCGATTGAGGGGGAAAAGTATTTCGGTGGACTGGATCGCAGATCAGATCCAACTGACTATTGCATGAGTATTAGAGTAGTCAGTGATGTGCCTGTTTATAGCAGCCCTAGACGACTTTCTTATCGGGAGCGCTCTGAGGTAAAATCGAAAATAGAGGAACTTTTGCGGAAGGGCATTATACGGCCGAGTGACTCGGCATATGCGTCGCCTATTGTATTGGTTAGGAGAAAAACGGGGAATTGAGGATGTGTGTCCGATTATAGGGCCCTGAAAAGGATTACGCTCAAGGACAACTATCCCTTGCCGGTGATTGATGATTGCTTGGACTATTTGGGTAACAAGAAATTTTTTTCGGCCCTCGATTTGGAAAATAGTTTCCATCAGGTGCCTATGCACGATTAGTCTATTAAATACACGGCCTTTGTTACGCCGTTGGGACAGTACGAATACTGTTATATGCCTTTCGGGCTGAAGAATGCTGGTGCGGTATTTCAGCGCTTTATTAATAAAGTTTTAAGGGAATTTATAGACACGGGGAAAATAGTAGTATACTTGGACGATATTATCATTGCAACTAGGACACTTGAGGAGCACTTACGGCTATTATCTGACGTTATAGAAGTCTTGAGCAGGGCGGGACTATAACTGAATTTGGGCAAGTGTAGAGTCGCATATCGTAAGTTGGATTATTTAAGATATCACGTGAACGAAATGGGTATCAGGCCTAATGGTGATCATATTAGTTCTATAAAGGAATATCCTATGCCTACGGTGGAACAATGCTTAGGGCTGTTTCCGTACTTCCGCAGATTTGTGGCGGGCTTTTCAAGGATAGCAAGACCACTGTGCGCTTTAAGGAAGAACAAGGTTTTTGACTGGACGATCGAATGTGAGGAGGCATTCGTGAAATTGAGGGATAAATTGGCAATTTATGACCAGCAACGAGAAACCGAGTTGCAAACGGACGCCAGTACGAAAGGGTACGGCTCGGTTCTTTTACAAAAACAAGAAGATGGTAGATTTCACGCAGTGGCTTATTATTCAAAGTGCATATCCCCAGCGGAGTCTAGATACCATAGCTTTGAAATGGAAACTCTAGCCATAATTTACGCTTTGAGGAGGTTTCGTGTATATTTGGAGGGGGTCCCATTCACAATAGTATCTGACTGTAATTCACTCGCGCTGACGCTGAGCAAGAAGTTGATGAACAATAGGATTGCTAGATGGGCAATGGAACTGGAGAACTATAGTTACTGTATAAGACACAGAAGGGGTGAACTGATGGCTCATGTCGATGCATTAAGTCGTGAACCAATTATGGGGGTTATTGATGGGGACGAGGTTGACGTTAATGTTCAGATTACACAGTCTAGGGATCCGAATATACGGGGCACACGGTTAGGACTGGAACGGGGGGAAGCGGAAGGTTTTGTATTGGAAAATGGTTTGGTATTCAGATTAGGTAATCAGGGGCAGAAACAATTGTACGTACCAGCGGAATTGGAAGAGAATGTGATGAGATTAATGCATGAGAAGTATAGTCATGTAGGGATTGGGAAGTGTATGGACCGTATAAGGGAATATTATTGGTTCCCAAACATTAAGGATAAACTGAATAAGTTTATTAAGAATGGTCTAAAGTGCATATACTATTCGGCCCCTCATAGGAGGAATGAAAGGAACTTGTACAGCATAGAGAAAAAGGCTATACTTTTTGATATCCTGCATATCGACCATTTTGGTCCGTTGCCATCGGTGAGATCCAAACGGAAACATGTATTGGTAATTGTAAACGCATTTACAAAGTTCACTCAACTCTATGCAGTGAATTCGACGGGGACAAGGGAGGCGTGTTGCGCCTTACAAAAATATTTTGATAACTATAGCCGGCCAAGACGGATAATTAGCGATAGGGCTACATGTTTTACTTCCAATGAATTTAGTAGATTCGTGAGTGAAAGAAATATTGTATATGTGAAGGCATCTGTAGCATCGCCGCAATCAAACGGGCAAGTGGAAATGGTGAATAGGGACTTGCGGGTTATGCTGGCAAAGTTATCCGAACCTATAGACCATTCTGATTGGGTCGTAAAGTTGTCACAGGCTGAATTTGCTATTAACAACTCAACACACGGCTCTACTAAACAGTCGCCCGCCGTAATGCTGTTTGGGGTCGAACAACGTGGCGAAGTAATAGACGAACTGACGGAACATCTGCATGATGGGTATGGTAATAGGGACATAAACTTAGAAGCAGTAAGGGAGGCATTAGAAGCTATAAAAAAGTCTCAAGAGAATAACTTTAGACATTTCAGTAAGAATCACAAACCAGCCGGTAATGCACTGATGTCTTGTTTTGACATTTGAAGCGAGTGCAACCTTGCCTACAGACTTCCGGTAAATGAATTTTATAAAAAGTATCACTGTAAGAAAGAACACGTTTTGTACATCTAAATATAAATAAAGCCCTTATAAACTATTTTCGTTATTTATATTTCTTCTCTTCTTCCTTTTAAATGTTCGACATTTTTAAAAGTCTAACAACACTACTACCATAGTTGTAGCTAATACAATCTACAATCTACAGAAGGTTGTGAATTGGGTATATATATTTATATGGAATCAATCAATTGGAAAATAAGTCTGATTGCTAAATAATTACATTAATAACTTATAAATCGGTAATTTTGTTTTTCAGGGCAACATTTCCATTCGCTGCAATATCATCATCATGGTGTTCATCCTGTTCATTAACCAAAGGAATTTTCATAATATTTTTTGAATTAGTTGACTTTATAATTTTATTACGCGACGTAGTTCTTAAACTTCCATTTGCACTATTTGTTTGTAATTGCGGCTGCTTAAAGCTTGTTATTATTGTCAACGAGTCCTCGTTACCACCAGTGTTCTGTTTGAAATGAATCACAAACCAGGCGGAAGCTTTATCAATAGAACATCTATATGTAACACTCGCCAATATCAGGGCTACAATTAAAAAGAATGTGTATAACAACAGACTGGAATCCACTTTGCTTGTTGCCTCTAATTCATATTTGCCTTTTGTTATGTATTCTAAGGGTTTTGAAGCAGGTCTTCGTATATATGTATGAACTAAATATTATTAAAATAAGAACATTGGACGGAATAGTTTTAGTAAAGTAATATTGATTTACCTGAAAAGCTTCTTGCGGTGGTTGCGGGACCGCTTATTTTTGTGAGAGTATGTGTTGCTGTAGAAGTAGTTATTGTTGTAAAATTATGTGTTATTTTTGGAGTTGATGCTGAATAAGTTTTTATAGTTGTGGCTATTTTTCGAGTTGCTTTCGTTGAAATTTTGCGTTTTGTTGTTGAAGGTGTAGCCGTACGTGAAATTGTTGTTGTTGAGGTAGTTTTACGTGTCGTCGTTCTTGAGGTGGTATTCTGAGTTGTTGTAGTAGTATGCGGCGTTGTAGTAATTTGCCCTGTTTTAACTGTCATATAGTTTCTTCTAGTTGTTTTAATTGTAGATTCTGAAGATGCAGTAGTTTTAATTGTAGTCGGTATTATTTTGACCGTTGATGGTATTAATTTTATTGTAGTATTCGTAATTGCAATCGTGGTTTGTGGAGTTTTTATTGTTGTTGATGTTGGTTTAGTAGTTGCTTTTATTTCGGTAGTTGTTGCTGCCAGTTTTTTCGTTGTATAACTTTTAGATGCTTCATTTCTCTTAGTTGCTTCATTTTTTTTCGCAACAGGTGTAGATTGTGCAAATAGCTCTAAGTAAAAGGAAAAACATAAATTACACGGTGCGACAGCCCAAAAAACCTAGACCGGATATTATTTTTCTTGTAGGGCTTGTCGAGTTAAAGAAGAATTCAATAGTGAAATATGCCGGACACATCCAAAATTCGGATTTACGTTTAAAAACCCGGTTTTTTACATTTGCGCACTTATAAGCCTGTAACTTTCTTGATAATGATCTGATTTTCAATTTCTTACTAGATTTGGAAGAAAGAGATCTTTCGAATGATATATGATTTATTTAAGAAAGCCTGAGAAATTTTGGGTGTTATTGTTCAGCAAACACAAATTTTGTAGATTTTATTAAAAATTTTCAAGTTTGCTGACGTTTTTATTCAAAAAATAAGTTTATTTACAATTACAATGCATATTTGGGGTTAAAAATAGATAAGCAATTAACTGAGTTATTTAACTTTTCATGAAAACAAAATTTCTACCAAAATGCCCGTACAATGTTTTTGGTGTTGTTTTTATGCACCCTCTATTAAGTTAAAAATCAATGTTTTCCTAAACACCAAAAAACTTTGTAATGATAGTTTAAGCCATTCAAAAATATTTTTTTTGTTCTTTTTATGCACTTTCTATAAATTACAAATCACTATTAGCGTAAACAAAACAAAAATTATTGTTTTTTCTTTTCATATGACGTTTTGTTAATGTCTTCTTTTTCACTATGAATCTATGTATTTAAAAAAAGTTTGCAATTTAATAAAAGTTGTGTGCAATTTAAATTAAAATTAAGTAAAAAATGTGTGATAATCGTAAAATTTTTTGCTATATTTGTGGCTTATTTACTGATATCAGTCATATCAGTGATTATAAAAACTATATTGGAGTGGTAGAAGTGTACAATAAAGTATTTAATCGTTAGTTTGATACTAGCCGCTGGTACGAGCCAGAATTGTAATCGTAAATGACCGTAGTATTTGAATAAATTCAATAGTATTATAGTTTCTTAATAAAATGTGTATAAAAACGTCACCAAAATTTAAAATTTGTTGAGAAATCTACGAAATTTGTGTTTGCTGGACAATAACACCCCAATTTCTAAAATTTTCTTAACTAAATTATATATTATTCGAAAGATCTAAGTTATTTATTTCCAAATCTAGGAAGAAACTGAAAATCGGATCTTTATCTATAAAGTTACAGGCTTATAAGTGCGCAAAGGTAAAAACCGGTTTTTAACCGTAAATGCGGACTTTGGAGTTGTCCGGCATATTTCACTATTGGATTCTTTTTTAACACGATAGACCCTACAAGAAAAATAATATCCGGTCCCAGGTTTTTCTATTTCATTCAATTTTGTGCCACTATGCTATTTTTTATAACTAAAGCTATGTACAGACGATTGTCAGATCTTACAATATTGTCAGATCTGTCAATGTGCCGACAATGTACTGACAATCGAAAATTGCCAGTACAATATACCTTGTCAGTTCACACGGTTGTAAGAAAATATTACAATTTATTGCCAGACGGCTGTTTGGCAATAAATTCATCTCAAATTCTCATATCTGTTGTAATGCGTTTGCCAGACTGAAAGCATTTGTCAGAAATTGTTAAATATCAATCGTTTGTGTTTGTGTTAAATGTAAAAAGTGAAAGTATAAATTATTATAAGCCATAAAGAAGCAATTGCATTGATTTTGTGTGCATATATTTTACTATAAATTTTTTCTTTAAAAAAAGCGTGTGCAGTGTTGCCCATAAAAATGATTCTCTTACAATGACGCCATTGTCAGATGCATAAACTTTGCACATCTGAAAATATTAAAATGTCTGACAAATATCTGGCAATAATTTAACAATGTATTCACACGATTGTGAGATGTCTGACAATTTGTTGTCAGCTGCTAGTCTTGCAATGGACTGACAATGCTTTTTCTGGCAACGACATCTGACAAAATTTGTCAGTTCACACGGTTGTAAGAAATTTTGAACGCATTTTACTGGCAATATTGTAAGATCTGACAACCGTGTGCATAGCTTAATGCACTCATGTACATAAATACACGTAAACATAAACACATTCATAAGTACCCAGTGAAAAAAATGGAAGTCATTCTAGCGGAAGTACATTTCCATTGCTTCCAAAAAATCGATATTTTTAATTTGCGGAGAGTGAGCAAAAAACCATGTAGAAGCTTATTTTAGTCACACAAAACCTTGTAACTCCTCCATAGTGTTAGAAAATACTCACCAGAATTTTAAAAAATTTTATTTATTTAAAGAAATTTATGAACTATTTTTAGTCTAAAATTTATAAGTTATTTGCTTAAATTTACATGAAAACACTGCTTAGGGCTTTAATTCGTATAAAAAAAACGAATTGTTAAAAAAGCAACTATTTACCATTTTTCCTAGATGAAAATATTATCATAGAACACAAAAAACGGAATTTTTCTTAATATCGCTTCCAATTCAGTGACCAGGCATCGAAGAAGAGAACTTCTTGCAATGACAACCCTATGTAAAAATCATTAGATCGGATCGAAATTTGCACTACTTCCGCATCGTAAACTCTACATTTTCATAACTTTTTTGGAGTCTCTTTTTTTACTGGGTACGTAAAAAACACGCACCCAAGTATGTTTGCATTTCCACTTAATACAACACAATTATATGTTCTGGCTTCCACATTGTTTTTACATGTTTTCTTGTGTAATCGGATGATAAAACTTATGCTACACCTGATTGAGTTAAAATTAGGAAAATAAAAATTAATTAATTAATGTGTTCTACCGTCCGATTTAGCTGAAAACGATTTTTAAATGGACGTTTTCAAATTTTTAGATTTTTCCGTTTTCACTTTTGACAAAAAACTCTTTTTCTCTTCACCTGTTTACAGTCCTGTATAAAAATACGAGAGTTTTGCTCAAAAGTGAAAGCGAAAAAACTTGAAAGTTTAAAATCGTCAATTTCCAAATTGTTTTCTTATAAATTCGGATGCTTGAACACATACTATTAATTTTAATTTTCTAAATTTAAGCTAATACCCCTTTTCCACACTCAAAGTTTACTTTGCAAAGTCTTAATTCAGCTGTGTCAAAGACAGAGATAGTACTACAAAAATGCAAATTTTTTCGTGACTTTTAAATTTGTGCCTTTTTTGATAAAAGTCAAAAAATAACTTTTATTTTGACCTTTATTTTTGAAGGCAGTTCTCGTTGTACATTCATAGTGAACAGTTGATTTAGCGGAGTTTTTATTTCATATTAAACAAAAAAAATCATACGAAAAAATATTCTGAATACATATTGTTATTGACAAATAAGCTTTATTTGCATTGCTAATATTTTTTACATAGTCTTAAATAACAAAAACAAACAAAAACCGCAAACAAAATAACCCACAAACAAACAAACAAAAGTGCCGTTGAGGAATACGCTATATTAGTACCTCAAAAACAAATAACTGTGAAGTGAGTTCCAATGGCAGAAATTCCTATTTTACTTTGAGTTCTGAAGCTCTTAATGAAAATAATAAAAATTAAAAATCTGATTTGAAGCTTACTGTCAGTTCTGAAGCTCTTAATGTTGACGATAAAAATAAAAAATCTAATAGTCCGTAATTTTTTTAACGGCGAGGCAACTTTTTCGTCAGAGATCAACGTCACTCTGTCCAATGCCAACTAGTGATTCGTTAACATTACCGTTGCCTAGTACTTCTACATTTAACTCAGCGATATCATCCGCTTCGGGTTCGTCGTCATCACTTAACCAATTTTTTACTGAAGTTAAGAGCAGCCCGACACCCAACGTCTAAGTCGGAATGGACAGATATATAACTGCTGTAAAGCACGGGCGAAGCCCAAAGTCTTTGAAAATTTCACCTGATCTAAAAACATCTAGGGATAACAGCGCATCCTCTATTAACCGTCAAAACCATTTTCAAATATTGCAAGATGGCATAAACGAACCCGATGTATCCATTAACAAAACATTCAAGTTGCCATCAATCTATTTGAAAGAAAAAAATTCAAACGCTCTTATTAAAAATTAAATTTCAGTCATTGGTGAGAATAAATTTCACATCGTTCCAATAAAACGTGGTAACACTGATGAAACCAAAATGATTATTTATGAAAAAAAAGATTTTCGCAAAATGATTAATTCAGAAAAAAGTAAAAAAAGTTTCTACACACATCAGCTAGCTTAAGAGTGTTAAAGGCCTGCAGATTGTATTGAAGGGCATAGATTCCTATGTTGCTCCCGAAGAAAGAAAAGATGCACTCGTCTTCTAGGGATTTAAGGTAAAAAATGTATCTAACATAATAAATAGGGAGAAGATTCCTCAACCTCTACTTCGCGTCGAACTTGAGCCAAACAATATTGAATTGAAAAAAACGATACTCATCCAATTTATAATTTAAAATATCTCTTATATCGAAAAATAACAGTTGAAGAACCACACAAGCGTTCTGGACCCGTACAGTGCCACAATTGTCAAGAATATGGTCACACAAAAACTTACCGCAAGTTACCTACAGTTTGTGTTATCTGCGGTGAATTGCACGGTACTGCTGGTGGTACTAAGCCTAAGAATTTAGCAGAAAAAAATGTAGTAATTGTGGAGGTAATCACACCGCTAACTACAGATGTCCTGTCTATTCTTTCGTTAAACAGACTATGGGGCAAAAACCTAAATTAGCTCCAGCACAAACAGCAAACGTTTACTCGGCCACTTTTATTCAAATGAGCCAACCTGTCACTTCACGTGTATCGTATGCCGATGCAGCTAAGACTAGTTCTATTCCCACACAAAATTATCCGCCTCAAAATAATTCAACGAATGCAAACTCAAGCTTTAATTTTAGTCGCCTTGAACAACAAATATGACAACCATGATGCAAGATATGCTGAGAATGCAGAATACTCTGCTTTAAGCATTAGTTAACAAGCCATCAAAACGTAAAATATATATTTCTGGAACGCAAACGGTATTCGCCAACATAAAAATGAACTTGAGCATTTCCTCACGGAAAAAAATATTGAAATAATGTTGGTTTCTGAGACTCATTTGACTTTAAGAAGTCTAGTTAAAATTAATGGCAAGATTTTAAGTGAATCAAAGGACCCAAGAGGAAGAGCTTGTGGGGGATCAGCAATTTTAATAAAGGCAAGACTCAAGCATTATATTCTTGAAAAAATTTGTGAAGAACATCTACAAGCAACGAATATTTGTGTCGAAAATTTTTGCACAAATAATGTCATATCATCACTTTACTCTCCTCCTAGATTCACAATTACTGAGGATCAATATGAGGATTTCTACAAATCTCTTGGCCCTTGTTTCGTAGCAGCTGGCGACTATTATGCAAAACATACTATGCGGGGTTCGCGTCTTATCACACCTAGAGGACGAGCGTATTCAGCACAATTTCAAAAATGGGCTTGGACGTCATTTCGAGTGGCGACCCCACTTACTGGCCTACTGACATACATAAAATTCCGGATGTTATAGATTTTGGCGTCATGAAAAATATTTCTAGAAAATTAATTCACGTTGAAGCTTCCCTAGATCTATCGTCATCAATTTCCTAGGATCGTTCCAATCTGCAGACCACCGAGAAGTGCTCTACCTCACCCATATGTGAAAATGGTTAGTAGTGTTAATTGGCTGCGATTCAAAAAATATCTTAGCAGTCATTGTACTGAAAACTTTAAGCTAAGAACTCATGATAATGTTAAATCTAATATTGCCAATCTTAACGAAAATATTATGCAGGCTGCTGAGCATGCCACTTCCTCTTATCCGCAGACTGAATTTAATAGAATATATTCTACAGATATTGAACATCTCGCATGTGAAAAAAGAAGAGCTAGAAGAGAATGGCAACAGCAGATATCACCCCAAAATAAAATTAGATTTAAAAAGTGCACTAAAAGACTCCAAGAGCTGCTTGCTTATAAAAGAAAGGATCTCTTAAAAACTATTTGGAAAATGTCGATGTCACACCAGCATCTAATTACTTTTTGTGGCGTGCTGCGAAAAGAATTAAAACACCCGTTGATTTAAAACTCCCTCTTCGCACTTCTATAGGAGTTTGGGACAAGATTGAAAAAAGTAATTTGTTTGCAAAGCATTTAAAATCTGTATTTAGCCCAAACACATGTACCATTTTGCTAATTTGCCGAGTGTAGTGTACCCTCTCGACCCATAAAATTTAAAATTTGTGATGTACAAAATCTAATTGCTGAACTCAACCCGAAGAAAGCACCAGGTATTGATAGAATTAGTAACCAGATGATAATAAAATTGTCTCTTATTGCAATTAGAATCATGTTATTCATTTTTAATGCCATTTTACGACTAGAGTATTATCCCCACAGCTGGAAGCTTGCCAAAGTTAAAATGATTCCAAAGCCAGGCAAAGATCTTACCAAAGCTGAGTCATACAGGCCAATAAGTTTGCTGTCAACTATGTCAAAACTCTTCGAAAAGTTGCTCATGATAAAATTGTCCCCAATTTTAAATAAAAGTGGGTGCATACCGGACCATCAATTTGGTTTTAGAAGTCAGCATAGCACCATTCACCAAACGCGTAGATTAGTTTAAGTTATAAGAAGAACACTTGAAGAAAAGGAGTATTGTTCTACTCCCTTTATTGATGTTTTTCAGGCATTTTATAAAGTATGGCATGAAGGCCTAATTTTAAAATTGAGGACATATCTACCAGTAAACTTTCAAAAGCTATTGGAAAGTTATATTCTATCCCGGGAGTTCATTGTTGAGGAAGTAGACTTCATGGGTATGCCCAAATCTATCTCCGCCGGTGTACCACAGGGGAGTATACTGGGCCCAGTTTTGTTTTTGGTATATACTTGTGATATGCCGATGATACAGCCTTCCTTAGCATGCACGAAAACCCTCACGAGGTATCCCGATACCTTCAGGAACATATTACCCAGCTAAAACTATGGTTAAATTTATGGAGAATTAAAGTAAATGAAGAGAAGTATGCGCAGCTAACATTCAATATACGAAAAGATACTTGTTCCCCCATTAGAATTAATAATCAAATTGTTCCTCAACATTCACCTGTAAAATACCTTGGTATATACCTTGATCGACTGCTTAAATGTAAACAGCATATTGATTGTAAGCTAACACAAATTAAACTAAAACTAACTCAAGTACATTGGCTGATTGGTAGAAATTCAACTCTCAGTCTAGATTGCAAACTTTTTATATACAAGTCGCCTTTGAAACCTATATGGTACTGTGGAATTCAACTACTGGGCACTGCTTCAGCTTCTAATGTCGAGAGAATCCAACGAAGGCAAAACAAAATTTTACGTTTGATAGCATCGGCTCCATGGTACATCAAAAATTCTAATATACATCTTGTTTTAAATATGCCACTAGTGATTGAAGAAATTGCAAAATACGCAGGCAAATATTTAACAAAACTCGAGTCATATGCTAATCCGCTTGCTCGTAATATTTTGAACTTTACTGGACACATCCGCCTAAAACAAGGGACACAAGGTCTCTAATACTCAGCACTCCAGATGGGATTTCTTGAAAATACTTTTTTTTCCTTTCCTGTTCTCCCTCTAGGGTCCTTTGTATCATATAAATTGTAGCCATTCATTTTAAAGAGGCTTCTAGAAGTCAAATGAGTCTCACAGACCAACATTATATCAATATTTTTTTCCTTAAGGAAGTGCTCAAGTTCATTTTTATGTTGGCGAATGCCGTTTGCGTTCCAGAAACTTATTTTTAACGTGTTCATGGGTTGTTAACTAATGCTTGAAGTAGTCTATTCTGCATTCGCAGCATTTTTTGCATCATGCTAGTCATATTTGTTGTAAAGTTGTTTATAGTTAGCACCAGATTCTCAATAGTATCTTCAAGGCGACTAAAATTCAAGCTTGAGTTTGCATTCGTAAAGTTATTTGGCGGTGAAACATTTTGTGTGGGTATAGAACTAACCTTAGTAGCATCGGCATACGATACACGTGAAGTAACTGGTTGGCTCACTTGAGAAAAAGTGGCGGAGTACGCGTTTAAAGGTTGACCTGGAGTTTATTAAAGTTTTTGACCCATAGCCTATTTAACGAAAGAATATACAGGACATCCTCTGTAGCTAGCGGTGTGATTACCTCCACAATTACTGTGTTTTTTTCCGCTTGTTTTTTTGGTTTAGTACAACTAGCAGTACCGTGCAATTCACCGCAGATAACACACACTGTAGGTTAATTGCAGTAAGCTTTTGTATGGCCATATTCTTGGCAATTATGACACTGCATGGGACCTGAACGGTTATGTGGCTCTTCAACTATGATTTTTCTGTAAAAAAGGTATCTTAGGCTATAATTAGGATGAGTCTCGTTTTTTTCAACTGTATATCATTCGGCTCTAGTTCAACATGAAATAGGGGTTTGGGTACATTTTCTCTGTTTATTGTGTTAGATACATTCTTTATTTTAAATCTCTGGAGGAAGAGTGCATCTCTTATTTCTTCTGGGGCAACATAAGAATATATGCCCTTCAATATGATCTGCAGGCCCTTAGCGCTCTTAAGCTGGTATGTGTAGAAGCTTGTTTTATTTGTTTCAAATTCAGAAACCATTCTGCGAAAATCCTTTTCGTCATAAATTTGAATTTTCGTTTCATCGATGTTTCCCCGTTTTATTGGGACAATGTGGAATTTATTCTCACCTATGTCCGAAATTAATTTTTTAATAAGGGCATTTGAATTTTTCTTTCTCAAGTAGATTGGTGGCGGCTTGGATGTTTTATTCGAGGATACATCGGGTTTGTCGATCTCATCTTGCAAAATTTTAAAGCGGTTTTGGCGATTAGTTGAGGATGCGCTGTTATCCCTAGACATCTTTGGAGAAGATAAAATTTTTGAAGAATTCGGGCTTCGTTCACGCCTTACCACGGTTATGTATCTGTCCATACCAACTTACACCTTGCGTTTTGAGCTACTATTATCTGTGGTGATAAGTTTGTTAAGTGATGAATACGAGCCTGAAGGGGATGATATTACTGACTTATATGAAGAAGTACTAGACAACTGTAATGTTAATGAATCAGTACTATTTGGAATTGGACAAAGGGAAGTTGATCGCTGACGAAAAATTGGCGTTGCCGTTAAAAAACACTTTCATTAGATTTATTATTTATATTTTTTCATTAAGAGCTTCAGAACTGACAGTAAAATAGGCATTTCTGCCGTTAGAACTCACTTCATAATTTTTTGTATTTGAGGCATTCATATAGACTATTGCTCAAAGGGCACTTTTTGTGTTTTTTTGTTTGGGGTTTTTTTGTTTTTGTAATTTGTTTGTCTGTTTTTGAGGTACTCGTTTAGAGTATTCCTCAATGTCACTGTTTATGTTTTTTTGTTTGCGGTTTTTTTTTTTTGTATTTGTTATTTCCACTATGTAAAAAATATTATGAAAGCAATAAAGCTTATTTATTAAAGTCAGTATGTACCTTTTACAAATAATATGTACTACGAATATTTTTTTGTATAATTTTTTGTTTGTTTGGTATGTAAGAAAAATTTCGCTAATTGACTGTTCGCTATGAAGGTACCACGAGATCTGTGAGAAATGTGTCTAATAGTTAATTTTATGTGTCTACGAGAATGTGTTTTATCTTTTGTTTCCTTTGTCAATCAAAATGTGTCTTATCTTTAGTTTTCTTTGTCTATGAAAATGTGTCTTATCTGTAGTTTCCTTTGTCTGCGAAAATGTGTCTTATCTTTAGTTTTCTTTGTCTAGTTTTAGTTTGTACGTTTTATCTGCCTAAAGTATATGGTGCGTTAACTCACGCGTGGAGTTAAATAAATAAAGTAAAAACAAAAGGGTAGATCAATAAAAATATAAGTATATACATATATTTGTATATCTCTTTATACAGACGTATCTGTTTTTGGCAGCATTTTTATATATACATTTTATTTCCACAATATTAATTTATTTTTATTCCGTATTTTAAAAAAAAAGATATACCAAAAAAAAAATACATGATTGAAAAACAAAATATTATTATTGTAATAAATAATACTGTTGTCGTATTTAACAATATTGTTATAATATAAGAGCATGGTATGGTGAGTCTCAATTATACTTTAGTCATATCTAATAATAGTGTTGTCATATTTACAATAATAAGATTAAATGTAATAAAGTTCATTGTTTTTGTTGATAATATTATTACAAACTCAGATAATATTATTACAATTTCGCTGTTCAATCATAGTATGTTGCTGTTTGATTATGGTTACCTCAACCATATTTTTTCTTTGCGTGTAGAAGATATAATTTAGATTGTCATTCCAATCTGGTTTAGGATTTCATTATAACAGATGGATAGGCAAGGAGGTGGGAAAGGGCTGTCCTGGTGGCTTTCTTGGGCTTGAGACCCCAGTTCGGACAGGACGGGGTTTTGCGTAGGCCATCGTGTAGGTCTATTTATGAGTCAATAGACTTCGGGAGGATAGATACTTATATGGTAGGGAAGGCCATTAAGTTTCTTGTTGGTGCACGTGCCTCAGAAAACAGTTTGATTAGGCAATGTTTTGAAAGGGTGGACAATCAGGTGGACTTTGAGAACACTAGATACTTTTCACTTGTAGATATGTTAGGTCGTGACGAGGCTGGTCTAGGATGCATACCACCTTTTTTTGATACTATTTGACATGAAAAAGTACCGTAGTACTCTAGTAACACATTTGATACTCTCTCGGCCAACTAAGGCTGAGTTTACATCTGCATTTCTTGTGTGCCATTTGCCCAAAAAGCGTAACCAACTAATTATTAATGAAAATCTGTTAGATTCAGACATGCAATCTTATTGGATTCTATAAAACTGTGTATTAGTTATGTATGAAACTGTTTAAGTTTTTAAATACATGTCTGAATCAAACAGTTTTTCATTAGTAATTAGGGGTTACACTTTTTTATGCTTGTGTGGCACATGACACACAAACGTAAGCCCAGTTTTAGAAAGCTAAATTTTTAAAAGATTAACAATCAATATAGAGCATTGAATGACATGGAAGAACTAAAACCATTAACAACAGAAAATATATGCAGTTTCTGGTCTACAGCGATTAAAACAAAAAACGCATTAAATGAATACATGTTTCCTGATAAATCGAGAGTACTGTACTGAATTTCGTCAATACCTCACTCCTTTGTAGCTGTTGAAACGATTTTCTCTTAAAAAATCGTATGAAAACAAATCAAAAGAACAGACTTTTTGTTCCAACAGTATCAATTCTTATCCAGTACAAAGATTTATCCTTACTAATATTATAAATGTGAAAGTGAGTTTGTTTGTTTGTTTGTTTGTTACGCTTTCACGCCCAAACCGCTGAACCGATTTTAAAAATTCTTTCAACGATCGAAGGCTGCATAGCCTGCGTCAAACATAGGCTACATTTTTATACGGTTCGGAACCGGTTTTTTCATATTCGCCGGTTTTTTATTATTCGGTATTTTTTTTCGTTTTTGAAAATATATTTCTGTGCTGGTAAGAGTCATTTTCGAATCGGGTTTGATTGTTTAAAGGGTTTTGAAACTGGATTTTATGGTGTTTTAGATTTTTTAACCGACTTCAACACGTCAATTTGACGTATATGTTGTTTTTATTATGTTTGTTACCGCATGCCTCCGTCATTTGTGGACCGATTTTCAAAACTTTTGTTTTGTTGGAAAGGTAATGCATGCAGTTGTGTCCCACATATTTTTTGTACACTGAAAAATTTTTTTGGAAGAAATTGATTTTTGAATAACTTCGTTATTTATCAACCGATTTCCAAAATTCTTTTTGTCTGTCAATAGGGTGAGCAGACAGATTACACTTCAAAAAATTTTTGGAAAAATTACACTCAAAATTATTCATCAATTCTATGCAAATTATTTAATGCACACATTAATGTTGAAGCATGCAACATAGTTCGTGCGATAAAATATATTTGCAAATACATAAACAAAGGCAGCAACCAAGCAATTTTCAATCTTCACAATGAAGGTGTGGAACATCCTCTTAATGAAATGCAAACCTATCAATCAGGACGATATGTTAGTAGCAATGAAGCAGCATGGCGGCTTATTGGATTTCCTTTACATGAAAGATATCCAACCGTAACACACCTTGCCGTACACTTGGAAAATGGGCAGCGAGTTTTTTTTAATGAAAGCAATTTTCAAGAAAGGATTTCATCTCCTCCAAAAACCACACTTACTGCTTTTTTTCAGCTTTGTGTGAGAGATCCTTTTGCAAAAACACTACTGTATTCTCAAGTTCCCCGTTATTATACTTGGAATGCTTCGAGAAAAGATTGGCAACGTCGTATCCAAGGTACACCTGTAGAAAATCAGCCAGGAATTAAATCATCGGATGCTCTTGGTCGTGTGTACACTGTTCATGTAACGAATTTTGAATGCTTTTGCCTGCGAATATTATTGCATCACGTTCGAGGTCCAACAAGCTTTAGAGACCTTAAAATTGTCAATGATCAGGAATGCCGAACTTACAGAGAAGCATGTGAAGCTCGACGACTGTTAGATAATGACAATCATTGGGACGAAACTATGGAGGAAGCTATAGAGTGCCAATCACCTAATAAAATAAGGGAACTATATGCAATACTGATATCATCTTGCGGTCTTTCTAATCTTCAAGCACTTTGGGATAAGTACAAAGATTATATGGCGGAAGATATTTTGCTACGACCGTAGCAAGTACAAGAAAACATGACCTTCAACGAACACGTCTATAACGAAACGCTTACAATAATTGAAAATAAGGTTTTTACGATGGTTGGAAAAAAGCTGCATAAATTTGGAATGATAGCTCCGCAACAAGCTTACGAAAATAGCTTCGACAATGATATTGCTCGAGAATTGGACTACGATTTTGAAGCACGGCATCATCAAGTAACTGCACTGATCCCTAAATTAACTCCAGAACAAAGTGACGTTTTCCATAAAGTGTTACAAAAAATAGAATCAGGCAGTGGTGCACTGTTTTTTCTCGACGCTCCTGGAGGAACTGGAAAAACGTTTTTACTTAACTTAATATTAATGTCAGTGAGAAAAGATCACAATATAGCAGTTGCTGTTGCTTCTTCTGGCATAGCTGCGACTCTTCTGACTGGCGGCCGTACTGCACATTCCGTTTTAAAATTACCGCTAAATCTAGCATATGAGGACTCACCCGTCTGCAATTTCAGCAAAAATAGCTCTCGAGGCAGAATGCTCCGACAATGTAGTCTTTTAGTGTGGGATAAAAGTACGATGTCTCATAAAATACCGGAAAAGGGTTAAATAGAACTCTTCAGGACTTAAGAGAAAGCACAGATATTATGGGCGGAATGGTAGTTTTTTTGGCAGGTGATTTTCGACAAACTCTTCCTGTTATTCATAAGGGTACACCGGCAGATGAAATCAGAGCCTGTATTAAATCATCAAGCTTATGGGCAAAGGAAGAAAAACTGAGTTTGAAAACGAACATGAGAGTTCATCTGACATTGATTCAGGACATTACGCAGAGACATTATTGAAAATCGGAGATGGGTGTTTGGATGCAGATGCTGAAGGTAATATTTTACTTTCCGAAGAAATTTGTAATTTGGCACAAAATGATGCAGAGCTTATTGCTAATGTTTATCCGAACTTGCAACGAAATTTAAATTCTGATCAGTGGCTATGCGCAAGAGCTATATTGGCGCCCAAAAATGACGTTGTCAAAAAAATAAATAGTGAAGTTTTAGAAGAAGTTCAAGGGGAAATGAAGGAGTATCTATCAACAGACACAATCATGGATACAGAACAAAGTACTTCGTTTCCAACAGAGTTTTTAAACTCGATAGAAATATCAGGTGTACCCCCACATAAACTTCAATTAAAAATTAATGCTTATGCGAAATCTAGATGCTCCTCGACTATGTAATGGAACAAGACTTCGCATCACACAGTTAAAGCAGAACATAATTGGTGCCACTATATTGACAGGCGTTGCAAAAGGGGAAAGTGTTTTAATACCTCGAATTCCAATTACCGTTAATAAAGCGCAAGGTCAAACATTGCAGGTAGCAGGGGTGCATTTGGAAAATCAATACTTTTCCCATGGTCAACTTTATGAAGCCTGTTCCCGTGTGTCTACTGCTAGAAATCTGCACATATTTGCACCAAACGGAAGAATATGTAATGTAGTATACAGAAGCATCCTGCAGTAATATTCGATTTTGATGTCTCTTAAAGGAAACCGTTATTAAACTTACAAACTTCTAATTTTGTATAATATTAGTATTTTAAGATGTAAATTTTGTTTTTGATTTTTAAAATGAACTACAATTCAAATATTTTATCTATGGTAAATTTAAGAGTTCTTCAATTTTCTTGGTTCCAGCCAATAAATATAATTTTTTGTTTTAGTTACTTTCCAATAATGATGGTAAATTGTGTTTTATTTAATCAGATTAACGCGAGCGAAGCCGCGGGTAAAAAGCTAGTTGTACATGTAAATGTGTGTATGTATATGCGTTGTATTACGTTTTTCATTTCTTTGTAAATGAATTTTATATAATTTTTATTAATTTAAATACAAAAATTATAGTTTTTGGTACTCTCGGGATCAAACAAGTACTAAAATTTTTTTTACACCGAAATGCAAATCTCATTTCCCATCACTCCACTGGACAGTAATAACACGGTGTATACTACCACCCAATAATGTCTGGTACCTTTTGTATATATTTTCTTCTCCTGTAAATATTTCTCCATGTTTAGCTAATAAGTTTTATTTATTTATTTTATGAATTCTGTTTTATTTTTGTTTTTTTATTTTTTAAGTGTTTTTGTTTAGTATGTTTTCAATGGCTTCCCTTTACTCCTTTTTTTGGGGAATATTTTTAAGTGATACAAATATTAAAGACGATGTAGTTATGCTACCTATAAGCTATTTAAGATAGAAAAAGAATTTGAAAAATACAAATAGTATGCACGAAAAATAAAAGAATTGTTAGTTTTTAAGAATTTTTTAAAAATGCAAAGAGAATGAGTAAAAGAGATTGTCATTGTGATTGTAGATTGTCATCAGTCTGCTCAACAACAAGTCAACAAGTCACAAAATATTTTCCCAACCAAATTTTTAAAGTGTTTGAAATCCAAAAACTACAAAAGTGCTACAACTAATTACTGTTTGTTAAAAAAGTCCATAGTGTATAAAAAATAATTAAGTTTATAAAGAAAATAATTAAAAAAAAATTTTTAAATAAAATAATTTAATTAACAAATTAAATTAATTAATTTGCCGAGAGTGAGCAAAAACCATGTAGAAGCTTATTTTAGTCATACAAAACCTTGTAACTCCTCCATAGTGTTAGAAAATACTCATCAGAATTAAAAAAAAATCTTACATTGGAAGCTGAAGCAGTGCCCCATAACTGGATACCGTAACACCATATTGGCTTTAAAAGCGACTTGTATATTAAAAGTTTGTAGTCTAGGCTGAGTGTTGAATTTCTGCCAATCAGCCAATGTACCTGAGTTAAGTTTAGTTTCATTTGAGTTAACTTATAGTCAATGTGATGTTTCCATATAAGCCGTCGATCGAGGTGTATACCAAGATATTTCACATGTGAATGTTGAGGAACAACTTGATTATTAATCCGAATGGGGGAACAAGTATCTCTTCGTAAGGTAAATGTTATATGGACACACTTTTGTTCATTTACCTTAATTCTCCATAAGTTTAACCATAGTTCCATCTGGCTAATGTGTTCCTGGAGTTTTCGGGATGCCTCATCAGGGTTTTCGTGCATACTAAGGCAGGCGGTATCGTCGGCAAATGTAGAAGTGTGGATACTACTGCTCACAGGCATATCACAAGTATAAATCAAATATAAAAATGGCCCCAGTATACTCCCCTGTGGCACACCGGATGAGATAGTTTCAGGCATACTCATAAAGTGTCCTTCCACAACTGTAAATTTTCGTGCAACAATGTAACTTTCCAAAAGATTTAGAATGTTTATTGGTAAATATGTCTTCAATTTCAAAATCAGGCCTTCATGCCACACTTTATCAAATGCCTGAGAAACATCAATAAACACGGCAGAACAATACTTCTTTTCCTCAAATGTTTTTCTGATAAATTGAACCAATCTATGCGTTTGCTCAATGGTGCTATGCTGGCTTCTAAAACCAAATTGATGGTCCGGGATGCACCCATTATCAGTTAAAAGTGAAGACAATTTTGTCATGAGTAGCTTTTCAAAAAGCTTTGACATTGTTGACAGTAAACTTATTGGCCTATATGACTCAGCCTTGGAAAGATCTTTACCTGGCTTTGGAATCATTTTAACCTTGGCAAGCTTCCAGCAGTCTGGATAATACTCCAGTCGTAAAATGGCATTAAAAATGAATAACAGGATTCTAATTGCAGTACGAGGTAACTTAATCAGCATCTGGTTACTAATTCCATCCATACCGGGAGCTTTTTTCGGGTTGAGTTCGGCAATTAATTTTTGTACATCACACATCGTAAATTTTAAGGGTCGTGGGGGTAGAGCAACTACACTCGGCAAATCAGCAACACCGGTACATGTATTTGGTGTAAATACGGATTTTAAATGCTCAGCAAATATGTTACCTTTTTCAGTATCGCTTCTTGCCCAACCTCCGGTAGATGTGCGCAGAGGTGGCTTAAACTCAACGGGTGTTTTAAGCTTTTTAGCAGCGCGCCACAAAGAGTAATTAGATGCTGGTGTGACATCAAGGCCTTCCAGATAATTTTTGAAAGATGCAGTTTTTTCAGATGCAAGCAACTCTTGGAGTCGTTTAGTGCACTCTTTAAATCTGATTTTGTGTTGAGGTGATCTGTGCTGTTGCCATTCCCTTCTAGCTCTTCTTTTTTCACGTACGAGATGTTCAACGTCTGTAGAATAAATTTTATTGAACCCAGTATACGGATGGGAGGTAGTGGCATGTTCAGAAGCTTGTTTAATATTCTCGTTAAGATTTGCAATGTTCGATTCAATATCATTGGGTGTTCTTAGCGTAATATTTTCCGTGCAATGACTACTAAGATATTTTTTGAATCCCAGCCAATTAACACGGTTTATCATCTTGACATATGGGTGAGGTAAAGCGCTTCTCAGTGGACTACAGATTGTAACGATCGTGGGAGAGTGATCAGACGACAGATCTAGGGAAGCTTCAACGTGAATTAATTTTCTAGAAATGCTTTTTATGACGCCGAAATCTATAACATCCGGAATTTTTCTCACGTCAGTAGGCCAGTAAGTAGGCTCCCCACTTGAAATAACATCCAAACCCATTTTTGAAATTGTGTTGAACAACGCCCTACCTCTAGGCGTGATAAGACGCGAACCCCAGAACGTATGCTTAGCATTGTAGTCGCCAGCTGCAACGAAACAAGGTCCAAGAGATTTGTAGAACTTCTCGTATTGGTCCTCAGTGATTGAAAATCTGGGAGGAGAGTAAATTGAAGATATCACGAAATTTGTACAAAAATTTTCAATGCAGATATTTGTTGCTTGTAGATGTTCTTCACAAATGTTGTCAAGAATATAGTGCTTGAGTCTTGACTTTATTAGAATTGCTGATCCACCGCATGCTCTCCCTCTAGGGTATTTGTGTCATATAACGTGTAGCCATTCATTTTAAAGAGGCTTCTAGAAGTCAAATGAGTCTCAGAGACCAACATTATATCAATATTTTTTTCCGTAAGGAAGTGCTCAAATTCATTTTTATGTTGGCGAATGCCGTTTGCGTTCCAGAAACATATTTTTAACGTGTTCATGGCTTGTTAATTAATGCTTGAAGCAGAGTATTCTGCATTCTCAACATTTCTTGCATCATGGTAGTCATATTTGTTGTAAAGTTGTTTATAGTTAGCACCAGATTCTCAATAGTAGCTTCAAGGCGACTAAAGTTAAAGCTTGAATTTGCATTTGTTGAATTATTTGGCGGTGAAACATTTGGTGTGGGAATAGAACTAGCCTTAGCAGCATCGGCATACGATACACGTGAAGTAACTGGTTGGCTCACTGGAGCAAAAGTGGCGGAGTACGCGTTTAATGGTTGAGCTGGAGCTAATTTAGGTTTTTGCACCATAGCCTGCTTGACGAAAGAGTACACAGGACATCCTCTGTAGTTAGCGGTGTGATTACCTCCACAATTACTGCATTTTTTTCCGCTTGATCTTTTGATTTGGTACAACTTGCAGTACCGTGCAATTCACCGCAGATAACACACACTGTAGGTAAATTGCAGTAAGCTTTTGTATGGCCATATTCTTGGCAATTATGACACTGCACGGGACCTGCACGCTTATGTGGCTCTTCAACTGTGATTTTTCTGTATAAAAGGTATTTAAGGCTATAAATAGGATGAGTCTCGTTTTTTTTTCAACTGTATATCATTTGGCTCCAGTTCAACACGAAATAGGGGTTGGGGTACTTTTTCTTTGTTAAATATGTTTGATACATTCTTTACCTTAAATCCCTGGAGGACAAGTGCATCTTTTATTTCTTCAGGGACAACATAAGAATCTATGCCCTTCAGTACGATTTGCAGGCCTTTAGCGCTCTTAAGCTGGTATGTGTAGAAGCTTGTTTTATTTGTTTCAAATTCAGAAACCATTTTGGGGAAATCCTTTTCATCATAAATTTGAATTTTCGTTTCATCGATGTTGCCACGTTTTATTGGGACAATGTGGAATTTATTTTCACCAATGACCGAAATTAATTTTTTAATAAGGGCATTTGAATTTTTCTCTCTCAAGTAGATTGGTGGCGGCTTGGATGTTTTATTCGAGGATACATCGGGTTTGTCGTTCTCATCTTGCAAAATTTTAAAACGGTTTTGGCGATTAGTTGAGGATGCGCTGTTATCTCTAGACATCTTTGGAGCGGATGAAATTTTTGAAGAATTCGGGCTTCGCCCACGCTTTACCACGGTTATATATCTGTCCATACCGACTTGCACCTTGGGTTTTGAAATACTGTTATCTGTAGTAATAACTTTGTTAAGTGACGAATACGAGCCTGAAGGGGATGATATTACTGACTTATATGAAGAAGTACTAGGCAGCTGTAATGTTAATGAATCACTATTTGGCATTGGACAAAGCGAAGTTGATCGCTGACGAAAAATTGGTTTTGCCGTTAAAAAAAACACTTTCATTAGATTTATTATTTTTATTTTTTTCATTAAGAGCTTCAGAACTCACAGTAAAATAGGCGTTTCTGCCGTTAGAACTCACTTCATAATTTTTTGTATTTAAGGCACTCATATGGAGTATTCCTCAAGGGCACTTTTTGTGTTTTTTTGCTTACGGTTTTTTTTGTTTTTGTAATTTATGATTGTTTATTTGTTTTTGAGTTACTCCTATAGAGTATTCCTCAATGTCACTGTTTGCGTTTTTTTTGTTTTCGGTTTTTTTTTGTTTTTGTTATTTCCACTATGTAAAAAATATTATCAAAGCAATAAAGCTTATTTATTAAAGTCAGTATGTACCTATTACGAATAATATGTACTACGAATAATTTTTTGTATAATTTTTTGTTTGTTTGTATGTAAGAAAAAACTCCGCTAATCGACTGTTCGCTATGAAGGTACCACGAGAACTGACAGATTGTGTTTGCACACAAACTGATGTCACACCCTGTAAAGAAGTAAAACACACAAAAAATTAAATAATTTATTAAAACTAAGGTACAACCGTATGACTTTCAATACCAACCAAATATATTAATGAAAAAAACATGCAACAACAATACATCCAATAAAATAATTAACAAAAAAAGGGATTAATGGTCACTAACATTAACGGTCACCAAGCAGGTGTCAACAGGGTTATCATACCTGCACTTTTTGCAACAATTAACTCTTGTTTTGAATATTTACTATTTTAATCCTTGTTTTTAGATCTCCCCACGGATTCTTAACTGGACACTCGATAAGACTATCCTTTTTTTTATGAAGTCAATCACCCACTAACTAAGAAGAGTGTTTTGGATAGTTATCTTGATGGAAAGACCAACTTAGATTAGAAATATGTATGCATAAATATAAAAATTTCTTTCCGAACAATAATAAAAAAACACATATTCCATTAGGTCATTTACATTGTCTTTGATAATTTTCCTTTATTTATATTTTTTGCTTATTAATCTTGCACTAAACCTTGAAATATGCATTTTTGGTAAGTTTGCATACACTGAATAATACATTTAAATTACTAAATAAATTAAATAAAATTTTAACTTTATTTTGCTTACTAAACATTTGTTAGCTACTTTGCAATTTCAATTAGTTCCAATGCATTCGAAAATTCACTTTAGTTGTATACTTTATTTTAAATAAATTTTGCTCAGTTTGAATTTTAGTTTGTTTGTTTTACGTTTTATTAAAAATTGTCACAATTTAGCAATAAAGTAGTATTTAAGCTATCGTTTAATAATCAATAAAGCAGTTAAAAACAATTAGGCAATAAAAAAAACTTCATGTGTTTTATTTATTGTAACTACTTTAATTGAGCAACCTTTAGACCAGCTTATTTCCACATTGTCAGCTGCAGGCATAAAAGAATTGTATGATACAACTCGAGAATTTTTCCATGCATTAAACAATATCAGGATTGACACTACCTCTTGGGTCCTCAGGTCATGTAGTTGCCAAAAAAAATTATCAAACCCCTCAAGTCTTATATGAGAGGACTATCACGAATCAAAAGGAGGTACAGAAAATTAGTGACCTCTTAACCTTTCTTCAATCGGACTTTCAATCTATGGAAGCAATCCATCATAAGGCAATTTCATCAAAGCTATACGTTCATCATTCACTCATCAAATATCCTGTAAACACTTTCGTTAAGCAATGAATGAGGCAAAAGCTAAAGTAACTCTAGCTCCAACAGGAAATACACACTCCTCAAAAGACCCAACCAATCACTACTAATATATCGCATTCCGATGCTCTGAAGATATATTATATTCCTACGCAGAAAGTCTCCACGCCAAGTAATTGCACAAATGCTAACACAAGATTTAATTTCAGTCGCCTTGAAGCTACTATTGCTAACACTGGACAACAAAATATAAGTTTTTTATGATATTTAAATAAAATCGGCCAATCCTCATGAGTTTTTATCTACTGATTACGGTGGTGTCATCTCTGGTTTGAAAGATATAGTAACATCTAGCATTTATAAGTAGCTTTCACCACTTTCTCGTTATACTCGTACCTTGAAGTTTACTGGATACATCCGCTTAAAAAAGAAGACACTCCGGCTCTAATACCTAACACTCCAGATAAAACTTCTTGAAAATATTTTTGTGCTTTATACAACATTTATGTTTAAAAATTTATTTTGCTTCTTCTCATACTTCTGTCGGAGTAGAATAAACAAATAGCTATTTTTTAATACATGTTTTATTTATTGTATCTTCAAAAACGAACTGTCAACAATGGGTCGTATGAATAAAAAAAAATTGCTTTTTACTTAAAAATTTGTTTAAAAAAACAAAAAAACACATACATATTTTGGGTTTTAAAAAAAATTTTAAGTAAAGAGCAAATATTTTTTTTATTCATATTTTTTATTCATTGTAAATAGTCCGCTATAATTTTTTACATTTGTAATGTAAAAAAGTACGCTAACGGAAAAAAGTTCAGTAAAATTTTTTTTAAATTATTAAAATTTTTTGGGTGCTCGAACGGAGCTAATATCAGAAATGCATGCTAAATATTGCATAGGTGCAACGATATTAATTTGTCATTCTCTTTAATAATTTATTCTAAATTTTACTGATTATTGAAAGTCAACTAAATCGGACGTGGTCTTTTCTTTTTTTCTTTGAATTTTATTTAAAAAAATTTTTAAAAATTTATTAAATTTTTTAAAGGTTCTTTAACCCGTGTGTCACCGTGTATGTGAATAAAATAACCAAGTATACATTTTTCATTACATGTTTTTTTTTATTTTTTTTTATTTATTCTGTAAAAGTTCCTAATGTCGAAAGACTAAAAAACATTATCTTCCCTTATAAATATGTGATTTTTTATTTTTTCTTAATTTTGAAAAATGTATTACTAAAATCGCTGTTATTTTTAATGCTCTAATAAAACAATTTTTTTAATGTTAATATTGAAACAAAAGAGCTTGTATTTCTTAAATATCTTCTTCTTTATTCTCAAAGAGCATAAATTAAAAAAAACATGAAATAATACTAACAAATTTGGAAAAATCTTCAGTTGAAAATCTATGTGCGTGAGACCGGCGTCACTATTGATCAAAGTCAAAATTGGCGGGTTAAATTCTTTAAATACATACAACAGTCATTTAAAATGGAAAAACAATTTGAACAATGTTTGACTTTTTATACCCTTTACCAAAAAATGGTAAAAGGGTATATATAGGTTTGTCATTCCGTTTGTAATTTCTACAATATTAATAAGCGACACATAAAGTATATTTATATATATATAATCGGTTTTCCGAAGCGCCCAGAACAGGTAGAGACTTCGCTCTTGGACTTGTGTGTCGGAAATTTTTTGAAAAATTTTGCTATTGAAAATTAGCAAAATCGAGTAGATGGTTTCAGAGCTGGAAAACTCAAACTCCATTTTCCCATACAAAATAACTATAACTTATTTTATACTTCGATATGAATAAAATTGGTATTTATAATTAAAAAAATAATTTAAAAAAATTTAAAAATTTCATATTTGAAGATACAAGAAATAAATATATGTTTAAAAAAATAACTAAAAAAATCGCCTAAATGAAAAAAAACCATTAAAATCAAAAAAATCGACAAAACGAAAAAAATCGCCAAAATTAAAAAAAACTTTTAAAATCCCATTGTAATATACATGCAGTTGTATGTATGGATGTACATATGTATATTGACACTTGGAATTTGTAAAATTAGTGTATTTTTATATAGACTACAACAATTAACACTAAAATTGAAAAAATTTAAATTAAAGGGTGGTCCATCAGTTAATGCAATTTTTACTATGTAATTTTGACAAATTGCTATATCTTGGAACCCGTAAGAGTTAATTTCTTAAAATTTTCAAAAACGGTAAAACTAAAAGTTCATAAAATATAAAATCGAAAAAAATCGCCAAAACGAAAAAATCTCCAAAATGAGAAAAACGTGTCAAAACCAAATAAAAATTGCCACAATGAAAAAAACGCCAAAAATCATAAGAACAAAAATAAATTGCCTATATGAAAAAAATCGCCAAAAATTAAAAATATCGCCTAAATGAAAAAAAATCACCAAAATCAAAAAAAGCCAAAACGAAAAAAAAAATCGCCAAAACGAAAAAAACTCCAAAAACCGAAAAAAATCGTCAAAACGAGAAAAAAGTGTCAAAAGCAAAAAAAATTGCCACAAAGAAATAAAAACGCCAAAAATCGAAAAAAATCGCCAAACCCAAAAAAAAATTGCCTGTATGAAAAATAAATTCAGTGAAGTGCGACTTTGACCCGCGCACGAAGGGTTCCGTATGGGCACGAGATATGTTCTGGTTTTAAGCGTTTATTTTTAGTTTGGGGGTTTTTTGAATTTATTGGCGCTTTCTGAGTTTTGGCACTTTTTTCATGTTTTGGCGATTTTTTTTTGGTTTTTGAAGTTTTTTTAATATTGGCGATTTGTATTATTTTGGCGCTTTATTTTATTTTGGCGATTTTTTTATTTCGGCAATTGTTTTAGTTTTGGCGGTTTTTTTTCATGTAGGTTTTTTTTTTAGTTTTAGCACTTTTTTTCGTTTTGAGGATTTTTTTCAGTTTTTGGCGTTTATTTTAAATTTTGGCAATTTTTTTGGTTTTTTCGATTTTTTTTTTAAAATTTGGCGATCATTTTTTTCTAATTTTGACGATTTTTTTTCATTTTGGCAATTTTTTTCATTTTGGCGATTTTTTTCATTTAAACGATTTTTTCGAATTTGGCGATTTATTTTAGTGCAAGAATTTTTTTTTTAATTTTGTCAATTTTTTTTCGATTTGACGATTTTTTCGCATTTGGCGATTTATTTTAGTGCTAGAATTTTTTTTTAATTTAGTCGATTTTTTTCGATTTGGCGATTTTTTTCAGGTTTTGGCGATTTTTTTCGGTTTGGCGATTTTATAATTTTCGGATTTTTTAGTTTTACCGTTTTTGAAAATTTCAAGAGCTTACCTCTTACGGTCTCCAAGATACAGCAATTTGTCAAAATTACATAGTCAAAATTTCATTAACTGATGGACCACCCTTTAATTTAAATTTTTTAATATTTTAATGTTTATTGTTGTAGTCTATATAAAAATACACTAATTTTACAAATTTCAAGTGTCAATATTCACATGGTCATACAATTGTATGTATATTACATGAGATTTTAACATTTTTCGTCGCTCGTTTTGGAGCACCCTTTATTTTTGAATTCTCATGTATTTGTTGTTGTAGTGGCCAAGGTTCTACATACTCTGTCCGAATTTCAGGTCCGTAGCTCCTACGGTTCCTGAGGAAATACCGTGTGACGGACAGACGGACAGCGTAGCGAAAACAATAGAGTTCCTTTTTTCACCTTTGATGTACGGAACCCTAAAAACGTCAAAAGCGAAAAAAATGTAAAAACTTATTTTATATAGGCTAGTTAATTACATATCTCGTGTTCGAACGGAACCCTTCGTGCGCGGGTCAAAGTCGCACTTCACTGAATTGATTTTCTTTTCTTTTTTGCAGGTTCAATTGCGTATTTAATCGCTTGCTGGAAGAAATGTTGTTGTTGTCTTACTATTATATTTGTCCATACAGGAAAAACAGGAAACACACACAAAAAAATATCTGCTTCGTTAACTTCGCATTTATTTAAAGCAGTGGTCAGTCAAACTGAAAACTGTACGAACATGTCGACATCTGGAGCTTTTCGTTGTGTTCACTCTTTGAATTTCAGTAGCAGGAGTATGAGCAAAACATAAAAAGTTGAAAAAATAGCACAATCTTACGACTTTTGCTATTTTAACTGCAGTTTTTTAACACTGTTAGACTTAAGATTTGAATACTTATTGATTGTTCAGCTTTGAAGATATAAATAAATAGCATAGTTGAATTTAGTTAGGGCGGGTTTACATATGTGTGTCATATGCCACACAAGCGTAAAAAAGCGTAACCACTAATTAAGAATAAAAAACTGTTTGATTCAGACACGTATTTATTAAGTTAAACAGTTTTATATCTAACTAATAGACAATTTTATAAAATACAACATGATGCGAAACAGTTCAAATCAATAAATGCATGTCTGAATCAAACAGTTTCTCATTAGCAATTAGTGGTTAAGCTTTCCTTGACGCATGGCACACAAGAAAAGCCAGATGTAAACTCAGCATTTAATAAGACTATTATGTTAATTTAATAGCAGAGCACCAAATATCTTCATGTATTTAAAAAAAATAAAGATCTTCGAAAAGATATTTGTAGGTTTTGTACTAATATGTAATTATTTTCTTACCATTCAAACAGACTGTCTGAAAATCAGGGCAGCATGAGCCGTTATCTTCGCAATGGATGTCACAATTGCATAACCCCTCAAGGTGACCATGATAGCGAAGTAGTTCACTTCCAGATGATTCAAAACATTGTCCTACACATGACTGCTTCTCGAAAATTGCTTCATCTGTTGATAATGTAATTAATATGATATTTAGATTGATATTCTTTAATTGTTGTTAACATGCAATAATTAATTGGGTAATTTTTATAAATTTCTTTGTGCTCTTTTCAAATTTTTATCCAACTTATTTTACGATAAAAATCTTTATGCACAAAACAAGGCTGGAGAAAATGTTAAATATTATAGGATATGTCTCAAAAATTTTTTATCATGGATAAAAAACGCAACCCCTTTTATCGACACCTCCTTTTAATGTGGTTGAGTACAGGCTTCCCAAATTTCTTCCGACTGACATCCCTAACATAAAATTGGTCATCTCCAAAATTCCCTAAAAAGTAACTTGTTCTATACCCAAAAATTCCAATACTCAAAATTTTCCATAGGTAAAATAAACCAAAAATATGGTTAATTTTACGAAAATATTCAATATTTTTACGGTACGAAATGCTTCGTAAATAGTAAAAATTATATTTGTTTATGTTATTTTTTCGGGCTATTTGTTATCAAAATTTTTTTCCATATATGTGTTAATATAAATTACCTCATTTTTCTTTTTTATTTCTCCCAAAGTTTCGTTTGTTTTTGCAAACTTCTTCAGGGGTGGTATTTTATTAATTGATATGTATCTAGCACAAAATGAATTTAAAATAATTTAAGGATCATAACATATTATCACAGATTTACACTTACTATTAATATCATTGTCAATTTGTCTTTTATTCTTATACCTAACATTCTCTTTGTCGTTCCAATGTATACCATTTCACATTTTTCGTTTTCATTACTCCCGCATTTAATTTCGTAAACAACATTTTGAATTTTTAGTTTATCTATCTATTACATTGTGTAAATTTAAAAATAATTTAGTACTGCAAGGAAAGTGATGACAAAACCAAATTTGTTTATTTTACGAAAATTTCCAATTTTATAAAAATGTTTTATTTTCTGATAAATTCAATAAAAAAAGGAAATATATGGTACTATATACGAAAATAATTGTACGAAATAATTTTTGTAACTTGACGAAATTTGTAAAATTACAAAATCTGTTTTCCTGCAAAAGTCGCAAATAATATCGTTAAATGTAAAAAATTTTCGTTTATTGTACAAAATTTAAATTACGAAAAAAATTTCGTATTTTTAAGCATGGAATATTTTGAGTGCACTAAAACAATACTACCCAGCTAAAAAAATATGTATGGAGCATATATGATATCCCATATATGGTTCGGATCCGAAAAATGAGGGTATATGGGCATATATGGTTATATATATTCATACATTTTCATACATGTATGTGTAAATTCCCTCCACAGTATGCAAAGTTAATATTCATACACTCTTGATTCACAAAAGCGCACTGCTGTGAATCAATTATTTAAAAAACGCATAAATCATATTCGTACATAACATTTAGCTTAAGAAATCAGATTAAAAACTACCCAGCTAAAAAAATATGTATGGAGCATATATGATATCCCATATATGGTTCGGATCCGAAAAATGAGGGTATATGGGCATATATAATTATATATATTCATACATTTTCATACATGTATGTGTAAATTCCCTCCACAGTATGCAAAGTTCATATTCATAAACTCTTGATTTACAAAAGCGCACTGCTGTGCAATAAATTAAATTAATAAAATTAAATTTTAATTTGAAATTTATTTGCTGGTGGTTTAGCTTGGTCTATATACGTATTTCATTGGCGCTTGAACCAAATCATCAGTAGACTTCAACCACAAATTTTGACTTCATCACAAACCTCTTACTTTATGCACAGACTTTCAAAAACTATATGAGAATTCATAGAATAATAATAATAATATTATTAATAAAATTAATTTTTTTTAGACTTGAGAGAGATGTTGTATTTAAAGAAACATTTGTTTGAACAAATAATTCAAAACGAACTAAAAGTCATTTCATTCATCAAAAGGTGAATCAATCATTTAAAAAACACATAAATCTTATTCGTAAATGACATTTAGCTTAAGAAATCAGATTAAAAATTTTTCTTTTTTAAACGTTGAGGGTACGCATATAAACTTTGCATACCGTATGTATTTTCTAATGGATTTCCAATTCAGCAGTGATAAAATTCCAAGCTTTTTTGATTGCAAAAACGATCTTATGTGAGATATAATGTATGCATACATTCTTATATGGCTCCATATATAAAATCTTATATTTATATATGGATCCAGAAATGAAGATATTCATAATTAAATTTCCATATATGAGTTCATATATTATAATACATTTCATATATTAGTCCATATATTAGTTCATATATAATAGTTTTGCCATGTATAATTCCATATATTTCCATACATGAATTCATACATATGCATATATAGTTATATACATTCATATATTAAAAATATATGGAGCATATATAATTTTTTTAGCTGGGTAATGCAATTAATTATAAAAGAAAACATAATCCCTCTAACAATAGTTTTCAACACAGTAATATGAACTTTGTTTCTTATCTAGAGAATTTTGTTATTTTCTATAAAATTAATGACTGGATTATCCTTTTGATTATTTGATATATTAAATGGGTCCACAATGTATAAAATCATACAAGAATGGTTTTTTTTAACAAAAAGTTTTTCTTTTTTAAAAGTTGAACGCGTATAATCTTTGCATTCCGTATGTATTTTCTAATGGATTTCCAATTTAGCAGTGATAAAATTCCAAGCTTTTGTGATTGCAAAAACGATCTTATGTGAGATATCATGTATGCATACATTATTATATGGCTCCATATATAAAATGTTATATTTATATATGGATCCACATATGAAGAGCTTCATAATTAAATTTTCATATATGAGCTCATATGTTATAATACATTTCATATATTAGTCCATATATTAGTTCATATATAATAGTTTTGCCATGTATAATCCCATATATTTCCATACATGAATTCATACATATTCATATATAGTTATATACATTCATATATTAAAAATATATGGACCATATATAATTTTTTTAGCTGGATATTTTAATTTCAATTCATTTATTTATTTTCTTATGAATATTTGTCTTGCACTGTAGTTCATATTATTTGTACATTTGGTGCATATTTAACCTTCTTATAACCGCGCGAGTTAAATACAATGAAATGTATCGTCTTAAAAAAAAAAAAACTTTAGTTTTGAGTTTTTTTTCAACTTTATTTATTCAATTATTATTCTCTACTGATCAATCGTTTTCAAAAGTGTTTTAATATAAATTGATTCTTACAATTAAAATGCTTATTCTATACTTTGTTTTTGTACAATTAAAAATGCTTAATCTATTTTATTATATTTGTTTTTGTTCATATTGCTTAAAACTAAAGAGTTGTTAAATTACTTTTCATAATCATGTTATTGACAGTGGCTTTTGTTAATAACTAAAAATGCTGAATTTGTATAAGTGTGTCCATTGCACAATTTTAGTTTGGCAATTGACCTCTTATTATTTTTCCCAGTTAACATTTAGTTTGGGTGAAGTCGAAGTTGTCGCTGACGTAACTCCTTCCCCCTTTGTATAAAAATTCTCCTGAATTTTTGGTTCAAGTTTTCTTCGTATTTTTATTGTGTACACACCGATTGTTGTCAATGATTAAAAGGAAAATTAATACAAATATTGTTATGATTGATGTACTACTATATTTTTTATGATATTTTAATTCTTTAATTTCTTTGACATTTTCTATTTCATTTAAAACTATTTCATCAAATGTAGGTTCTATGATACTGAATTGAATTTGATTTTTTGAAGGGATAACAAAATTACCTCTGTATGTTTTTTCTGAATTTACAAAAGTTTCATTATCTATTATTATTTTACAATCATGAAATGAAAATAAATAGTGTTTGCTTATTGAAAGATTTCTTTCATCACAATTACTAGATACAATACTTCCATTTGAATTCTTTAGGAGTATTAAGCCGGATTCTATTTCTGTTATTTCTTTTTTGTATTCTCTTATTTTCTTACAATTATTTTTATATTTACACAAATTAGATATTTTCATTTCTCTAAAATTGGGATTTTGTCTGTATTCATAAACTTGTCCGTTGTAGTGTAGTACTTCTTGTGGTTTAAAGTTTAACTGTGTGAAATTTGTGTCGGTAATTGGTGTGATAAGGGATCTTTTAACTGTAACTGTGTTTTTTGGGAATTTAATTACAAATATTATGTGGTCGTCTTTGTATTTTGCGGCTCCTAGTTGCATATACTGAAGTTCGTAAAAATCAATCTTAAAATCGATAATTTCTTTGTCCGTTAGAATGTTGCTGGTCATTATATCGAATTTTGCCGATACTATATTATTTTGAATGTGTTCTACACTGTCCGATAGAATCTTTAATTTGAGCAAAGTATCTAAATAGTATATCTCGTTAATTATGTTATCATCATTTTTCTTTATCACGTTGAACTGGTTTGAGATACTTTTCCTGTCAGTATCGATTGTTTCCTTGAGTGTGTTTAATGTCTGATTGAAGTGGTTATTTACGTATATATTTATATTAAGATCGTCTATAGCTTTGTGATTATTTTCATCTATAATTTTTAAATGATCTTCAATGTCATTTCGGTCATCGTCGCTCATTGTTCCTGCTATCCACTTTAAGCCTGAGCCTATTGCGTTAAATAAACTTCTTTTGCGTCTGTCATGGTGTAAGGTTTGTGCCTTTACTTTGAGTTTTTCTAATTCGTGCTCAAGAAGTATTTTATTTTTGATAGATTGAAATTGACTTATCTCCCTTTCTAGATTATTGATTACCTCTGTTATTTCTTGAATATCAATTATATGAATGATTTTATTATATTCCAGTATTATTTTTACGTCATCTAATTTAATTTCGGCGAATCCGTCAAAATTATTGATTGGCTGGATTGTCAGGGATGCTATTGTCATTAGTATTAGCATCATCAGCATAACGACTAAGGTCCAATTCTCCTAAAAATTTATTTTTTCGTTTAATGTTTGAAGGATGTATGTTTTCTAATTTCAAATTACGGTACCTCGGCTCATATTTGTGTCTTAATCTTTTATAGTTTTTCACATAGCCCTCATCATCTGTTCTTTCATAATCTTTCCTTTTTTCATTTCTCTTATTTATAATACGTTGCTTTGCTTCTTTAATTTTGTCAACTCTATCTTCTATGATATCTAATGGTTTTTCTTTAACTACAGAGTGAGTGGATTTGTTGTACCATTCTACACACTTAAATATTCGTTCTTGAGTTGAAAGGGGGGAATTTTCAGATTCTAATGCTCTAAACTTTTCTGATATTGTGCTATGTAATCTTTCTATATTCGCATTTCCTGTATGGTTGTTAGGTTTAGTGAAATGTACCTCAATCCCTTCCTGTCTTAAAAATTCCTTTACATTTGTTGAATTGAATTCATTGTCAGTTATTATTTTGTTTGGCTTGCTTCTAATAGATAGAAATTGTCTTAACTTTTCAACTACCGTGGTACTATTCCTGTCTTCCAGGTATATTGCAACGGCATGCTTAGAGAATTTATCTATAAATGTTAAAAAACTATGTTTCTTTATGGTATAGACATCCAAGTGTATAATTTCGTTAGCGTCGGATGGAGTTTCAGTGATATGATATTTTGGTTTTAATGGATTACGATCATATTTTGATTTGTTGCATATTTCACAGTTGTTTATATATTTATTAATTAAGGTTTTAAGATTCCTAAAATAAATTTTCTTATTCAATCCCTCATAATTTTCCGTTATACCACCGTGTCCAGTTTCCATTTTGTGACATTTGGCTATTTGCTTATAAGTTTCGTCCTCACTACTCATGTCTTTTGCATGGTGACTACACCTGTAAAACTTTAAGTTATTATCAAAAAGTTCAATCAGCTTAAGCTGAACTTTCTTATAAACTTCATCACTCAGTTCTGAAAATATTCCCACTCTTCCCTTTACAAGAAATCTTCTAAAAATGTCATAAAATTGGATTGGATGTCATCTCTACTAACAAAAATCTTTCTCTTTCCATTGACTACCTCTATTTCTTTCACTTTGTGCTCAGTTAAAATTAATTGAGTTTGAAATCTGTTCACCACTGTGTCTAGGATTGGAAAATGGTAATTTTGATCTTCCTCTTGTGAATGAATCATACCAGAGGTGCTAAAGTTGTCATTTACTACTTCATTCTCATCATTTATCGCATGAATTTTACCTGTATTTACATTGATCCTACTCAGAAAATCTACTATTTTGTTCTCCTTACCCTTTATGTGATTCATTTCTATATTGTATTCTCCTAACTCCATAAGCCATCTCTGCAGCCTTGGATTTATGTCCTTACCTTTGTGTTTTGTATAGAGCCAAACTAAAGGCTGATGGTCTGTTGCCAGATCAAAGTGTCTTCCGTATGAGTATGGTCTATAATATTTGACAGCCCAAACAATGGCCAATAATTCTTTTTCAACAGTAGCATATTTCTTTTCGTGGTCATTGAGGGTTCTACTTGAATAACTGAAAGGATGATCTTCTTGCATGAGAACAGCTCCTATGGCGTAATCACTTGCATCGGTAACTAATTTAAATTTCTTATTGTAATCTGGATATTTAAGTATAGGTGGGTTAATTAACTGTCTTTTTAGTTTTTGAAACGCATCAATATATTGTGGGTCATTTTTATTGACTTTAGTGTTTTTCCTAAGGTATCTTGTCATGTTATGTGCAATTTTTGTGTAATCTCGGATAAATTTTCAATAATAGCCTGTGGCTCCGAGGAAGGATTTGATTTGTTTTTGTGTTTCAGAAAGCTTAAGCTTCTGTATGCTTTAAATTTTTGCGGGATTTGGTTTTACACCATTCGTTGTTAGTATGTGGCCTAAATATTCCGTCTCTTTTGCAAAGAATTTGCATTAATCTACTTGGATTTTCAAATTATGCGCTCTTAGTCTCTCAAATACCTTTTGGATGTTTTGGATGTGGTCTTCTAGACTTGTGCTGAAGATTAAACTATCATCCAAGTACACAACGCATATTTTATTATTTAAATTTCTTAATATCGAGTTCATTAGCCGTTGAAATGTTGAGGGGGCATTCTTTAGCCCGAATGGCATACGAACAAATTCGTAGTGACCTAATGTGGTTGAGAATGCTGTCTTTTTCCTATCCTCGTTTTTTATTTTTATTTGGTGGAAGCCCTTGGCTAGGTCAAGGGTAGTGAAATACTGTGACCTTCCAAGTTTGTCTAGTATTCCTTCAATAATCGGCATAGGAAACTTATCGTCAACCGTGATTTCATTGAGTTTGCGGTAGTCAATTACTATACGCCACTTTTTCTTCCCGGAGTAGTCAGTTTTTTTGGGGACTATCCAAATGGAAGAATTATATGGAGAGTTACTCTCTTTAATAATATTTTGTTGCAGCATTTCTTTCATCTGACGGTTTATTTCCTCCTCACGAATTTGAGGATATCTGTATATTTTATAATATACAGGATTATTTGTTTTAGTGATGATTTCATGCTGTATTTCGTGAGTATGACTTAATGCCATGCCCTCGTGAAAAAATAGATCCTCATTTTTACCTAAGAGCTTTCTTAATTTTCTAAATTCGTCTTCGTTCATGTCATCTTTTAAGAGTTTATTCATTACATCATTGATTTCAGATCCCTCTAGGGTATGAATGTTGTCATATTCGTATGGACAAGAGTTTCAAAATTTTATTTTATTGTATTAATTTCAATGTATTCCTCACCTATATTTATATTAGCCTTTAAAATTTTCAGAATATTTTGACCTATTACGCCGTCAAATTGTTTGTTTTTGAAATCCGTCAATTTCCAGCACATGAGATTGCTGTCTTTGAATTCTTTCGGTGTTTCTGTAATAATTTCATAATTTACCTCCATCAGTCCGTTTAATGTTTTGAAAAATAAAGGTTTGTCCAATTTAACTCGTTTGTATTGTGGAAGTGTTTCTTTGCTGATTAACGTCGTTGATGATCCTATGTCTATTAAGCATTTTATTTTAGTGTTCCCTATTGTTAGTTCTACTAACGGTAAATTAGCTTTGCGGCTGGTGACCGAAAATTTTCTTCGTCGATATGATCGACTTCCATTGGCTCTACATGATTTTGTCTAAACTGATTTCGAACTTGTCCTGATGTCTGTCCATGTTGTTCATTTCTAGGAAAGCGGTATAGTCCCGTATTGTTGGACTGCCTAATTTGTCCAAAGTTATTTGTCTGCCTAAACTGTCCGGAGTTGTTTGTTTGCCTAAATTGTCCAGAATTGCTTGTCTGCCTAAATTGCTTTTGGTTGTAAGGTTGACCTGAATAACTGGGTTGTGTATGATGTCCGATGTGATTGGATTGACTGTATTGTTCCCTATTTGGTATTTGTTTGTTGTGTGAGTGATTATTGGTTTGTTTCATGATGCCTGTTTCTTCTAATGTATAAAAAGCTGCTCTTATACTAGTTATGTTTCTACTATATATGATGCTTGACATGTAAGGCTGTATGTTATTTAGAAATGTTTTTAAAATCATACTTTCATTATTCCTGGGATTAAATTCAACAGGCTTATTCGTATCCTGTTCGTATTTTTCGTTTAATTTATTTCAAATAGAGCTTAAATTATAGTAATATTGACTTACATTGTAATTCTTTAGGGATAGATCGTTGTGATATAGCTGATGGTAAGTTTCTCTCACTCCAAAGTTATAGATGAGTTTCTTTTTGATTTGCTCCTAATTCGCATTTGGTTCTAGTATTCGGATAACATCTCAAGCTGCTCCCTGAATTTTATTGATTACGCATCTTTGGAAGACATATGCTTGTAGTCGCATGTTTTCAAAAACTGGAAGAAAAAGTTCCACTTCCCTCAAAAATGACGATAAGGCATAGTCCCTGTTGCCTCGATACTCTTTTATTTTTGATGCCTCTTTAAGGATTTCAGTTACCGGGATAGGTTGGCTCCTGTTGGTGTTTGTTTTTCGGTTTCCATTTTTAGTCAGTTTTTACTTCCTTCTTTATTGTAATTTGGGATGAATGTAGCAAATATTTTATCACTAATACACTTTTTTGTTGATATTAATTATTAAAATTTAGTTCAAGTATCTCTTTTTTATTTATATATTTTTGTTTGTAAGGATTTCACAAATTTTTAAAGAGTTCACGAATGATTTTAATTGTTTTTTTTTTAAAGATTTCACAACAAGTGTTCCTTTTTCGAAAGGATTTTGTAGTTGGTTTTTTTTTCTTAAAAAAAGTCCCTTTTTCGAAAGGATTTTGCAGTTGGTCTAATCCTTCGGGGTTAGATCCTACCGTCGACTGCGCCAGTTAAATACAATAAAATGTATCGTCTTAAAAAAAACCGAAACTTTAGTTTTGAGTTTTTTTTTCAACTTTATTTATTCAATTATTATTCTCTACTGATCAATCGTTTTCAAAAGTGTTTTAATATAAATTGATTCTTACAATTAAAATGCTTATTCTATACTTTGTTTTTGTACAATTAAAAATGCTTAATCTATTTTATTATATTTGTTTTTGTTCATATTGCTTAAAACTAAAGAGTTGTTAAATTACTTTTCATAATCATGTTATTGACAGTGGCTTTTGTTAATAATTAAAAATGCTGAATTTGTATAAGTGTGTCAATTGCACAATTTTAGTTGGGCAATTGACCTCTTATTATTTTTCCCAGTTAACATTTATTTTGGGTGAGGTCGAAGTTGTCGCTGACGTAACTCGCGTTGGTTTGTGAGACCAACAAAACGATTTTTTTAATATTCTGTTAGTTTCCGTTTTTTACAAGCTCCATTTTAGTGTTGATTTGCACTAGACAAGCGTGTTGGTGTATTTCATAACAATTATTCTGTGAGACCGACGGGGGTACATGTGTAATTTTTTTGGAAGGTAAAACATGCATTGCGATATGCCCTGACTTTTATTTAAAGGCTGAAAACTAAGTTAACCTAAGATTTATGTATTTTGCAAGAAGTGCTTTTAAGTTGGCATAAGTTGTTTTTTATTTATTTGAAGAAAAAAATGTTTTTGTTTGGTTTTTGTAATATCTAAGAAAAAACTATCGATTTGGATGCCTTATTTGTTAATGCGTGATTTTATCATTGAGATCAAAAAAGAAGCTGTTGTTTTTAGTTTTGTTTCAATAAACTATTATTTCATACAGTTCAAACTTTCGGTCTGTGAGCCCGTGGGCGCGAATATGTGTTATACAAATAAGCGCGGTTGTAAGAAGGTTAAGTTTATATGTATATTAGGGTAGTAAATTTTTTAATATCATTTACCCAAGGGTTTTTCCTGCGTGTAATATTGTTGTGATAATAAAAAAACATTTTTTTTTGTTATATTTAGTAAAAAAAACTTCACGGACCAAAAGCTATTTCTAAAATGTATCTAAATTTTATTTTTTTAAATTAATTTTTTTAATATGCTAAATATATGTATGTTCCCTGCAGGAAATAGAACTGACACAAGACTATACACATGACCGATCTTCATGTGATATGGAGCAGTCCGAGTTCTAACACTTCCTATGAAGTGGACCAGTGATGGGGTTCGGCCTAAGATGGTGTTAATTGGTACTTTGTATGCACTTTGTGTCTTATGACTGAATTATATTATAGAGACCTATTTCGTGTAGAGTAATTTCAAAAGTAAAAGTATGTACCAGTTAAGGTTAGGTTAATATCCGAGTATAGTTACGGACATGTTCCAGAGTGAAACCCCTCAATAATCAATTTCAATGTATTTGTAATTAAAAAATATTTTACTTAATAAGTAAAAAAAGTTAATTTGCTTATTTTTGCTCTAGTTAAGACCAACTTTTTTAGTTTGTTACTATTAAGTATATTTATTTAATTTTTGACACGTTTGTGAAGGAAACTAAACCTTCATCATCAGCGTTCTTCTATGTTTGGTCCACTGTGTGTGGTATCAGTTGATGTAAATTTCTGGCTTATATACATACGAAACTTTTTTCCAAATGGAATATTTGAATTTTTTTGATTCATCGTATGTCAATGCTGAAAGGTGTTTTGTAATGAAAGCTCAAATTTACCATCTCTAATTTACAACAGTCATACCATTGTCGTTTATTCTTTACTAATTATGCACATGTGAGTTAATTTTTCGTTGATACACAGAGTAAATTTAAGATATAAGGTAAGCCCCGATTAATTGTCTCATCAAAAATGTCATTGTCTTGCAATTATCGTTGAAATGTATTAAAGCGTTTACGTTTAATTACTTCATATAGTTATTATGGGAATATGCCTAAAACCCTTTAAAAATGCATTTATCATAACTCAGTGTAGTATGGACATACCATACCTAGAAATAAGCCAAAATCGACTTTTTGCAAAAAAGAACGTTTTTATTGTTGAAAATAGTTATTCAGGACTTCAGCAGGCACTTTTATTCTGTTACATTTTCATAAGTCCGTTATTTAAAAAATTACCGTTATTTTTTGGGTATTGAAGAAAATCAAAATTTTTAGATTTAAATTTCCAGAATTCGACCAAATAATGTTTGGCAAATTTGTACAAAATCCCTTGGCGAATAAATTTGCTACACATATGAACTCATAGTATTTGCAAATACATGGTACTTTGATATATTTTTCAATAAAAATTAGTTTTGCACCATCTAGCGGCAATAATTTGTGGTAACTATATTTTTCATTAAAAAACTTTGAAAATCAGTTCAAAAATAGATGAATGAGAAAGAGAAGAGCCATAAGATAACAAAATAGTTTCAAATCTATATTTATGCTTTTAAGAACATCAAGTTATTTTTTTAATTTAAATTCTTAGAGGTTAAGAGGGTAATTTTTTTAATTTTTCTTTGAGTTGAGTCTCTAAGTCCAAATTTGTTATTTTCAAAATTTGTTATTTGCAGTAATATATAGATATAATTTAAACCGCTCAAAACGTTTATTTGCTTTTTAAGAATTTCTATCAGATTATCTTAATTCGTTGCTCACAATTCGATTTTTTTATATTCCTGAAAACATTTTTCACTATTTTTACTTCGTTGGATGAAACTGCAGAATGTCGAAAGGGTTGTGAATGAATTTCTTTTGCCGGGCCTTTACTTGCAGACATCTGGTGTATATTTCTTTTTGACGTGCCATATTCTTGTTCCTGTTCGCCCCACACAGGGACAAATTGAAAATTTAGTGCGACAAAAGTATTTACTTTATATGGTAGGCTAGCCAGACGTACTTTTTCAGCAGTACCCGTACTTTTTTTTAGC
This sequence comes from Tachina fera, assembly GCA_905220375.1. Taxonomy (NCBI): domain Eukaryota; kingdom Metazoa; phylum Arthropoda; class Insecta; order Diptera; family Tachinidae; genus Tachina; species Tachina fera. The sequence continues at coordinate 72,320,799 of LR999965.1, read as the reverse complement.
CAATGTACTGTTATCTGCTTTACCCCTAAAAAAGTACGCTAAAGTACTTTTTTTACCTTTTGTGCTTTTATTTGTACTTTTCTCTGTTTAGAATCTTCAGAAACTTTTTTGTGCAGAAAGAAGCGCCTTGTTAAAATGTTTATCCAATTTGAACATATGTATGTGGTACAGACTCGAAGTATTTTTCCATGTGTAACGCAGTTTTTGTTTCCAGTTGGGGTAGGCGTCAGCCTATCCAGGTCCTTACCAAAGGTCTGCTTCCTTTGCAAATAATAACACGAAGATGTTTGTGTTTTTATATTCAGAGAACACAGTATACTTTTATTTAAGAAATTTAACTTAACTTATGCTACTTTAAAACTCAATATCTAGATACGTTGGTTATAAAAAAAGCACTCTTGTCGTCTGGGTGACTCTGGGTACCTTGCCCTGATAATAGTACAAGTCCTCGGAGAATATTGTTACCTCTTGTAAATAGGCGAAATATTCGAAATTTGTATGCTTTACTAACTACAATACAACTAAAGATTCGGCTGTTCGTGCATTAATTAAATACGATTTACGAGTACACGAAAGATTCGGAAGTTCGTGTAGTCGGCTAAAAGTTAGTTATATTTATTAGCTACAAGACACACGAAAGGTTTGGAAGTTCGTATGCTTTACTAACTACAATACACGAAAGATTCGGCGCTGCGTGTATTTATTAAATACGATTTACGAGTACACGAAAGATTCGGGAGTTCGTGTAGTCGGCTAAAATACGAGTTATATTTATTAGCTACAAGACACACGAAAGGTTTGGAAGCTCGTATGCTTTACTAACTACAATACACGAAAGATTCGGGAGTTCGTGTATTAACTAAATACAAATTTACGAATACACGAAAGATTTGGGAGTTCGTGTAATCGGCTAAAATACGAGTTATATTTACTAGCTACCAAACACACGAAAGATTCGGAAGTTCGTGTATTTACTAAATACGATGTACGAATACACGAAAGATTCGGGAGTTCGTGTAGTCGGCTAAAATACGAGTTATTTTTATTAGCTACAAAACACACGAAAGATTCGGAAGTTCGTGTATTTACTAAATACGATTTACGAATACACGAAAGATTCGGGAGTTCGTGTAGTCGGCTAAAATACGAGTTATTTTTATTAGCTACAAAACACACGAAAGATTCGGAAGTTCGTATGCTTTACTAACTACAATACACGAAAGATTCGGGAGTTCGTGTATTAACTAAATACAAATTTTCTAGCACACGAAAGATTCGGGAGTTCGTGTAATCGGCTAAAATACGAGTTATGTTTACTAGCTACCAAACACACGAAAGATTCGGAAGTTCGTGTATTTACTAAATACGATTTACGAATACACGAAAGATTCGGGAGTTCGTGTATTAACTAAATACAAATTTACGAATACACGAAAGATTTGGGAGTTCGTGTAATCGGCTAAAATACGAGTTATATTTACTAGCTAACAAACACACGAAAGATTCGGAAGTTCGTGTATTTACTAAATACGATTTACGAATACACGAGAGATTCGGGAGTTTGTGAAGTCGGCTAAAATACGAGTTATGTTTACTAGCTACCAAACACACGAAAGATTCGGAAGTTCGTATGCTTTACTAACTACAATACACGAAAGATTCGGGAGTTCGTGTATTAACTAAATACGATTATCAACTCTACTAGGTAATATATGTATATCGAAACAAGAATCGGCAAAGCTCTCGGATGATAGTTCAAGTGGCCTTCTTGTAACTACCATTCGTACGGTGTCGTGACTTGCTCACCGATTGCTTTTAAAACTTGGCTTCTTATATAGTTCCACTCCACAACTGTATGAGACTTCCAACGCACATTTCTTAACTTCAAAGTTAATAATAAACAATGTAAACTAAACCATTATGTTATACCCTACATTAATTGAGGTGGTATGTACCTATCCGTTGTGTAGTATGTAACTATAGGTTTTATCGTTTGTAGCGTCACGTTACATTCCCTTCTTTCTTTCCAAAAAAAAAACAAACAAAAAAAAGTTCTTTATATTAGGGCTAAACGAGTTTATGACCGTTCTGGTCTACACTACCCGAAAGTTATCTTTACCGATCTGCGGAAAGTTTCGGCTCGTTGCCAAAGTAAAAACAAATCATTCTAAATAAAAAAATATTTCAGCGGGTCTACATATATAATATATATTTATGTACCTATGTATATGTATGTAAGTAATTATAAAACTACCTTATTTGGCTTAAACTAAAATATTTTATCACTATTCATAAAGAGGAAAAAAACCGCTATTCGTCTTATGAGCAAAAAAAATAAATAAAAATAATAACAATTCACTTTAAAGACCTAAAACATGACAAGAAAGTAATTCATTTTAAATGGAAACTATAAATGCTTCTAGCGTTTGTATGTATGTAGGTATGTATGTATGTCCATATGTTTGGTTTTTTTTTCAAGAATAACAAAAGTAATGTGAAAACAATAGGCATATTGATAATACTAATAATAATAACAAAAAAAAAATTGCAAATCCGCAAGGCTCCAAATGTATGTATGTACATAATTATGTATGTATGTATATACATATGTATATCCACTGATTTCCTCTCCCTTTTTTTTTAATTTTGCTTGTCCTTAACAGCAAACGTTTTTGTTTTGCTTCTGCATCGCATTCGTATGACCCCATTGCGCACTCTTATTTGGACCTTCGGTCTTCCTTTTCGATATACTACCCAGGTCCGGTTGTTTGTGCCAATATTTTCAATATTGATCCCTTGAAACAGATCCACGTCAGCTTCGTCCTCACTTATTTCTAAAGTGCTAAGGGTTAACACATCCTCTAGGGCATCTTCATTTCTGGCTGCTTCTGCCCAGCTAAGCGGGTTATATGTAGGGGCATCCAGGTCTGGCATTGAGTTTGGTGTTGGTGGTGGCTGCTGCAGACTACGTAGCTTTGGGATGGCTCCTGGGTATAAAGGTACTAGTGGGGGTGGTTCGTTAGCAATTGTGCTGAGGGAGGTTTTTGTTCCCTTTTCCCAGAACTTTTTCGCCAACTCGTCCACTTTTTTATCTCCTGACTCAGCAGTTTTTGCTGTTTCGACAGACTGTATTTTTGGTCTAGCCTCAAATGGCGGGATGAACGGTGTTATGTGCCGAGGCATAGATGTGTCACGCAATTATGACTTTATTTTGCCAGGAGCTAGAGGTCTGGTGTGTTGGCGTTCCATTATATTACTGATTACTTTTAGAAAAAAAAAATTTTTTATATAGCCTCTTATATGCTTGTAGTATAGTGTACACATTTTGCTTTTCGTATTTTACTTGCGCTCCCTTTCTCTTTTTATTACTCTTTGGTGTGTTGTTTATTAGTTTCGAGGATGATATGGTTTTAAATCGTGTATGTGTACTCATTGTTGTTTTCTTCCTTCTGTCTCGAGGAGATATATATTTCGGGAGATTTTATCGCCAATTTTGTATGTACCTGCATACTTTGGTGCTAGTTTACTGACAAAGTGGTCAGCTGCCGATGATAGCACAGGTTCTCGTTTAAAAACCAAGTCACCTATTTTGGGCTGCCAATCCCTTCGGCGTAGGTTATAGTAATGTTTTTGTTTTTCAGACGCTGCAGCTACCACTTTTGTTATTTCTGTCCATTCGTTGGGGCCGGGAGTATTCCTTTCGTGGTCCTTTGGGGTGTCTCCCTTACCCCTCAGTTGGTTTGGTGTTTTAAGATTCCTTCCGAACAAAATTTCAGCTGGTGAGTGTTTCGTGGATTCGTGGTTTGCCGTATTTATGGCAAAAGCAATCTCACTTAGGGCGTGATCCCAGTGTCTATGGTTGTTTTCAGAATTGTGTGCCATCAGAGTTTTTATTACTCGGTTAGCTCGTTCAGTAGGATTTTCCTGTGGTTTATAGGGGGCAGTGCATCGGTGTTCAACCCCACAGTCTTCCAAAAAAAATTTTACTATCTTTCCTGTGAATTGTGGGCCGTTGTGCGATATAATAATATTTGGACACCCGAAGCGGTATATGATTCGTTCTTTCATCATACTGGACATCAGCCCCGCTTTTATATTTTGCTCTACTTTATACCGGCCACATTTCATACAAGTCCGTACATAACGTCGGATATCACGGGCCATACCAGGCCAATAATAGTTTTCCTGTGCTCTTTTCAGCGTTTTATATACTCCCATATGTCCTGCCGTAACGGCGTCATGCACTTCGGACAATACTTGAGGGATGTCGTCAGGTCTTATACAGAGCTTCCATTGGGGACAACCGGAAACTATGGATCTGGGGTTGATATGTCGGAAGAGACGTCCATCTATTTCTTGGTAGTCTGGGTAGGAGGAACTTGATGCGCGGACTTTATTTAGTTTTTTCTGGTACCAATTCGTTTGGCTGGTGGTCACTGCCCAGAGTTGTTCGGTTTGGGTGTCATAAGGTAACGGGCTCCTGGATAAGGCATCGGCCACTATATTAAATTTTCCTCGCCGGTATTCGATGTCAAAATCATCCTAAATCCGGGACCCAACGGGCTAAACGCCCCGATGGGTTCTGGATGGTATGTAACCATTTTAAGGACTGGTGGTCGGTTATGACGGTGAAGTGGTAACCCTCCAAGTACGGTCTCATTTTACGAATGCCCCATAATACTGCCAAGCATTCTTGCTCGGTAGCAGAATAGTTACGTTCTACTTCACTTAGCGTACGACTAGCGTATGCCACCACCTTCTCCTGGTCACCTTGACGTTGGCAAAGAACTGCCCCTAGTCCTTCTTCCTTGCATCAGTTTGCAGGAAAGAAGGTAGTTCGTAATCTGGGCAGCTTAATACGGGGGCCTCTGTTAGACGTTGTTTTAACGCCTTGAAAGCGTATTCCTGCTCACTTCCCCAGTGAAATAACGTATTCTTTTTGAGCAGCCGGGTCAGGGGTTCAGCTATTGTTGAAAAGTCTGGAATAAATCGACGATACCATGAAGCGATGCCTAGGACGCGCCGGAATTCACGAACGGACTTTGGGGATTCTAATTGCTGAATTGCTTCGATTTTGGTAGGGTCGGTGTGAATACCTTCGGAGCACACAACATGGCCCAGATATCTTAGACTTGTACGTACGAATTCACATTTCTCAAAATTGATTTCGAGGTTTCCAGTTAACAACCGTTTAAATACCTCCTGCAGGGTGTTTAAATGCTCCTCAAATGTCTTCCCTAATATGATAATGTCGTCTAGGTAGGCGAAAACTTTTGGGTATAGGTCGAGGCCGATGATTTCGTCTAGTATCCTTTGGAATGTAGCGGGTGCGGAATGAAGGCCAAATGGCATGACCTTCCACTGGTATAACCCACGACCAGGCACGGTAAATGCTGTAAATTGACGAGACTTAGTGGCCAGAGGTATCTGCCAATATCCATTTTTCAAATCTATGGTAGAGATGTATTTCGCTTCCTTAAGCTGGTCGAGGATCGAATTTATTTGTGGCAAAGGATATGCGTCTGGTTCGGCTGCGGCATTTATTTGTCTGAAATCGATGCACATCCGCCAGCTTCCTTGTTTTTTTCGCACCAAAACTACTGGGGAGCTATACGGACTGTGGGACGGTTCTATGCGACCCATCTTTAAAAGCTCGTCTACTTCCTCGTTTATAATAGACTGCATGGCAGGGTTGCATGGGTAATATCTCTGTTTTATTGGGCGGTCATGTTTCATGTGAATCATATGTTGTCCTACTCTACATGGTCCTTTTATGTTTTCAAACGCATCTCGGGAATTGGCTAGAAGTAACTGTAGCCGGTCTTCTTCTTCCGATGTTAGAAATTCTCTTTCTACGATTGAGTGGAGGCTATTATTGGTCGGATTTCTGCTTTGAGGTGTATCAGGTGATAGTGATACGCCATCAACAATCAGTTGGGCTTGCCTACGGTGTAAGAAATCCATTCCTAGGATCATCGGTTCAGCTAAACTATCAAATGCCGATGTTAATAGTTTTGTAGATTTTTCATTTAGCATTACGCTTATGGGATAAACTTTTACGCTCGAAATACATGATCCGATGATTCCAATTGAATAGTGCGTTGATATTTGCGGGCAGTAACTCCATGTCGTTCCAAGAGCTCCCGAACGGTCTTACCTATGTACGTGAGTGTCGCGCCAGTGTCTATGAGAGCCCGGACGGAAGTGTTGACGACATTTACAGTCGTGTAGTATCGGCCATCCGTGGTATGTCCTGTACCATTTTAACAATAATTGGTAGTTTTATTAGTAGAGTCGGGAGGTGGGCGAGGTGGTATTTTGACGATGGGGCACTGTCTCCTAAGGTGACCTACTTTTTTACAAGTCCAGCAGTTTAGCCGATATCCCTTTTCCCGTATGCAGTGGTTTGGCTGCGCACGTCCTTGTTTTGTTTCTTCTCTTCGCAGAAACTCGTATTCTTCGGTTAGTTCCATCAGCTCATCCACTGTTTGAAAATCGCAACGACGAACATATAACTTGTATTCACAACGAAGTCCATCGTATATGCGATCTGTGTGGTCCGAATTTCGTAACTCAGGGTTTTGCCGAATGAGGCTTTGCAAAGTCATCACATAGTCTTTGGCCCGTTCTTTTAGTCCCTGTTTACGATGGTAGATTCTTTCCTCCAAATGAGCTAAATGCCGCTTCGGCAGGAAGAATCGGGTGGCTTCCTGTTTAAATTCTTCCCACTTGTGAATCTGTTGTCGTTTTACTTTATACCACTGTAATGCTCGATCTTTCAGTATTTCTAATAATGAAAAAAGCAGGCGTCTGCGATCGAATCCACAACATTCCGCGAACTCTTCTAGCCGTTCGATGAATTCCATTAGGTTATCATTTCCATCATATGTCAAATTCCATCTTCGTATTGTCGCCATTACTTCGGTATCGGTTAAACTACTGGTTAAGTTTCGGATGTTATTTTTCTCCGATGGCAACGAAAGGTTGTCTTGGGGTTCAGGGAGCAGGTACGAATTAGTTCGCCGAAATGACGTCTTAGCTGGTCTACAGTTGCCTTTTCGGAAATGGTAATGCCATGTTGTCGACACACTTCAACTAGTTTATCCTTCCGCAGGAGATATATCCACCCCAGAGAATCGACTTGTAGCATATTTTGGTTAAGTGTTGTTTCGTCATTGTGTTCTTGACCCGATCCAAGTTCGTTGGTGGTCGGAGGCTGTGTTTTCCCACATGAAGCTTCATTGGAATCGGGTCCCTGCTCGGGCGCCATTTGTAACGCAGTTTTTGTTTCCAGCTGGGGTAGGCGTCAGCCTGTCGAGGTCCTTACCAAAGGTCTGCTTCCTTTGCAAATAATAACATGAAGATATTTGTGTTTTTATATTCAGAGAACACAGTATACTTTTATTTAAGAAACTTAACTTAACTTATGCTACTTTAAAACTCAATATCTAGATACGTTGGTTATAAAAAAAAGCACTCTTGTCGTCTGGGTGACTCCTGGGTACCTTGCCCTGATAATAGTACAAGTCCTCGGAGAATATTGTTACCTCCTGTAAATAGGCGAAATATTCGAAATTTGTATGCTTTACTAACTACAATACAACTAAAGATTCGGCGGTGCGTGTATTAATTAAATACGATTTACGAGTACAAGAAAGATTCGGGAGTTCGTGTAGTCGGCTAAAATACGAGTTATATTTATTAGCTACAAGACACACGAAAGGTTTGGAAGCTCGTATGCTTTACTAACTACAATACACGAAAGATTCGGGAGTTCGTGTATTAACTAAATACAAATTTACGAATACACGAAAGATTCGGGAGTTCGTGTAATCGGCTAAAATACGAGTTATGTTTACTAGCTACCAAACACACGAAAGATTCGGAAGTTCGTGTGTTTACTAAATACGATTTACGAATACACGAAAGATTCGGGAGTTCGTGTAGTCGGCTAAAATACGAGTTATTTTTATTAGCTACAAAACACACGAAAGATTCGGAAGTTCGTGTATTTAATAAATACGATTTACGAATACACGAAAGATTCGGGAGTTCGTGTAGTCGGCTAAAATACGAGTTATTTTTATTAGCTACAAAACACACGAAAGATTCGGAAGTTCGTATGCTTTACTAACTACAATACACGAAAGATTCGGGAGTTCGTGTATTAACTAAATACAAATTTTCTAGCACACGAAAGATTCGGGAGTTCGTGTAATCGGCTAAAATACGAGTTATGTTTACTAGCTACCAAACACACGAAAGATTCGGAAGTTCGTGTATTTACTAAATACGATTTACGAATACACGAAAGATTCGGGAGTTCGTGTAGTCGGCTAAAATACGAGTTATCTTTATTAGCTACAAAACACACGAAAGATTCGGAAGTTCGTGTATTAACTAAATACAAATTTACGAACACACGAAAGATTCGGAAGTTCGTGTATTTACTAAATACGATTTACGAATACACGAGAGATTCGGGAGTTCGTGTAGTCGGCTAAAATACGAGTTATGTTTACTAGCTACCAAACACACGAAAGATTCGGAAGTTCGTATGCTTTACTAACTACAATACACGAAAGATTCGGGAGTTCGTGTATTAACTAAATACGATTATCAATTCTACTAGGTAATATATGTATATCGAAACAAGAATCGGCAAAGCTCTCGGATGATAGTTCAAGTGGCCTTCTTGTAACTACCAATTGTACGGTGTCGTGACTTGCTCACCGATTGCTTTTAAAACTTGGCTTCTTATATAGTTCCACTCCACAACTGTATGAGACTTCCAACGCACATTTCTTAACTTCAAAGTTAATAATAAACAATGTAAACTAAACCATTATGTTATACCCTACATTAATTGAGGTGGTATGTACCTATCCGTTGTGTAGTATGTAACTATAGGTTTTATCGTTTGTAGCGTCACGTTACACATGTATTTTATATTAGAATCAAAATATCACCAGTTGTGACAACTTTCCTTTTTAAATCACAGAGTTTTTTAATTTTTTAAAATCTGACCCCCATATTCATAAATTTAAAATGAATTTTAAATGTATATATATTATTTAAAATTTTTCATAAAAAATTTTCCTAAAATGGATCTTAAATTCTTTTTATTTTTTTATGAATATGGGGGTGAAAATGGGAAAAATGGAATTGTTTCCCAATAAATATTTATAAAATTTTTTAATAATTAAAAAAATTTAAAGTAATTATTAAACAATTATATAAACAACCAAACCGAAATTCATAAAAAGCCAGTTATATAAATGTCTATTTTCATTAATTTTTGTGAGGAAAAATTACTTGAATTGATATTTAAAAAACTTGGTGTAATATGTTGTCAGTATTAAAAATATTAATATAAACTTTTTCAAATTGACTTTGTTTTCTAAACACAATTAGAAACATAACTAATTTTATGTTATTAATTTTGTTGTAAATAGTACTTACGATTTCATTTTTATGTTCTTTAGTAAGGAATGTGTTATTAAATGAATTTAAGGACGTTTTCAATAAAAACACATATGTACTTTTTTTATTTATTGTACTGCTTTTTCTTCTTTGGTGTACTTTTTTTGCCAATTCAATATCTGGCTACCCTATTATATGGATTCAATAAATTTTAATAAAACTAGGTATCTGAAGGTTTTTAGGGTGGCTGATTACGAATCTGATGTCAGTTTTTAACATTTAAAATGGCGGATCCAATATGGCGGAAAATGTTTAACGAATTCGCCTAAAATTTATTACACTGGATTTTTTGGGGTCACTGATTACGAATCTGATGTAAGTTTTAAAAAATTCAAAATCTCGGATCTGATATGGCGATACATTTTTAAAAAATTTATAAATTTCGCTTCAAACTTATTACACGGAAGTTATGATGTCAATTTTTTAAAATTAAAAATTCAAATTTCATAACATTCGGCCTAATTAAAAACTTAAAACGAGAATACTTATAAAAAGCTTAATTAAAAATTAAATTTTTTTTAAGTTTTTATTTAAATTTGATCAACTGCTGATGGTAATACGTAAAATAATAAGAATTATAAATAATTGTTTCACACTTTTTTATTATAAAATACGGGAACATAATATTAAATTTTATTTTATTTTATAATAATTGAAATTTATTTGCTGGTGGCTTAGCATGTCTATATACGTATTTCATTGGCGCTTGAACCAAATCATCAGTAGACTTCAACCACAAATTTTGAACAGTCACAAACCTCTTACTTTATGCACAGACTTTCACAAACTATATGAGAATTCATAAAATAATAATATTTTTTAAAATCACAAAGACAAAATAAGCTTAGTAGGCTTTGAAACTGATACAAAACCCAGCATATAATTTATATTCAGGTGAACTCATTTTATTTTTCTACTTCCTTATGCAATTAGAAACTTTAATGAAATTTATTTGACATATTGTCAGAAGTGTAAATACTTCAATAATTGAAATTTATTTGCTGGTGGTTTAGCATGTCTATATACGTATTTCATTTGCTCTTGAACCAAATCATCAGTAGACTTCAACCACAAATTTTTAACATTCATTCAGTTAATCTTGAATGAGATTGGTTGGTCGATGATGGTGACGTGTTCTTCCAAAATATTTTATCATTATTGCTATTAGATTCACACATTTGCAGTGGCGTATATAAAATCATATCAGAGTCCGCATATGCTGAATTATTCGCAAAAATTTTTTTATATATACTGTGTCCACCGCTGCCGTCCAAGCCCAATTTATAATTAACTTAAATTAGAAATATACTTTAGTATTATATCAGTCTGAGCTTGAGGCAAACATTGCGTAGTACAAATGTATGTGCAAGAAGATCTTAAAGTGGTACGTACCACAGTGTAATAGAATTAATGAATATAAATACAACACTGTTGATAATACAAATAAATACAACACTGTTGATAATTTTCAACGTACAGTGGTTACTCTATTTATAACACTTTTAGCAATAAGTAGAAATAAGAAAAACTAGAATAAAAGTAGCGAGTCTGCCATTAACCATACAGCAAACAAGAAGTGTTATATTTCCGACAACTAACCACCATATGGCGATAGTGACAGTGTGATGGTGTTTTAATGCACGTTTTTTTTAAAGCAAATTAAAATAAAAAGGCAAATGAATTTTGAACTTAAAATCGTAATTGTTTAATAGATATAAGTAATAAAAAAACGGAAATAAATAAAAAAACAAATTGAAATTTAATAAGACTATAAAAATATAGGACTGACATTGAACTGACATTCAAGGTTAAGTACTCTGATGGTGGAAAAAGGAAAATTGTGAAGACAAACTTAATAAATTTAATTAATACGAATCGAAATTAAGGAAAAGTAGTGAAAAATAAACTACAAAAGTGCATGGTGTTAAACATATTCTAATTTCGAAATAAAAAAAAAGTTTTTTTTTGTAACAATAGTTCAAACTAATGTCACTTAAAATTAAATAACAATTAAAACAAAATTACATTACCTATACTAATAAAAATATATTAAAATCATGTAACATATACGAGTATATATAACCTCATAAGCTAAACTAAGTAGGTATAAAAAGAGAAAAAGTATGAAATGTTTTTTACTAGTAACAGTCACAAACGAAAAAATACTTTCCACTCATGCGGTCGAAATAAGTGCTTTAAAATTACGAAAAAGCTGTTCATTATTACGGTTTATATATACGTTAAAACGCATTATTTCACAGTTTGAAATAATTCGAGTTCTACACACATCAGTTTATTTACTCAACTTATGGTTTCAAAAGGAGAAAGAAAAAGATAGATAGACAAAAGTAAGAAAAGAAACTGAAAATAAACGAAGTACGCGACTATCCATATAAGAAATGCAGTTAAAAGAAAGGAAACATACATGTGTACATAGAGACCACAAAATTTGGCATACATAACAACAGAATTGAAAAACAAAAGAAGCATGGAAAAAAAATAAATTGAAATGAGTGGCATTAAAAAAAGAGTACAACAGAAAATTTAAAAAGATTTAAACAAAATAAAAGTGACATGTTTTTTCATTAATTATTGTAAACAAAAAATTTAAATCAACAATAATTTATCATAAATTTATTTAAAATAAAAAATTAAATGAATTAAATAGTGCAAAATACAAAAATGTATGGCAAAAAAATATGTTTATTTCACAAAACAAGAAAACAAAACGAATATGATATATTTGAGCACAAAAAATTCAAGACAAAGCATAAGATGTGAAAAAAACAAGCGAAAAATTAAACAACAACGAAAGTAAAATTATTTTGTGTGCACTTAAAAAAGGGATAGTTAAAAGAAAAGAAAGGAACTACATACATATGCATATGATAGACCTATGTATGTATACAACAAAAAAATAAATAAAAACAACAAAATAAAAATAAAAAATATCTAATGAAATTTATTTATTTGACATTTTGTCAGAAGTGTAAATACTACAATAATGGAAATTTATTTGCTGGTGCTTTAGCATGTCTATATACGTATTTTATTGGCGCTTGAACCAAATCATCAGTAGACTTCAACCACAAATTTTGAACAGTCACAAACCACTTACTTTATGCACAGACTTTCAAAAACTATATGAGAATTCATAACACAATAATATTTTTGAAAATCACAAAGAAAATATAAGTTTATTAGGCTTGGAAACATACAAAACCCATCAAATAATTTATATTCAGGTGAACTTATTTTATTATACCCTTTACCAAAAAATGGTAAAAGGGTATATATAGGTTTGTTTTTTCTATATAGACGTGCTAAACCACCAGCAAATAAATTTCAATTATTGAAATAAAAAAAAACAATACAACAAAACAAAACCGATACAAAATAAAACAAACTTAAATCAAAATTATATGTCTATATAATAAAAGAAAAAACCACAAGCATTATTTAAACCATACCAGTTTGTTCGGAAGAAAATAAGTAAGAAGAAAAAGCCAAAAGACGAAACAACAAAATCAACAACAGCAGAAAGTGGTATGCGAAAGTTACCACACAAAATCTTTCGATTATTTATGATTTATATGTATATAATTACTATGTATTAATATTTGTATGTATAGACAAGCTATTTATGTATGTATATAATGGTAATTACGCCTACAACATAAATTTAATTTTTACATTTGTGTAGACATATAAAATAATTTTTTAAATAATTATATTTCTGCACATAGAATAATTGTACTTATGTATGTATGCGAACGATTTATTGTACAAAATTTGGCAACCATGGCCACATACCAATAAAAAGAACAGAAGAAAGTCAAAAGCACAAAAATAATTGTTCCAAAACCAAAATAAAGAGAAGTGTTTGACATTCGGCGTATGCAAAGCAAATAAATAAGAAAAAAATATGATTATATACACTGTAATTATTTCATAAAAATTCTTATAAGCTACTTTATAAAACTAGTTTATTTAAAATTGTTAAATCGTAACATGAATATTACATTTTCATCAAATTGAATAAAAATATAAAAAAATTAAACAAAATTAAAAATTGGAACTGGCTTAATTTCTAAAAAAATAATTCTCGAAAACTTTTTCCATAATCAATCAAAATTTTGAAAATTGGTCCACAAATGACAAATTTATTTAATAATAATTTTTTGTGGCGAGCTCTTTCCCCTCTCCTAAATTTCTATTGGTGTACCCATTCCAAAGTAAAACATAATTTGAAAATTGATCCACAAACAAAGTAATGCAATAATCCATTTTTTGCGGACACATTTCGCCACTCCATTTAAAGAAACTTGATTGGACCTCTTCCATATGCAAAACGCGTTTTGCAAATTGGTCGTTAACTAGTTATTTGATAATTAATTATTGATGTAAACATCAACACCCTTCCCCTTTCCCAATTACCACAAAAAAATTAAGTTTGCCTCTTCCATATGAAAAAAGAATTTAGGAAATTGGGCCACACATGATGAAGATATTTGATATTCACTTTTTAAAGTAGGCCACTTTGTTTTCTCCTCCCCCACAATTACTAAACAAGAAATTAGTGGACCTTTTCCATATCAAAAAAGAATTTTGAATGAAAAATATACTTGATCAATAATTTTTGGCGTAGGAATTTTGCAAACCCACCACATTTTAAGAAAAAAAACTTGTTAATCTTTTCCACATGCAAAAAAAAAAGTGAGAATTGGTTCACAAATGGCAAAGTTATTGAAAAATAAATTTTGGATGTGGGCACCCTGCCTCTCTCCCTCCACAATTAAAAAAAAAAACAGCTGACCTTTCCCATATGCAAAAAGAATTTGGAAAATTGGTCCAAGACCGGCATAGTAATTTGTTAATCCATTTTTTGGGAGGCACATTTCACCCTACCCCTTACAGAACATTTAATAGACCTTTTCCATATGCAAAATGAGTTTTGAAAATTGGTTCACAAATTTCAAAAATGTTTGTTAATCAATTTTAGGGGCAAGCCTTTGCCCAATTAGCAACCCCCACTTCACCACACCTCTTATTAAAAAACAAATGTGGAGCTCTTCGAATAAAAAAAGAATTTTGGAAATTGGTCCACATATGACAAAGTTATTTGATATTCTATTCTTTAACGTGGACACCTTGGTTCCTTTTTCTTTCAACAATCAAAAAAATTAGTCATTACTTTTTCATCTGCAAAATGGTTTTGGAAAATTGGTCCACAAATGTCAAAAATATTTGATAACCAGTTTTTGAGAGGAATATTTTGCTCCCACCTCACCAATAACAAACAAACAAACAAATCAATAAATAATTAAACAAAATAAATTTTAAAATTTATGCTGGTAAATTTCAACAAATAATTTTGATATAAAAAGTTTTGGGAATTATTGTCAGAATTTAACAAAATAAAGAAAAGAATATTGCAAAACAGACCAAAACAAAATTCAAGAATATATTCAAAATAATATAATATATATAATAACATATACAAAATCTTAATGAGACAAAACAAAAAGTTAATAACAAAATTTTACATTGTAGGGAGTTATTATTGAGAAGTTTTATCAAGTTAAAATGCAGAATAAAAGTTCCATTTGGTTCAAATCTATATGAAGTTGTTCAAAAAGAAATTTTAAAAGATTTGGGTTCCGATAGTGAGGTTGAAAACCCTGATATGAATATTGAAGCAGATACAATAGTGGTTCAATAAACACATTTAGCGATAGTACGATTTAGAAATGGCTTCCATAGAAGAAAAAACTAAATTTATCTCGATGTGCCCTAATATTATACGTGAAAACTATGACGGAAATACCCTAATTACACTAAGTTCATTTTTAGATTAAATAAATTTTATTCAAACTTCCAAACTTAAATACATGTTTCATTTCTTTTATAAAATCAAAATTAGACGGTTAGAAAGAAAGATATTTCAAATGTAGATCAAATAAAAATTTTGATTAAATCTAGGATAAAACCAGACAACTCTAAAATTGTAACTGGAAAAATTGCAGGTCTACAAGTCAAGCAAAATAATTATGTCGATTTTTCAAAAAACGTCGAAAATTTGGCAGATATTCTACAGTGATCACTGGTAATAGAAAGTATTACAAAGAAAAAGCGCATGAATTGGCAATAGAAAAGACGGTAAATATCTGCAGGAGAAATGCTAAATCAGACCTAGTTAAAGCTATTTTGGCCTCCACAGTTTTCCACGAACCAAAGGATGTACATAGTAGCAAAGCTAATAGGAGAAGAAACCAACACTGAAAAAGATAAACATGTTTTAACAATGAGATATAATAGAAATGGAGCAAATTTTATTCAAACCCTTCAGTATATGCAGAGAAAAAATTCTTCTCAACAAAATGGATCAGTGAGGACTTTGAACGCGGAAGTCCCCCAGCAGGACGCGTTGAGGGTGGAAGAAAATCGATTTTAGAATATCAAAATAATTTCAAACCAGTATACAGTTTTAATCTCAACTTTTCAGATTTTATACGGTTAAATTGTACTGCATCAAACAAAACAAATGCATTCTTAGTAGACTCTCAAGCAGATATATCGATTTTAAGGTTTTCATGTATAAAAAATGGGATAATAACCAATGGGTCGGATAAAGTTAAAATTGTGAGCATCACAACGGATACAACAAAATCCGTAGGTACATTAACTAAAAAATTGTTAATTTCGAATTTCTCAATACCACAAATTTTCTATATAGTTCCTGACAATTTTAATATCCCACCTGATGGCATTCTGGATAAGATAAGAGGTTTGTGACTATTCAAAATGTTTGGTTGAAGTCTACTGATGATTTGTTACAGCAACAATGAAATGCATATAGACCAAGATGTACCCCCAGCAAATAAATTTCAAATTAAAATATAATTATGAAAATATGTCGAATAATAAATTTCTTAAATGTTAAATTTTAGATTTTATTTTTCATTTTGCATTGCAATTACTTTTATTGGTATCCAATGGATTTCTAATTGTATAAGGGTGTAGAAAAATAAAATAGATTCATATCGAATATAAATTATTTTGCTGGCTTTTGTATAAGTTTCTAAGCCGACTATGCCTATTTTTCTTTTGTGACTTTCAAAAATATTATTATTTGTGAATTCTCAAATAGTTTTTGGAATTCTGTACATAAGATAAGAGATTTGTGACTATTCAAAATGTGTGGTTGAAGTCTACTGATGATTTATTACAGCAACAATGAAATGCACATAGACCAAGCTGAACCACCAGCAAGTAAATTTCAAATTAAAATATAATTATGACAATATGTCGAATAATAAATTTCTTAAGTATTAACAACTCTGAAAATAATATTAGTGGAACCAATAGAAATGGTATTTGATCGGGATAAATAGACGAGACTAGTGGTCATTGTGGCAGAAAAAGATTATACGCATAGTTAAAGTTAAGTTACGGTAGAATGAAATCAATTAAGACTCATTTAGGTCCTGAATTCAAAAATGATATTGTTTGCAAACTGTGCGAGTATTTAAACATTAGCTAAATTTTCCAACACCTTAGCACCACCAGACGGTAGGAACAGCTGAACGAAATCATCGAGTTTTTAACGAATACATCAGATCTTACATCAATTAAGACATATCACACTGGCATATTCACCTAAAGTATTTCACTTTCTTTCTTAGTTTTTGATAATAAAAAACTAAAAGAACCAATCATGCCGAATGAGTTAATACTAGATAAAATTGATCCTATTTATAATGTAGAAAGTTATTGCAAGGATGTTAAATACAGGTTACAAAAGTCTCACATCATGGCAAATGGACTTTTGGAAAAACATAAAAAAAGAAATAAAGATCTATATGATAAATTTGCAAAGCCTTGTAATTTAAAAATTAATGATAAAGTTTTTATCAAAAAAGAACCATATAATAAATGTAAACCAATATATAATGATATATTTATTGTAAAAAATATAAATGTGGTAAATGATACAATATATAATGAAACTTTAAAAAAATAAAAAACATTACTCAAAGATAGAAATAGAAAAGCCTAAACTATTGTTTAAATATTCAATAGCAAATTACTTGAATTTAAGCTTTGTTTGTTAGAAAATATAAGACTGTATTAAAAAAATTTTCGAAAACCTTCAACTGCTTATATATATTAGGGCAGTAACGACTGTTTGCATTTGCAAATTATTCGCTTACTTTTGCTATTTGCATTCGCTAAAATAAATGCAAATATTTTAAGGAATATTAAAGACAAACAAAATTTTTTACTTCGTTTACGAAAATAGTTTTACGATTAACTAACTTTAAAAAGGACGAAAAAATATTTTAGCCAGCATTAAAAAGATACATACATATACTTAAAAGTAGCTGGGTTTCGAACCCCAAACACATTGGTGTTTGGAACAATTTTCCAGTTTTTTTAAAAGAAAAGGCAGTTTGATTTGCGCGAAAATATTTTCTACTTAGTCGTAATTTACACTATGCAAGTCTTATTGTAAGCTGATTAGTTTGTTATGGGAGAGAGACGAGGGGAATAGAAACGTTTAAGTTCCCCTCGTATCTCTCTTCCACTAACTTATCAGCTTAGCAATAAGACTTGCAAACTTTTGAAAAATGTTGAGCACCATTCATTACTTCATTTTTTTATGCATGTTTTTTTTTATTTATTGTATCTTCATATATGAACTAACAATAAGTATTCAAATCTTAAATCTAACATATAATTAATAGGCCCGACCAATGTCAGACATAACTAAGTGATAGTTGTAAATAATACATAAGTAGTGATAATTAAAAAAAAGTATTTTCAAGCAACTTCATTCGGAGTGTTTAGTATTAGAGCCCTTGTATCCTTCTTTTTTAAGCGGATGTGTCCAGTAAAGTTCAAAATATTACGAGCAAGCGGATTAGGATGTGACTCAAGTTTTGTTAGATATTTGCCTGCGTATTTTGCAATTTCTTCAGTCACTAGTGGCATATTTAAATCACGATATATATTTGAATTCTTAATGTACCATGGAGCAGATGTTATTAACCGTAAAATTTTGTTTTGTCTGCGTTGAATTCTCTCTACATTAGAAGCAGAAGCAGTTCCCCATAATTGGATACCGTAACACCATATTGGGTTTAAAAGCGACTGTATATTAAAAGTTTGCAGTCTAGGCTGAGTGTTGAATTTCTGCCAATCAGCCAATATACCTGAGTTAATTTTAGTTACATTGGAGTTAACTTATAGTCAATGTTTCCATGTAAGCCGTCGATCGAGGTGTATGCTAAGATATTTCACATTTGAATGTTGAGGAACAACTTGATTATTAATCCGAATGGGGGAACAAGTATCGCTTCGTAAGGTAAATGTTATATGGACACACTTTTGTTCATTTACCTTAATTCTCCATAAGTTTAACCATAGTTCCATCTGGCTGATGTGTTCCTGGAGTTTTCGGGATGCCTCATCAGGGTTTTCGTGCATACTAAGGCAGACTGTATCGTCGGCAAATGTAGCAGTGTGGATACTACTGCTCACAGGCATATCACAAGTATAAATCAAATATACAAATGGTCCCAGTATACTCCCCTGTGGCACACCGGATGAGATAGTTTCAGGCATACTCATAAAGTGTCCTTCCACAACTGTAAATTTTCGTGCAAGAATGTAACTTTCAAAAAGATTTAGAATGTTTATTGGTAAGTATGTCTTCAATTTCAAAATCAGGTCTTCATGCCACACTTTATCAAATGCCTGAGAAACATCAATAAACAATGCAGAACAATACTTCTTTTCCTCAAATGTTTTTCTGTTAAATTGAACCAATCTATGCGTTTGCTCAATGGTGCTATGCTGGCTTCTAAAACCAAATTGATGGTCCAGGATGCACCCATTATCATTTAAAATTCAAGACAATTTTGTCATGAGTAGCTTTTCAAAAATCTTTGACATTGTTGACAGTAAACTTATTGGCCTATATGACTCAGCCTTGGTAAGATCTTTACCTGCCTTTGGAATCATTTTAACCTTTTCAAGCTTCCAGCAGTCTGGATAATACTCCAGTCGTAAGATGGCATTAAAAATGAATAACAGGATTCTAAGTGCACTACGAGGTAACTTAATCAGCATCTGGTTACTAATTCCATCCATACCGGGAGCTTTTTTCGGGTTGAGTTCGGCAATTAGTTTTTGTACATCACACATCGTAAATTTTAAGAGTCGAGGGGGTAGAGCAACTACGCTCGGCAAATCAGCAACACCGGTACATGTATTAGGTGTAAATACGAATTTTAAATGCTCAGCAAATATGTTACCTTTTTCAGTATCGCTTCTTGCCCAAACTCCGGTAGATGTGCGCAGAGGTGGCTTAAACTCAACGGGTGTTTCAAGCTTTTTAGCAGCGTGCCACAAAGAGTAATTAGATGCTGGTGTGGCATCAAGGCCTTCCAGATAATTTTTAAAAGATTCAGCTTTTTCAGATGCAAGCAACTCTTGGAGCCGTTTAGTGCACTCTTTAAATCTGATTTTGTGTTGAGGTGATCTGTGCTGTTGCCATTCCCTTCTTGCTCGTCTTTTTTCACGTACGAGATGTTCAATGTCTATAGAATAAATTTTATTGAACCCAGTATGCGGATGGGAGGTAGTGGCATGTTCAGAGGCTTATTTTATATTCTCGTTAAGATTTGCAATGTTAGATTCAATATCATTGAGTGTTCTTAGCGTAATATTTTCCGTGCAATAACTACTAAGAACAACGCCCTACCTCTAGGCGTAATAAGACGCGAACCCCAAAAAGTATGCTTAGCATTGTAGTCGCCAGCTGCTACGAAACAAGGTCCAAGAGATTTTTAGAATTTCTCGTATTGGTCTTCAGTGATTGAAAATCTGGTAGGGCAGTAAATTGAAGATATCACGAAATTTGTACAAAATTTTCAATGCAGATATTTGTTGCTTGTAGATGTTCTTCACAAATGTTGTCAAGAATATAGTGCTTGAGTCTTGACTTTATTAGAATTGCTGATCCACCGCATGCTCTCCCTCTAGGGTCCTTTGTATCATATAAAGTGTAGCCAATCATTTTAAAGAGGCTTTTGGGAATTAAATGGGTCTCAGAGACCAACATTATATCAATATTTTTTTCCGTAAGTAAGTGCTCAAGTTCATTTTTATGTTGGCGAATGCCGTTTGCGTTCCAGAAACATATTCTTAAAGTGTTCATGGCTTGTTAAGTAATGCTTGAAGCAGTGTATTCTGCATTTGCAGCATTTCTTGCATCATGCTAGTCATATTTGTTGTAAAGTTGTTTATAGTTAGCACCAGATTCTCAATAGTATCTTCAAGGCGACTAAAATTCAAGCTTGAGTTTGCATTCGTAAAGTTATTTGGCGGTGAAACATTTTGTGTGGGAATAGAACTAGCCTTAGCAGCATCGGCATACGATACACGTGAAGTAACTGGTTTGCTCACTTGAGAAAAAGTGGCGGAGTACGCGTTTAAAGGTTGAGCTGGAGTTTATTAAAGTTTTTGACCCATAGCCTATTTAACGAAAGAATATACAGGACATCCTCTGTAGCTAGCGGTGTGATTACCTTCACAATTACTGTGTTTTTTTCCGCTTGTTTTTTTGGTTTAGTACAACTAGCAGTACCGTGCAATTCACCGCAGATAACACACACTGTAGGTTAATTGCAGTAAGCTTTTGTATGGCCATATTCTTGGCAATTATGACACTGCACGGGACCTGAGCGCTTATGTGGCTCTTCAACTGTGATTTTTCTGTATAAAAGATATTTTAGGCTATAAATAGGATGAGTTTCGTTTTTCTTCAACTGTATATCATTCGGCTCCAGTTCAACACGAAATAGGGGTTGCGGTACCTTTTCTCTGTTCATTATGTTAGATACATTCTTTACCTTAAATCCTTGGAGGACGAGTGCATCTTTTATTTCTTCAGGGACAACATAAGAATCTAAGCCCTTTAATACGATCTGCATGCCTTTAGTGCTCTTAAGCTGGTATGTGTAGAAGATTGTTTTATTTGTTTCAAATTCAGAAACTAATTTGCGGAAATCCTTTTCGTCATAAATTTGAATTTTTGTTTCATCGATGTTGCCACGTTTTATTAGGACAATGTGGAATTTATTTTCAACAATGACCGAAATTAATTTTTTAATAGGGGCATTGGAATTTTTCTCTCTCAAGTAGATTGGTGGCGGCTTGGATGTTATATTCGACGATACATCGGCTTTGTCGTTCTCATCTTGCAAAATTTTAAAACGGTTTTTGCGATTAGTTGAGGATGCGCTGTTATCCCTAGACATCTTTGGAGCAGATCAAATTTTTGATTAATTCGGGCTTCGCCCACGCTTTACCACGGTTATATATCTCTCCATACCAACATGCACCTTGTAGTGATAACTTTGTTAAGTGATGAATACGAGCCTGAAGGGGATGATATTACCGACTTATGTATATGCAGAAGTACTAGGTGATTGTAATGTTAATGAATCACTACTATTTGGCATTGGACAAAGCGAAGTTGATCGCTGACGAAAAATTGGCTTTGCCGTTAAAAAAACACTTTCAGTAGATTTATTATTACTATTTTTTTCATTAAGAGCTTCAGAACTCACAGTAAAATAGGCATTTCTGCTGTTAGAACTCACTTCATAATTTTTTGTATTTGAGGCACTCATATAGAGTATTCCTCAAGGGCACTTTTTGTGTTTTTTGTTTACGGTTTTTTTTGTTTTTATAATTTATGATTGTTTGTCTGTTTTTGAGGTACTCATATAGAGTATTCCTCAATGTCACTGTTTATTTTTTTTTGTTTGCGTTTTTTTTGTTTTTGTTATTTCCACTATGTAAAAAAATATTATCAAAGCAATAAAGCTTATTTATTAAAGTCAGTATGTACCTATTACGAATAATATGTACAACGAATATTTTTTTATAATTTGTTTGGTATGTAAGAAAAAATTCCGCTAATCGACTGTTCGTTATGAAGCTACCACGAGAACTACAAAAAATTTTAAATGCAAACTAGTCCTTGTTTGTTGTAAATTCCATGCGAAACAAGTACCACTCATATTACGACAACTTAAAATGTTGAAGATACATACATACATATATTTCATAGGTTTTTGCCAAGACTACCACTTCTGAAAGATTTTTTAATGAACAATTCATTCCAATTTTTTTTAATGTGTACCTTAACAGCATTTCACATGAAATGTTGAACAAAGTACCAGTCTTTAGGGCCAAGGTACGATTGCGTAACATTTTTTAAATTTATTTGTAATATTTACCTATACTAATTTTAATTTAAGTTAAGCTTATTTAAGGCTTTAAAACAGATATACATAAGAAAGAATTAATGGATAATTTTAATATAATTTCATAAATCTTTCTGATTTCAAAATTTGTATTTTTAATAAATTCAAAACTAAATTTAAATAAAATTCTATATGTAGTACATCTATGTATGTAACACAGCTTCATTTTTTTATACAAATTTATTTTCATGTGATCTTTGAACGTATTTCATTATTTGCAATCGCTTTCGCATTCGCTTTCGCAAAAATTAATATGTGTTATTCGCTTTCGCATTCACATTCGCTAAACTGGTATTTGTTACTTCCCTAATATATGCAAAGAAAAAATCTTGAATCAAAACAGCGTGATCAACTGTTTTCATTCAAAGTTTTTACCCCACAAGGGAGGTGTAATAGAATTAATGAATATAAATACAACACTGTTGATCATACAAATAAATACAACTTTATTGATAACTTAACATGTACAATGGTAACTCTATTTATTACACTTTTAGCATAAGTAGAAATAAAAAAAACTAAAATAAACGTGGCAACTCTGCCATTAAGTATACAGAAAACAAGAAGTGTTTTATTTGCGACAACTAACCACCACAACAGCCTCATTTTCTTTTATCTCAATATTTGTTGGAATACACTTTCTTTTGGCATCTCTTATCACATGATATGCATGATAAATATTAGCTCCTCTTTCTATTGCTCCAAGTCGCATCGCTACATATTCCTCTTTTGTCAATCCAAGGTCCACTATAAGAGCTAAGGCTTCTTCAGGATTGTAAGGTTTTGCAGAAACAGAAGATGAAGTATCATGTGCCAATTTCATTATTTTTAAACTTTGGATGAAGAATTGATAGCTAACTTTAAATTTCAGCTGCACTTTTGTTGCTTGATTTCACGAAGCTTGTTTCTGCAGCTAAACATACATTTTCTAAATTAAGATCTGAAACAATTGCCCTTAAATGTCGTTGCTTACTGTAATGAGAACTTTCTTTAAATGATTTTCTGCTTACTGCACTGAGAACTTTCTGCAAATGATTTTCTGAATCTGCCTCGCATATTTTTCTTCTGAATCTGTTCCTACCGATAATGGAAGAAGTGTTGGTTGTATTTCCGGGAGTTTTAGGTTTTCGTCAAGCCAGCTTATGTGGTTTTTGTTGAAATGCTCATTCATACAATTACACTCACGCCACTTTGTAAATATCTTTGAAACAAACACTTAAACTTCCTGTTTTATTTGTTAAATTAAATCTCCAGGTCACTAGCACCAATTTGGTCCAAAATGTACTGTGATAGTTGTTCTTTGCACTTTGATAATGACAAATTATAAAATATTTGCTTTTTCAGTACATCAAATAACTCCTTTCTCATCATTTGTATCTTTTTTAAAGCACAGATATCAGTACACCCAATGTAGTTACGGATTTCCCCTTTCTAATATATTTTCGCGCACACAAGTATTTTGTGAGAAGACTGCCCTGAATGAAAAATGTAGCTATTTTCGTTCTGAGAGTTACAATTTAGTTACGGAATTCTCCTTATTATATTTTTCGTAGCATTTTAAGTATAAATCAGTGGTGTACACAGGTATCTTATTAGGAGACATAATGAAAAATTTAACGAATTAAAATAAATATCATTCGCATGTGGGATTTCCATAATTAGGGGTACTACCTAAAGAAAATATGCTATATTTATTGAAAGGGGAAACGGGGGACCGCCACATGAATTTTTTACACTTATTATTAGTTGTGTTTTTTAACTTATAAAGAAAAGTCGTGGAAATGTTTGGAACTTTTTTAATAGCTCTAGCTAAAGAAAAATGTTTCAATATATTTCATAATAAAACGAGTATACTCTATCTACACTAGACATAATTGCTGTTTTAATAATAATTGCAAATAAAATTAGCTACCTGATGCTTAAAAATATTTTTTTTTAATAAATGTATTTATTTATTGTATCTTCAAATATGAACTAACAATAAGTATTCAAATCTTAAATCTAAAATATAATTATTAGGACCGACCACTGTCGGACATAAACTTGTTAATAGTTATAAATAATACATAAGTAGTGATAATCAAAAAAGAAAAAAATTTATAAAAAAGTATAAAAAAGTATTTTCAAGAAATCCCATCTGGCGTGTTGAGTAATAGAGCCCTTGTGTCCCTCTTTTTTAAGCAGATGTGTCCATTAAAGTTCAAAATATTACGAGCAAGCGGATTAGGATGTGACTTGAGTTTTGTTAAATATTTGCCTGCGTATTTTGCAATTACTTCAATCACTAATGGCATATTTAAATCACGATGTATATTGGAATTTTTGATGTACCATGGAGCCGATGCTATTAACCGTAAAACTTTGTTTGCCTTCGTAGGATTCTCTCTACATTGGAAGCTGAAGCAGTGCCCCATAACTGGATACCGTAACACCATATTGGCTTTAAAAGCGACTTGTATAATAAAAGTTTACAGTCCATGCTAAGTGTTGAATTTCTGCCAATCAACAAGTGTATTTGAGATAACTTAAGTTTCATCTGAGTTAGCTTAAAGTCAATATGATGTTTCCATGTAAGCCTTCGATCAAGGTGTATACCAAGGTATTTCACTTGGGAATGTTGAGGAATATTTGGATTATTGATTCGAATTGGGGAACAAGTATTTCTTCTTAGGGTAAACGTTATATGGACACACTTTTGTTCATTTACCTTAATTCTCCATAAGTTCAACCACATTTCCAATTGTGTAATATGTTCTTGTAAATATCGGGAAGCCTCGTGAGGGTTTTCACGCATACTAAGGCAGGCTGTATCATCGGCTAGCGTAGATGTATGGATATTGCTGCCCAAAGGCATATCACAAGTATAGATCAAATACAAAACTGGCATCAGTATGCTCCCCTGTGGCACACCGGATGATATAGATTCGGGCACACTCATGAATTCTCCTTCCACAACCGTGAACTTCCGGGTAGTAATGTAACTTTCTAATAAATTCACCAATTTTATTGGTAGATATGATTTTAAATTTAGAATTAGACCTTCATGCCACACTTTATCAAATGCCTGAGAAACGTCAATAAGCAGGGCAGAACAATACTTCTTTTCCTCAAATGTTTTTCTTATAAATTGAACCAATCTATGAGTTTGTTCAATGGTGCTATGCTGACTTCTAAAATCAAATTGATGGTTTGGAATGCACCCACTATCAGTTAAAATTGGGGAAAATTTTGTCATGAGCAGCTTTTCGAAGAGTTTTGACATAGTTGACAGCAAACTTATTGGCCTATATGACTCAGCTTTAGTGAGATCTTTGCCCGGCTTTGGAATCATTTTGATTTTTGCAAGCTTCCAGAGTTGTGGATAATACTCCAGTCGTAATATGGCATTAGAAATAAACAGCAGGATTCTTATTGCAATATGCGGCAAGCTCATCAGCATCTTGTTACTAATTCCATCAATACCTGGAGCTTTCTTCGGCTTGAGTTCAGCAATTACTTTATATACATCACGCATCTTAAACTTTAAGGCTCGAGGGGGTAGAGCTACTGCACTCGGCAATTCAGCAGCACCAGTACATGTCTTTGGGGTAAATACGGATTTTAAATGCTCAGCAAATATTTTACATTTTTCCGTATCGCTTCTTGCCCAATCTCCGGTAGATGTGCGCAGAGGTGGCTTAAACTCAACGAGTGTTTTAAGCTTTCTAGCAGCGCGCCACAAAGAGTAATTAGATGTCGGTGTGACATCAAGACCTTCCAAATAATTTTTAAGAGATGCAGTTTTTTCAGATGCAAGCAACTCTTGAAGTCGTTTAGAACATTCTTTAAGTCTGAGTTTATGTTGGGGTGATCTGTGCTGTTGCCATTCCCTTCTTGCTCGTCTTTTTTCACATACGAGATGTTCAATATCCCTGGAATAAATTTTATTAAACCCAGACTGCGGATGGGAGGTAGTGGCATGTTCAGCAGCCTGTTTAATAATTTCGTTAATATTGGCATGGTTAGTCATTGTCATTGGGTGTTCTTAACGCAATATTTTCCGTGCAATGACTACTAAGATATTTTTTGAATCCCAGCCAATTAACACGATTGGTCATCTTCATATATGGGTGAGGTAAGTCACTTCTTAGTGGGTTACAAATTGTAACGATAGTGGGGGAGTGATCGGAGGAGAGATCTAGAGAAGTTTCAATATTAATTAAATCCCTAGAAATATTTTTCATTACGCCAAAATCAATAACATCTGGAATTTTTCGTACGTCAGTAGGCCAATAAGTGGGCTCCCCACTCGAAATAACATCTAAGCCCATTTTTGAAATTGTATTAATGAAAGCTCGACTTCTAGGCGTTAAAAGGCGCGATCCCCAGTACGTATGCTTTGCATTGTAATCTCCAGTTGCCACGAAACAAGATCCAAGCGATTTGTAGAACTTCTCATACTGATCTTCGGTAACTGAAAATTTGGGAGGTGAGTAAATTGATGATATTACGAAATTAGAACAAAAATTTTCTACAAAAATATTCGTAGCTTGCATATATTCTTCACTAACGTTGTCAAGGATATAGTGCTTGAGTCTTGACTTAATTAGAATTGCAGATCCACCGCATGCTCTCCCTCTAGGGTCCTTTGTATCATACACAGTGTAGCCATTTATTTTGAAAAAGCTTCTCGAAGTAAAATGTGTCTCAGAGATGTAGGGCGCTTGTAGCAATAACTTCCATATGGGATGTTTCTGTCAATAAATTTTTTTTACAAGCACAAAACTTTTTCTTTCTTTTTACGAAATAGTCACTATGTATATGTATATGTATATGTATATGTATATGTATATGTATATGTATATGTATATGTATATGTATATGTATATGTATATGTATATGTATATGTATATGTATATGTATATGTATATGTATATGTATATGTATATGTATATGTATATGTATATGTATATGTATATGTATATGTATATGTATATGTATATGTATATGTATATGTATATGTATATGTATATGTATATGTATATGTATATGTATATGTATATGTATATGTATATGTATATGTATATGTATATGTATATGTATATGTATATGTATATGTATATGTATATGTATATGTATATGTATATGTATATGTATATGTATATGTATATGTATATGTATATGTATATGTATATGTATATGTATATGTATATGTATATGTATATGTATATGTATATGTATATGTATATGTATATGTATATGTATATGTATATGTATATGTATATGTATATGTATATGTATATGTATATGTATATGTATATGTATATGTATATGTATATGTATATGTATATGTATATGTATATGTATATGTATATGTATATGTATATGTATATGTATATGTATATGTATATGTATATGTATATGTATATGTATATGTATATGTATATGTATATGTATATGTATATGTATATGTATATGTATATGTATATGTATATGTATATGTATATGTATATGTATATGTATATGTATATGTATATGTATATGTATATGTATATGTATATGTATATGTATATGTATATGTATATGTATATGTATATGTATATGTATATGTATATGTATATGTATATGTATATGTATATTTATATGTATATGTATATGTATATGTATATGTATATGTATATGTATATGTATATGTATATGTATATGTATATGTATATGTATATGTATATGTATATGTATGGAGTATTAAGCAGTGTCCCTATTCGACTTTAAATGCTTTGCATGTTTGTCAGAGATTTTGTAGATAGATATCTAGGATTTGTTATCGCCAGGCTTTCGAAGTAATTTAGTTATTTTTTTTCTCAGTGTATGTGCTTTTAACTTACGATTTTGTTTTGGGTTGCAGTACAAATACTTCGCTGGTCAGTAGCATTTTGGTTGTAAAAATTTCGTAACTAAAAGTTTTTTTTAAGCATGAGCGTCTTATTAGCATGTATTAGTAAAAGTAAAATGGAGTGCTGAATAAGCGTTGTTTTTCCAGAATGTCGGGGATATAAAAGGCACTTTTACGTACGATCATGCCATTTTTCTGTAATATCTCTTCGACAAGGTGAACTAATATTTCTTACATGGTTTCGAAAAAAAAGTCCAGTGTTAAAGTTTTTGATGGGAGTTTATATTAACGTAATTGGAGCAGAGTAGTTAATATACACGTAATTTAACTAGATTTTTCCTTAAGCAAGAAGTGTAAAGATTTTTCACGATTGCATCCATCTCGTTCCACACAACGGAGCGACATTATCTGTCGCTGGATATAGAACCTCTTAATTTATCTCCACAAATTACGCTGATTTTAAAGGTAAATGGAAACAGCTTGTGATTTGTGATCATCTATTGAAATGTATTATATTAATGAGTTTAATGGTGGTAGGTTTTTAGGTTTGTATTACCACGTATGCGTTTGGTACATGAAAAAAAAAAAACTGTTCATTGATGACTGTAAGAGGGTACGGGAAATCCTCGGGGGAAAAAAACCTGCACCAGAACAAGAAATATTAGAAGTACCATTACATCATGCACCAATCTAATTGATTTGGTGATCTCGCCTAGCATGACCGACTCCAGTACTTTCATTGGTATGAAGAACTAATCCTAACCTCAAACAAAAGCAAAGGAGATTGTATTGCATCGTAAACGCCAATTTTCCTATATGAGCAAATACAGAAGTGCTAAAAAAATGGAATAAAAGAAATGAAAATTAGCACTGTCCGTATTACATTGTTTAATAATATCTTTTTGCCGTAACTTCAAATTTTTGTTCTGCCACAATTGGTTAATAGTACTCTTGTATCGGAAAATATTAGTCATTATTTCAACTTGGAATTAAACTAAAGTGATGAAATAGACTCAAAGTTAAATGTCACAACAATAAAAAAGAAAAAAAAGAAACAAAAAAACTTATTAACAGAAAAAAAAGATAACAGAAAGAATTGTAAAATATTATTGTGCCAAGTTACTAGCTGTGAGTTTGTGACATACGATGAGACAAAGCGATCCAGAATTCGATGCTGTTCAATTATAACATCAACATAAAATATATGTACATATTCTTTTATACTCTAGGAGGCAGCCAGAGAAAGATCTTTCGAAGGAGTTCCAGAGTAAAAGTAAGTTTTTTTTTTATTAAAAATATAGCTTTATTGAAAACATTACCAATAAGTTAAAAGTTAGTAAAGTAGTGTTAAAATACATGTTATTAACATCCAGCTCTCAGTTCAATCTGAGTCGATGTTGTTAATTTTGAACTGTTAACAACATCACTCAATTCACTCAGACGTGGATATGTTACGCATGTACCATAATATTTTTAAATTTATATTAATTATTACATATTTTAAAAATCCATTACCGTAGTCGAATGGATAGAAACAAATCGAGTATTTTGATACCAAACTTGATATTAAAATATTGTTATAACGTGAAGTAATCCATGATTATATGTTTAATTATAATAATTGCAGTTCGAATTTATAACGGGAACCGAAAAAGTGCATCTGAAGAACAGCGCGTTTAAAAGAATGAAATCATTATAATGAATTAAATAAGCCGTCGTAACTTCAGAGCACATATTTATAAAATTTTCATAAATTTGGTCACAAACTATTATTTTTCATAATATCTAATATCTTGATTTATGACATTACTTTAATTAAATTTTGTCACTTTAGTTTCGCATATACATACATATAGGTATGCCCTTATATATTTTTTTCTGTTTATTATTTAGTATATTTTTTTTTTGTTGGTTATAAATGTTCCGAGGCAGGAAAAGAAATCCCGCATCTCAGGTTAATATCAACTCTCTAGCCATTTGATTATTAAATTTAGTAATAATAATAGTTTTAATGGGAATTTGTTGAATAAATGATTGATAGAATTACAATGAATCTATAAAACTTTTGATTTTGATCTCTGGGTAATCCGTAGACTAGGTGAGTGACTTATTAGGGATCATATATGATTATTTTTTGCATTAT
This sequence comes from Tachina fera, assembly GCA_905220375.1. Lineage (NCBI taxonomy): Eukaryota > Metazoa > Arthropoda > Insecta > Diptera > Tachinidae > Tachina > Tachina fera. Next base: position 72,289,961 of record LR999965.1, on the reverse strand, counting down.
TTATGATTATGGTAGGGAGGGGAATAAGCATGTAAAGACCTAACATGCATGGCTCAACGTTACACCTGATATTCAAAATTCCAATTTCTTTCCACTATCCCTACTAAATATTATGTTTTTTTATAGCATGCAAATATAAAATAATTAAATCTGTAGTTTTAAATAAGAATAAAAGGCTAAGCCAAGGAAAACAGAACCTACACCGATTGCCGACGAGCAAGAGTTCGGAACACGATTGCATGCTAGCTAACCTTTAACACCATTATATTAGTTGTTTGCTACAGAAAGATTATTTTTGGCGCCCAACGTGGGGCCCACACAATTCAAATATTAAATGACACCTGATGAGTTTTCAGCTCAAGTTAGTGTGGGTCCAGAATAATATTTAATTTCACCTTGCTATGGTTTTACTTTTACTTTACTTTTTCGTATAAACTTTTTGTTAGCTTTTCTACAAATCTGGAAAGACTTTTCTTGAGCGGAAAATTAGCACAAGTGCATCCTGCATCGGTCAACCGCCATGATAAGTTATATTATTAATTTTTCTCTTTTAACCGTTTACCGTGTATGCTTGCTTGGTTTCCGGAAATGCTATATTGCTAAATTTTTATTGGTGATAAAGACCGTTTTACCAAACATTCATATCGAATATATTGTTTTGCTTTTATTTTTTTGTTAGTGTGGAAACGGCTTATTTGGAATACTTCTATATAAGTACCTGCTAACAGAAAAACTTTCTGCTCTCCTTACGTCTATATCACCCTACTTTCCTTTCTTTTGAATATCAGTGTTGTTGATGAATACTTTTGCTTACTTATCTAGTTCGAAAGATTAAACCAGAGATCAAATATAATGCACATACTGCTTTTAAGGATATTTTTCAGGTGATTGCCAATTTTTATTTTTATATAATTTTTTTATTGTTTTTCCCCATTCGTGCATTGCAGTTATATTGACTGAGATCAGAATAAACATCTACATTACTTTCATATTCTTTTGAATTTTATTATTGGTTTAGGTCTTAGTATTTACTAAATTTTCTTTAGACCGAAGTGATAGTTAGTTGTCTTTATATTTCATCAATATGTCTCTAACTAGGAGTACAGAGGATTTGCGTGCCGTAGGCAATGTGACATTTAACTGCAGTGTTTGCAATAATATAGTTAGTAGTTCAGCTTCTTTGTGCAAATCAACATGTGGCCATCACTTTCATAAATCTTGCTACCAGAAATTCACAAAACACACACAGTCTTGTCCAATTTGTAGCCAGCCACTTTCTCTAGCCTTGCCAGCTACGGTATCGATGCAAAGTCCACTTGCTCTACCTCCTCCCATGATGACACGGTTACAGGCACAAAAAGCCCAGGAATTCGCCGTGAATAGTGCAAATAATCATTCCTTATCTCCCAATTCTGATGCACAGACTGGGGATAATAATTTTTCAAGAAATTCAACTAGCTCACCCCAGGAACAAAGAGGTCATATAAACAAGTTGGTCACTGCTGCTGTAGACGCTCAACAAGCAGGAATGCTAAATGCGCTGAGCCAGCAATTAACTAAGATAGTAGAAGATAATATTGAAAACGGATTTAGAAGATTGAGTTTGAATCAGTCCAGTAACGGCCAATTACAGGCGCAGGTTGTAGGAGCCCCTTCTGCTTTTGATGGAAGAATCCAAATTAATCCCTCTGCAGAGCATCAAACTTTAGAGCAGCTTTTAGGATTAACCCCTGATGTTCAAGGAGCGGCAAATGGACAATTTAATCCCCATAGAGATGAATCTTTCCAACCCTCTCTACTTAGGGCAGATAAAATTGGACATATCATACACAACTGGAAAATTAAGTTTACTGGCGATCCCAAGGGAATGTCGGTTGATAACTTCATTTATCGCGTCGAGGCACTGACATATCAAACTTTGGATGGCAACTTTGACCTTCTCTGTAAGCATATTTCAACCCTTTTTGATTTAAAGGCGACAGATTGGTTTTGGAGATACCATCGGTCTGTGAATCAGATAAAATGGACTGATCTGTGTAGGGCATTGAGGCATCAGTACAAAGATACGCGAACTGATGTAGATTTTAGGGAAATGATCCGCGATCGGAAGCAGCGTCAAAACGAGAGTTTTGATTCATTCTATGAGTCCATAGTAGACATTTCTGACCATCTGTCTAGCCCGCTTGCTGAAAAGGTGTTAGTCGAAATACTTCGAAGGAATCTTCTGCCTGAAATTCAGCACGAAATTTTAAATCTTCATATTAATTCAGTTTCTCAGTTACGTGACATATGTCGCAGGAGAGAATTTTTTATGTTTGACCTGGGAAAACGGCAGTTGTTAAATAAGCCCTTATCCGTGCGAAAACAGCTACATGAGCTTGAAAAAAATGAACCTGAATTAACAAGCGATGATGAAGTTTCAGCTATCTCCTTATTATGTTGGAATTGCCAAAAGGTCGGACATAGGTACCAGGATTGCTTGGAGGACCGTCAGGTGTTTTGCTATGGCTGTGGAGCACCAAAAGTGTATAAACCTAATTGTAGTACCTGCAATAATTCAAAAAACTCGCGGTCAAGTGCACTGAGAAGTGCACACAAACCATCGAGGTCGGCAAGTACGAGCACGGACTAAACTGTACAAAATTACATATTACCAATTCCCTATCAGATTGCAATTTATCTCACATAAATTTAGATAATATCCATAAATTGCATCAGAAGACTAATTTAACCCTTAATTATTCTAAAGATAACCCTAACGGGGCGTTTGACACGAATTTGGATAATGACCAATTGTACCCTAATTTGACGGAAAAAACAGATGTTTGTGTAAGTAAACCAAAAGATTCCGCAACAACTTGTATTCCACATACTAACACTTGTCCGCCAACTTATATGAAGCCCTTTCATATACGACTCGCCGAATATAATAGAAAACGAGCCGAAATTTTTAATGAGCCTCCTCCAAGTATGAGAAAAAAACGTTCTGCCGACAGGATGAAGGATTTTTGGACCAATGTTTGTCGTACACGTAGAAATTTGCTGAGCACAATTTATGATGATCCTAGAGATATTAGACCTTATGCAAATGTCATAATTTTTGATAGAAATTATAGAGGATTGTTGGATACAGGCGCTTCCGTTAGTTGTTTGGGTTCGCAGGCTGCGAGGGAACTTATAGACTCAGGATATCGCTGGAAAAGGATTAGATCTAGTGTTAAGACAGCTGATGGCAGGTCACAGGAAGTCTGTGGTTACGTAGAAACTAAGATCACATTTCGTGGCATGACCAAACCAATACGGTTGTATATTGTGCCAAATTTATCACAAGATTTGTATTTAGGCATAGAGTTTTGGCAAAGCTTTGATTTATTAGCCAGGAATCTCTTGTCTGAGATAGATTTATATCCTAAAGCATCCAACAGTTCAGATATTTCTGAACAACGTCCGTTGTCTGAAACGCAGAAATTACAACTCCAGCAAGTTATTAACACGTTCCCATCATTTGCTAAGGAAGGATTGGGCCGTACTACTGTTATCTCGCACATGATAGACGTAGGAAACTCGAGCCCTGTCAAGCAGAGACATTTTCCTGTATCCCCAGCAATGGAGAAACTTATCTACGCCGAGCTCGATCGCATGCTGGAAAATGACGTTATTGAAGAATCAGATAGCGCGTGGTCGTCTCCAATTGTGCTTGTACGAAAGCCCGGAAAAGTCCGCTTGTGCTTGGATAGTAGAAAGTTGAATTCGGTTACCGTGAAGGATGCATATCCTCTGCCCAATATTGATGGCATCCTTAGCAGGCTACCAAATGCAGAATATATAACGAGCCTGGATTTGAAAGATGCGTTTTGGCAAATACCACTAGATAAATCGTCGAAAGATAAGACTGCATTTACTGTCCCTGGCCGTCCCTTATACCATTATAAAGTAATGCCATTTGGCCTTTGTAATGCACCACAGACTATGTCTAGACTAATGGACAAGGTGATACCGGCGAATTTGAGGACGGAAGTGTTTGTTTATCTGGACGATTTACTAGTGGTGTCAGATACTTTTGATAGGCACTGTAAAATATTGCGAGAGGTTTCAAAGCAGATGCGTTCAGCCGGACTGACCATAAATATAGAAAAATCTAAGTTTTGTGTACAGGAGGTCCGATACCTTGGCCACTTGATTGGGAATGGGGTTATTCAGACAGATCCGGACAAAATATCGGCCATTCTTGAATTCCCAACTCCGCGATCTGTACGACAGCTCAGACGATTCCTAGGTATGTCCGGTTGGTATAGAAAGTTCATTAGGAACTATGCTTCTGTTACCGTGCCTCTGACTGATTTGTTAAAGGGTAAACGTAAGTTCGTTTGGAGTGAAGAAGCTGAAAAAGCATTTGAGGATTTAAAGCGTATTTTGACCACAGCGCCAGTATTGCATAGTCCGAATTTTTCACAGCCATTTTATATTCACTGTGATGCTAGCAATACTGGTATAGGAAGCGTATTGGTGCAGAAAAATGCGGATGGTGAAGAGTTTCCAATAGCTTATATGTCAAAAAAACTCAACCAAGCCCAACGCAATTATTCAGTCACCGAACAGGAATGTTTGGCAGCGATTCTAAGCATTAAAAAGTTTAGGGCATATGTGGAAGGACATGAGTTCACTGTGATTACTGATCATGCATCACTTAAATGGCTCATGTCCCAAACAGACCTAAACTCACGCTTGACGAGATGGGCTTTGAAGCTTCAGGGCTTTAATTTTAATATAGAGCACAGGAAAGGTAGCAGGAACATTGTTCCTGATGCACTTTCACGTACCAACACCGAAGATTTGTCCGCTATCCTAGGAATGAACATGTCCGAAATAAATGATTCGGGACTTTTCGTAGATCTAGAATCTACTCATTTCCAAAGTGACGATTACTTACGGCTAATTGACTGTATTAAGAAAAATAAATTTCAGACTCCAGACCTTAAGATTTTGGACGGATTTTTATACAGACGGACGGAACATTGCTCAGGGGAACAACTGCAAGATGATCTCGCATGGAAGCTTTGGATACCCAAAGCGATGGTCCCCGAACTTCTCAAATTGGCACATGATGGTCCCGTGTCCGCACATGGTGGAATTGCAAAAACTTTGGAGCGAATCAGGCGGTTTTATTATTGGCCAAACTTAGTAAATGATGTGAGGGAGTATGTAAACGCGTGTGAAGTCTGTAAAGGCACAAAACATCCCAACTTTGTAACAAGACCCCCAATGGGAAAGACGTCGCAAACATTCCGATTTTTTCAAAAGCTTTACGTTGACTTTTTGGGGCCATATCCGCGATCCAAATCGGGAAATATTGGCATTTTTATTCTCTTAGACCATTTTTCAAAGTTTTGCTTCCTAAGGGCAATTAAAAAGTTCACAGCGGATGTAGTCACTAAGTATCTTGAGGAACTGTTTCATACTTTCGGCACCCCTGAGACCATTGTCTCCGATAACGGCTCTCAATTTAAGTCTAGTCAATTCAATAAACTCCTGCATGACTACGGCATTAATCATGTGTATACTGCAGTATACTCGCCCCAAGCTAATGCATCTGAGCGGGTTAATCGTTCAGTTCTTGCAGCAGTCAGGGCATATATAAAATCAGATCAAAGTAATTGGGACCAATATCTAAGCAGCATTAGCTGTTCATTACGATCGGCAGTGCATGCTTCAACTGGTACGAGCCCTTATTACTTAGCATTTGGACAGCACATGATTACCAATGGAAAATCCTACGCGCTTTTACGAAAATTGGAACTTATGGAAGACAGAACAATGAGGTTTGACCGTGAGGATACCTTTGCCGTTATTCGAGATAGAGCGAAGAAAAATATGGAGAGACAACAGGAAAGAAACGAGAGAGCATACAATCTTCGGTCTAGAGAGGTAGAGTATGTTGTTGGTCAGGAGGTTTTTAGACGAAATTTCCAGCAAAGTGATTCAGCAAAACATTATAACTCTAAGCTTGCACATCCATTCCTTAAAGCACGCATTCGGAAAAAGACGGGTTATTCTTATTACCAACTAGAAGACATGACTGGGAAGTTACTTGGTGTATACCACGCCAAGGATTTGAGGCCCTAGATGTTTAAACCGGCAAACACTTTTAGGCTACAAGCGGTGTCAGCCTTGTGGCTTATTTGTTCCCCAATCCTGACTTTTGCGGGGGGAAAATGTAGGGCGCTTGTAGCAATAACTTCCATATGGGATGTTTCTGTCAATAGATTTTTTTTACAAGCACAAAACTTTTTCTTTCTTTTTACGAAATAGTCACTATGTATATGTATATGTATATGTATGTATATGTATATGTATATGTATATGTATATGTATATGTATATGTATATGTATATGTATATGTATATGTATATGTATATGTATATGTATATGTATAGTATGTATATGTATATGTATATGTATATGTATATGTATATGTATATGTATATGTATATGTATATGTATATGTATATGTATATGTATATGTATATGTATATGTATATGTATATGTATATGTATATGTATATGTATATGTATATGTATATGTATATGTATATGTATATGTATATGTATATGTATATGTATATGTATATGTATATGTATATGTATATGTATGTATATGTATATGTATATGTATATGTATATGTATATGTATATGTATATGTATATGTATATGTATATGTATATGTATATGTATATGTATATGTATATGTATATGTATATGTATATGTATATGTATATGTATATGTATATGTATATGTATATGTATATGTATATGTATATGTATATGTATATGTATATGTATATGTATATGTATATGTATATGTATATGTATATGTATATGTATATGTATATGTATATGTATATGTATATGTATATGTATATGTATATGTATATGTATATGTATATGTATATGTATATGTATATGTATATGTATATGTATATGTATATGTATATGTATATGTATATGTATATGTATATGTATATGTATATGTATGTATATGTATATGTATATGTATATGTATATGTATATGTATATGTATATGTATATGTATATGTATATGTATATGTATATGTATATGTATATGTATATGTATATGTATATGTATATGTATATGTATATGTATATGTATATGTATATGTATATGTATATGTATATGTATATGTATATGTATATGATATGTATATGTATATATGTATATGTATATGTATATGTATATGTATATGTATATGTATATGTATATGTATATGTATATGTATATGTATATGTATATGTATATGTATATGTATATGTATATGTATATGTATATGTATATGTATATGTATATGTATATGTATATGTATATGTATATGTATATGTATATGTATATGTATATGTATGTATATGTATATGTATATGTATATTATATGTATATGTATATGTATATGTATATGTATATGTATATGTATATGTATATGTATATGTATATGTATATGTATATGTATGTATATGTATATGTATATGTATATGTATATGTATATGTTATGTATATGTATATGTATATGTATATGTATATGTATATGTATATGTATATGTATATGTATATGTATGGAGTATTAAGCAGTGTCCCTATTCGACTTTAAATGCTTTGCATGTTTGTCAGAGATTTTGTAGATAGATATCTAGGATTTGTTATCGCCAGGCTTTCGAAGTAATTTAGTTATTTTTTTTCTCAGTGTATGTGCTTTTAACTTACGATTTTGTTTTGGGTTGCAGTACAAATACTTCGCTGGTCAGTACCATTTTGGTTGTAAAAATTTCGTAACTAAAAGTTTTTTTTAAGCATGAGCGTCTTATTAGCATGTATTAGTAAAAGTAAAATGGAGTGCTGAATAAGCGTTGTTTTTCCAGAATGTCGGGGATATAAAAGGCACTTTTACGTACGATCATGCCATTTTTCTGTAATATCTCTTCGACAAGGTGAACTAATATTTCTTACATGGTTTCGAAAAAAAAGTCCAGTGTTAAAGTTTTTGATGGGAGTTTATATTAACGTAATTGGAGCAGAGTAGTTAATATACACGTAATTTAACTAGATTTTTCCTTAAGCAAGAAGTGTAAAGATTTTTCACGATTGCATCCATCTCGTTCCACACAACGGAGCGACATTATCTGTCGCTGGATATAGAACCTCTTAATTTATCTCCACAAATTACGCTGATTTTAAAGGTAAATGGAAACAGCTTGTGATTTGTGATCATCTATTGAAATGTATTATATTAATGAGTTTAATGGTGGTAGGTTTTTAGGTTTGTATTACCACGTATGCGTTTGGTACATGAAAAAAAAAACTGTTCATTGATGACTGTAAGAGGGTACGGGAAATCCTCGGGGGAAAAAAACCTGCACCAGAACAAGAAATATTAGAAGTACCATTACATCATGCACCAATCTAATTGATTTGGTGATCTCGCCTAGCATGAACGACTCCAGTACTTTCATTGGTATGAAGAACTAATCCTAACCTCAAACAAAAGCAAAGGAGATTGTATTGCATCGTAAACGCCAATTTTCCTATATGAGCAAATACAGAAGTGCTAAAAAAATGGAATAAAAGAAATGAAAATTAGCACTGTCCGTATTACATTGTTTAATAATATCTTTTTGCCGTAACTTCAAATTTTTGTTCTGCCACAATTGGTTAATAGTACTCTTGTATCGGAAAATATTAGTCATTATTTCAACTTGGAATTAAACTAAAGTGATGAAATAGACTCAAAGTTAAATGTCACAACAATAAAAAAAAAAAAAAGAAACAAAAAAACTTATTAACAGAAAAAAAAAGATAACAGAAAGAATTGTAAAATATTATTGTGCCAAGTTACTAGCTGTGAGTTTGTGACATACGATGAGACAAAGCGATCCAGAATTCGATGCTGTTCAATTATAACATCAACATAAATGTATGTACATATTCTTTTATACTCTAGGAGGCAGCCAGAGAAAGATCTTTCGAAGGAGTTCCAGAGTAAAAGTAAGTTTTTTTTTTATTAAAAATATAGCTTTATTGAAAACATTACCAATAAGTTAAAAGTTAGTAAAGTAGTGTTAAAATACATGTTATTAACATCCAGCTCTCAGTTCAATCTGAGTCGATGTTGTTAATTTTGAACTGTTAACAACATCACTCAATTCACTCAGACGTGGATATGTTACGCATGTACCATAATATTTTTAAATTTATATTAATTATTACATATTTTAAAAATCCATTACCGTAGTCGAATGGATAGAAACAAATCGAGTATTTTGATACCAAACTTGATATTAAAATATTGTTATAACGTGAAGTAATCCATGATTATATGTTTAATTATAATAATTGCAGTTCGAATTTATAACGGGAACAGAAAAAGTGCATCTGAAGAACAGCGCGTTTAAAAGAATGAAATCATTATAATGAATTAAATAAGCCGTCGTAACTTCAGAGCACATATTTATAAAATTTTCATAAATTTGGTCACAAACTATTATTTTTCATAATATCTAATATCTTGATTTATGACATTACTTTAATTAAATTTTGTCACTTTAGTTTCGCATATACATACATATAGGTATGCCCTTATATATTTTTTTCTGTTTATTATTTAGTATATTTTTTTTTGTTGGTTATAAATGTTCCGAGGCAGGAAAAGAAATCCCGCATCTCAGGTTAATATCAACTCTCTAGCCATTTGATTATTAAATTTAGTAATAATAATAGTTTTAATGGGAATTTGTTGAATAAATGATTGATAGAATTACAATGAATCTATAAAACTTTTGATTTTGATCTCTGGGTAATCCGTAGACTAGGTGAGTGACTTATTAGGGATCATATATGATTATTTTTTGCATTATTTGTGATTATGGTAGGGAGGGGAATAAGCATGTAAAGACCTAACATGCATGGCTCAACGTTACACCTGATATTCACAATTCCAATTTCTTTCCACTATCCCTACTAAATATTATGTTTTTTTATAGCATGCAAATATAAAATAATTAAATCTGTAGTTTTAAATAAGAATAAAAGGCTAAGCCAAGGAAAACAGAACCTACACCGATTGCCGACGAGCAAGAGTTCGGAACACGATTGCATGCTAGCTAACCTTTAACACCATTATATTAGTTGTTTGCTACAGAGACCAACATTATATCAATATTTTTTCCGTAAGGAAGTGCTCAAGTTCATTTTTATGTAGGCGAATGCCGTTTGCGTTCCAAAAACATATTTTTAACGTGTTCATGGCTTGTTAATTAATGCTTGAAGCAGAGTATTCTGCATTCTCAGCATTTCTTGCATCATGGTAGTCATATTTGTTGTAAAATTATTTATAGTTTGCACCAAATTGTCAATAGTAGTTTCAAGGCGACTAAAGTTAAAGCTTGAGTTTGCATTCGTTGAATTATTTGGAGGTGGAACATTTTGTGGGGGAATAGAATTTGTTTTAGCAGCATCGGCATACGATACACGGGAAGTAACTGGTTGGCTCATATGCACAAAAGTGGCGGAGTAAGCGTTTGCTGATTGAGATGGAGCTAATTTGGGTTTTTGCACCATAGTCTGTTTGACAAAAGAGTACACAGGACAACCTCTATAGTTAGCGGTGTGATTACCTCCACAATTACTGCATTTTTTATCACTTTGATCTTTCGGCTTATTGCAACTAGCAGTGCCGTGTAACGTGTAACGCCGCACACAACACAAACAGTGGGTAATTTACAGTATGTGTTTGTGTGGCCATATTCTTGGCAATTATGGCACTGTACGGGACCTGATCGCTTATGTGGCTCTTCAACTATGATTTTTCGGTATAAGAGGTATTTTAGGCTATAGATTGGGTGTGTCTCGTTTTTTTTCAGCTGTATATCATTCGGCTCCAATTCAACACGAAATGATTGATTATGTTGGTAACATTTTTTAACTTAAATCCTTGTATCATGAGTGCATCTTTTACTTCTTCGGGATTAAAATAAGAGTCAATACCCTTCAATACGATCTGCATACCTTTGGCACTCTTAAGCTGGTACGTATAAAATCTTGTTTTATTTTTTTCAAATTTAGTCACTATTTTACGGAAATTTTTTTCTTCGTATATTTAAATTTTAGTTTCGTCAATATTACCACGCTTTATTGGAAAAACATGAAATGCGTTTTCACCCATGGCCGAGACTAATTTTTTAATTAGGGCGTTTTAATTTTTCTCTCTCAAATATATAGGTGGTGGCTTAAAAGACTTTTGCGATGATGCAGCGGGCTTGTCGTCGGTGACTTGCAATAATGAAAAACGATTTTGACGATTGGTAGATGAAGCGCTATTATCCCTAGACATCTTTGGAGCAGATGAAATTTTTGAAGAATTCGGGCTTCGCCCACGCTTTACCACTGTTATGTATCTGTCCATTCTGACTTGTACCTTGGATTTGGAGCTACTTTTATCTGTAGTGATAACTTTATTAAGTGATGAACACGAGCCTGAAGGAGATGATATTACTGACTTATATGAAGAAGTACTAGGCAACTGTAATGTTAATGAATCACTTTTTGGCAATGGACAAAGCGAAGTTGATCGCTGACGAAAAATTGGATTTGTCGTTAAAAAAATACTTTCATTAGATTTATTATTTGTATTTTTTTCATCGAGAGCTTCAGAACTCACAGTAAAATAGGCATTTCTGCGGTTAGAACTCACTTCATACTTTTTTGTATTTGAGGTACTCATATAGAGTATTCCTCAAGGGCACTTTTTGTGTTTTTTTTGCTTACGGTTTTTTTTTTGTTTTTGTAATTTATGATTGTTTATTTGTTTTTGAGTTACTCGTATAGAGTATTCCTCAATGTCACTGTTTGTGTTTTTTTGTTTTCGGTTTTTTTTTGTTTTTGTTATTTCCACTATGTAAAAATATTATCAAAGCAATAAAGCTTATTTATTAAAGTCAGTATGTACATATTACGAATAATATGCACTACGAATATTTTTTTGTATAATTTTTTGTTTGTTTAATAAGAATGTAAGAAAAATTCCGCTAATCGACTATTCACTATGAAGGTACAACGAGAAGTCGCCTGCTTAAAAATATATTTAAAAATTTTTAAACTGTTTATTTACCAAAAATTGTCGAGTGTAGGAACAATAAACGCTATATAACAAAAAATCGTACTTTGCACGCACGTACAGACTAATTTGATGCGTTAAAAAAATAAATGCTTATAGGTTGATTGCGTACTGTACCTGTATTCTGTAACTTGCGAGGAGCTTTCGCGTCGAGAAAAATCAGACAATTATATTGGTTGTCCTATTTTTCACAGGCTGATTCATAAACAACGTGAAATAAGCTTAGAAGAAACAAGAGCATGGAACTAAGTTTTTTGTTAGTCATCCTGTGTTTCACAGAATGACAACAAACTTTTCGTTTGGAAAACTTCTCACCAAAGTTACAGAACATGGGCACTGGTATTAAAAACATATTAACCGCAATAGTGGTTACATTTAACAAAATTAAAAATTCCATTTTTGTCGTCGTAATTCGGATATTTGTCCCTGTGTGCGCCCTCGCAAACACTCTCTCCACATTGACAGTACTGTGGAATGATTAAACATCATCTACACGTCCAGAGATGATAAATGAGAAAACTAATTTCGTACCAATTAGCTTTTAAAATTGTACTTTTTCGACCCCAATAGTACTAAATTCTGTTTTTTTTTGTTTCAACTCATTTCCACAAATAACGTCATAACACAGAAAGCAATTTTGCCAGAACACAAGTTTAAAGTTTTAAATTTAAACACAGCTTAATGACATAAGAACATTTTGTTTTTGTTAAAAAAGGACAATATAAGGATTAAGAGACAGAAAATGCATATCGTTGGTCTCAAGTAGAAATCCACTAACTCAAATAATTGTTATTTTACAGAAGAAGGTAAAACCACAATGGAAACTTTAATTTTCTTTCTATAATATATTTTTACAACTGATTATAAAAGTGTTACTTTTACACTAATGCAATAAATTTTTGTGATGAGGCGTATTTGTGTGAAATGTATTGGAATTACTGAAAAACTCAATTTCGTAAAAAATACGAGTTAGAGGCCTTTCAATCAGCCATGTCACAGAGCTCAATTCCATTCGGAAACGGAATTCAATCCGTATTTTGGTGCCTTGGAAACCGAAAAACTAAAAAAAAATTCGGAATCATCACTTTTAATTTAATGGACGGTATTTTCTGCATGTTAAAGTAAAAAAAAATATTTTTGAAAAATTTGTTTCAATAAAGAATACTATTTTTCAATTATTTACTCAAAGCTGAATTACAATTAATTAGTTTTTATTTATTTATTATGTAAATTTCTCAAGTCATTACAAAAATAAAATCAACAGAACCAAATGCACAGAATTGGTTTCTTTAGTATTGCCATACCATTTTTGTATGTACTTAATCAAAATCTTCATGTTTGCAGCACGCAAAACAAACAAAAAAAAGAAGCAAAATTAAAATATGCAAACAAAAAAAATTTTAAACGACTAAACATATGCCACATTATGCTTTGATACAAAATTATATTGCCACACTTACAAGATAAAAACTATTTTACCATTTCTTTCGGATTGATGAAGCACCAAAATGAACATTGTACTGAATGGTTAATACGGAATCAAACCCATTCCGAACGGAATCTGTGACACGGCTGAATAAGTCTTTGTGTGTATCAGGCTTTAGAGTCTTCGTTTTGATTATGAAAATATTTTGTTCACATTTGCTGATGAGTGTGGAATTGACAATATTCTCCCGGTAACTTTTTTTAAAATTTAATCTTTCGCAGCCGCTAAAACTGTTTGGAAAATGTTAACACCTTCTTTGAAATTTGCAGTAAGCAAATTAAGCTTGTCTGTGTTAAAAGCAAATTGAAATTTTTGGGGAACTAAAATCAAAATCTTCGAACTCTAAATATTCGAATATTTGATACAGCACATCCTTGAAAGAAATGTGATCTCGAGCAGAAATTGATTTACAAGTGCTAATATGTTTCAGTGGTTCAATGCAAGCTGCGTGATACAGAACATTTTTGTCTGTTATATAATCATTAATCATTTTCGCATCTCAAACTGAAAGAGTTAATCTTTCAACTGCAATATTTGCCAAGGTAAATCAGATAAAAACATGAACCTGTGGCCTGCCAAATGCCCAATGCTTTTTTCGGTCTGAAAGTTTCTGAAATCAGTGGATATTGGGTGATAAGCAGCATTTTTCAAATTCATAACTTTTGGAATATATTTGATTTTGGAAACAAACTTATTGCAAGTATTACTGAGTGCTTCAATAATGTCTTTGGAAATATTGATAGAGGCACGTACAAAGTAATCTTCTAATTGCAATTCTTTAAGCACTGCCAATTCACTTTCGTTTGCAATTTTCCGTCTCTCTGCCAGTGCTGCCAGAAAAATTTTGCCTCTTGTCCCCATTTTAAAACGTCATGTCCCCAAAAATCCCCATTTCAAAAGAAAGATCCTAATTTTTGTCCCCAAAAATATTTGGTCAATATTATTGTTTGATATCATTTTAAAATGATAGGGTTACTTATTCCATTGCTCCAAAAGCCTTTGTACAGCTTTTCCAAGAGATAACTATCTACGGCCCTATCCATAATGAAAAACCAGCATAAAGTTAGTATGAACATGGTCTTAACGAATTTTGCCTTACTATTTTACATTAAAAATCGAGGCAGAATCTAGTTTTAACCCACTTTTAAATCCCATCGTGATTTTTAATGCAAGATTTTATGGCAAAACTCGTTAAGACCATGCGTAATTTTGCCACTTATGCTAACTTAATGCTACTTTTGCATTATGAATAGGGCGCAATGTTTGACATTTGTACAAGTTTTAAAAATTTATTTGAGTCCACACCTAAATTAATTTAATCGAATATATGTTTGTACTTAAGGGTTCGCAACGGAGAGTGAAAATAACAAGAAATTATACAGAATTGGGAATTGCTTTTGCCACTTATGAGCTGCATAAGTTCAGTGAATGGCAAACGCACCAATTTCATGAAACTATTTAAAGTTTTTTTAAGTATAAAGATATTTTTTTGAACCGCACATAATGCTTGCACCATCTGTTCCAATGGCAGTTATGTTACTAAAACTTAATAAACACATAGACCACAACAGGCAACATGGCCACACGACAAGTCCCGCCTGCAACAAATCTTGCCTTGTAGCCAGGTACTTAATTATTTTGAAAACGCCAGGAGCACCATAAGAACATGATATTGAGGTACAAATATATATTACAGTGGTACCGCTTTCAAATATTTCACATTTTTTTAAATAAAAAACAAATAAATTTCTTATATTTATTTGTGAGTTTTACTATTTACATGCTTAGAAATTTCTTTAATACAATTAGTAGTTTTTAGCTGAGTTGCGATTTTTTTCGTTTTTACCAATCTTTTTTTATTTTGGATGGCTTTAAAGACATCTGATCCATTTTTTTCCCCATCGGGATAACTACCTTGTCGTGGTGTGGTGGCTTAACTACAGACCGTGGTCTATATCTTTAACCCAGTACCATTGCTAACCTTCAATGGTCCCCTATGATACTGGGTGAAGAAAACTGACTCTAAAGGTCTGTATACCAAAGGTTATCCAACCCTAAACCGGGGTGTGATGCGACCCGTGCCCATCGGATTTTTGCAGTCAGGGTTAAAAGACTGTATTAGAACGGAGCCTTGCTGATACCTGGGCACCTCAGCAAGTAGACGACGCCCTCACCACGTTATCGGGGGCTATGACGTGGTGGCCTTCAAATCCCCCACACTCGTGGGACCAAAATGTTAAAAAACTATTCCAATAAAAACAAAACAAAAAACAAGACCGGGACCGATGAACTGACGGTGCTTTCGAGCGCGGAAGGACAGGGGCCTGGTTTCACGCAACCGTCTGGTACGAGAAAACTCGTTCAGGCGAAGGCTGCCGAGAACACTGGGCAGATAGTCGGTACATGCAGCAGTGCGAGCTCGGCCACGCCGGGTTCAACCAAGCATGTCCGACCATCAAAAATGAGGCATAACCAAAAAAGGTTATGCCTACGCATTGTAAAGACGCTGGGCACTCAAGACCCATCCAAATTGTCCGAGGAACAGAAATCGTCCCTTGGATGGGCAAAAGGTGTCCTTGAAAACATGGACACTACCGCCATCAGTAGCGGTGCTAGCACGTCGTCAAAACCGTCTGGTAAAAGACTGCGTTCGCCGGACGACAAACCATTGCCTAAGCGGCCTAAGGCTAATAGCAATATTGGTGTTAGGTCGTTTAGTGAGGTTGCGAAAGACAACCTCATAATGGCCGTTGTCGACAGGGGAGATATGGATGGAACCATCCCCAGGGGCAAGTGGAGTACTGTGGAAGCTAAGCTTGCAACCACGTACTACCAGGTCCTTGCGGATAATCCAGGCTTACCTCCCGTGTGTCGCGATGCAGGCTGGTATCAAGGCAGGGTCAAGCTGATGGCCTTTGGAGACCAAAGATCGGCGGACCTGTACAAGGCAGCTATCAGCAGGATGGGAGAGCCGTGGCCGGTTGCGAAAATCGATCTTGTCAACAAGAGCGACATTCCATCCCGACCACGCGCGCATGCATGGATTCCGGCATTCCCAGACACGGCTGAAGCAGCGATAAAGTTGTTAAAGGACTGTAATCCCTCACTTCCAACCGGCAACTGGAAGATGGGGAGGTTCGGTGAGGCGGAGGGGGACAGACGTGGTGTAATTATTATACTAAACGCTGAAACCCTTCCTCACTTGGCCAAGTCCAATAATATCTTATCGTACGCCTTTGGACAGGTTACGCTGAAGGTGTACAAAGGAGATCAGTCTCCAGTGACGGATAAATCCAAGACAGTGTGTGGAAACGCTGTGGAGGAAGAATCTGAAGAGGAGGAGAAGAAGGCCAGCTTGCGAGAATCTTCGGAAAAGGATGGCTATATTACATCCGATTCTGAAATTCTCGGAGGCGCCTCAGGCCTGTTCGACGCTGATCACGGCGAAGACAGTGACCTTCTTCTTGAGACTGACGACGAGTCCGATAAAACGGTCGTGGAGATGGATTTCGTAGCGGATGTTGAACCTGCTGCAGATAAATCTCCACCACTCTAAAGCAGCCTCAGCGGCTCTTCAGCTTCGCTTGACAACATGCGAAGTTGACATAGTCCTAATCCAAGAACCCTGGATTAGTGGTGGCAGGGTTTGCGGACTAAGGACCAAAGATTTTAAGATGCTAGCCGTCAAGAATGAAGGTAACAATAGCACCTGCATCTTGGCAAGGAACCACCTTAATACATTTTTATTATCTAACTTCAGTGGCAGAGACATAACGGCGGTTAGCGTGGAAGTCGAAGATACATGCTACTGGCTGGCGTCGGTGTACTGCGCTCACGACGATCAAGGTCCTCTACCGTCGGTAGTGGTAAGAAACTTTGTGGATGCGGCGGTAAACGCTGGTCACCATATCATCCTGTGCTGTGATGCCAACGCACATCATACTATCTGGGGAAGTACGGACACTAATGAAAGAGGTGAGGAACTTTTTGAATTTGTAGTTAGTGCTAACCTTAACATTTGTAATAGAGGTCAAGAACCTACTTTTATAACAAGGAACAGACAGGAAGTCCTGGATGTTACCTTTTCGTCTGATTCGGTAGCCGATATGATCATGAATTGGCGTGTACTTCAGGAACATTCCTTTTCTGATCATAGGTTTATTGAGTTTAGTATTAGGGAGCGGGCACCTGTGGTAGTAATCTCCCGAAATATTAGGCAGACAAACTGGCGTCTATATAGGACCATTTTTTCTAGACAATTAGGAGTGATTGGAGACTCGTCACTTTTAGAAACTTCTGATTTGGATTGTGAGGTTGATAACATTACTACAATCTTCAAAAATGCAAGAGAGTCGTCTTGCCCTTTGAATAAGCCAAGGGGGGAAAAAGAAACCGCCTTGGTGGAATAGAGAGTTACAATTGTGTAGGTGTACATGTAGAAAACTCTTCAATAAGGCTAAATCATCCAGAAATGAACTGGACTGGATAGCTTATAAGGGTAAAATAAAAGAGTATAAAAAGCAGATAAGAATCGCTAAAAATACAACATGGAAGAAGTTTTGTGAAAATATTGAAAATATTTCAGAAGCCTCTCGCATGAGAAAAATTTTGTCCGCTACTCCCTGCACCCTGGGGTATTTGAAGAATCCCAATGGGACGTGGACTACATCCAGCGAGGAGTCGTTAAGAACCCTGCTGGACACTCATTTTCCGGGTAACTGAGTGTCTGAGATTCAGACATCTGATCCTTACCCCATACCTGCGGAAAATATATCTGACATCGTCAATATGCAGACATTAAATTGGGCTCTGAGAAGTTTCAAGCCTTACAAGTCACCAGGACCTGACGGTATCATACCGGCTGAGATATGGAAAGTATCGAATCTCGTAGCCCCAAGGCTACTGAGAATTTACACCAGTTGTCTAAAACTGGGTTATGTTCCTGAAAAGTGGAGGGAAGCGAGAGTGGTCTTTATACCGAAGGCTGGTAAAAGCTCTCACACCACACCGAAGGACTTCAGACCTATAAGTCTATCATCCTTTCTTCTGAAAACATTAGAAAGGATGGTTGATCATTATATCCGCAAAACCATCAATAGTAAACTACTTTCCCCGCATCAACATGCATATCAAACGGGAAAGTCAACAGAATCGGCTCTACATGAGCTGGTTGGCACGATAGAGAAATCTCTTTCTGTAGGTGAATATACCTTTGTAGCCTTCGTGGATATTGAAGGGGCTTTTAATAATATATCTCCAGATGCGATAATTGAGGCATTGTCGAATCTGGGGGTTGGCGCGAGATTGTGTAAGTGGGTTCAAAATCTACTAACTCACCGTAGGATAACTGCGGCTCTAGGAGCTTCTAGGCAGACCCGCTTTGTAAATAGGGGTACACCACAGGGAGGAGTTCTTTCACCACTATTGTGGAATTTAGCTCTGAATCCTGTGCTGCTATCTCTGGAATCGCGGGGGTGCAGAATCGTGGCTTATGCTGATGATGTGGCAATAGCTGTAAGAGGAAAATTCCTCACAACATTAAGGGACATCCTACAGGATGGTCTTTCATATTTAACAAAATGGGCGGAGAAACGTGGGCTCGCCGTTAATCCTAATAAAACGGAACTAGTCCTTTTCTCCAGAAAGTATAAGATACCTGATTTCCGGCCTATAACACTTAATAATACGCAGATAAAAGTGTCCAACACTGCAAAATATCTGGGTGTTATTCTTGATTCAAAGCTGAGTTTCAAAGCGAATATTCTAGAAAGAGTGAAAAAAGCAACAATTTCACTATATCTATGCAAAAAATCCATTGGGAAGAATTGGGGTCTTACCCCAAAGATTGTTCATTGGATCTATACTGCAATAGTACGTCCAATTCTCATGTATGGCATCATCGTGTGGTGGCCATCCCTGGAGAAAAAGACGTATCTACACACCTTACACAAGGTGCAAAGACTTGCATCCTTGTATGTAACCAGTGCTATTCGCACCACTCCTACGGATGCACTGGGGATGCTTCTTCATCTACTACCATTAGATCTAGTAGGGAAGGAGATGGCAACGTCCTCGGCAATCCGTCTTAGATGTGTTTCTCTGTGGAACGGAAATGGAACCGGACACTGCAGAATACTAGATGGTGAAGTTAGGGGATGGAGGATTGACCAAACCTCCCCTGCTCTACTACACGAACGTCTTTATAAAACCTGGATACCATCTACAGAAATGTGGATGAATGGAACTCCGGGTAGAAGAAAAAGCGTTAATTTTTATACGGACGGCTCCAAAACACATGAGGGTGTGGGCTATGGGGTCTTTTCGAGGGCTTTAGGTCTTCGCATTGCAAGGCGACTTCCAGATCACTGCAGTGTCTTTCAGGCAGAGATCCTTGCTATAAGAGAAGTTGCGAACTGGTTAAAAGTGAATGTCACTTCAACGACTTTAATTAACATTTACACCGATAGTCGAGCAGCTATTATGGCCCTTGAATCCTCGCTTCTAAGAACAACAACAGCCCTCGACTGCCGATCATCACTAAATGAGATGGCAGAGCAGTTTGATATTAGGATCATCTGGATCCCGGGGCATAGAGGCTTACAGGGGAATTCTAGGGCTGACGAGCTTGCTAAAATTGGGACAACCTTACAGGTTCCACCGGATTTGGAATGTGTAGGTCTACCCCTAATCTCTTGCAAACTCAGACTTAGGCGCAAGACAGAGGATGAAACAAATAGAAGGTGGGTCACAAGAAATGATTGCGTGATCACAAGGCAGTTATGGACTCACCTAAATAGGGAAGGTACGGATTACCTAATTTCAAAGAATAGGAAACAAATCTCGATTCTAGTGTCCGTGTTAACCGGACACTGTCTCATAGGCCGGCATGCACAAAGGCTAAGGGTTGAACACAACGACTTTTGCCGTAGCTGCCAAGATATTGATGAAGAGGAAAGCATAGAACATTTTCTTTGTCACTGTCCTGGACTTGCAGGAAAGAGAATGGCCACAATCGGCGCTCTTGAATTCAGGGAACTTTCTGACGTTGCTGGTGTTAAACTTCAACGTATTAGCAGCTTTATACTGAGCTCTGGATGGTTCGACGGTGGGGACTCCGCATAAGCAGAGTCTCCGTGGTATCACAATGGACCAAAACGGTCTAAGTGAGTCCGGGTTTCTGACTGCCACCCCTACCTAACCTAACCTAAGTGCTTATTTCCGATTTTGCAACTTCTCGCGAATTTTTCTGAACTGTTTTTTTTTCGCAATATTAAAATTTATTAATTATTATTTTTAAAAGCTTTGCCGCTTTTAAAACAATATGAGACTTTCTGATTATCCTGCTTTTCATAAGTTTTTTTTTGCAAATGTTCGTAGTTTTCGCGATTTTTGCCGAATTTTTTGCACTCCTTACCCTCATACCTAAACAAGAGCGGCAAACGTTGTGTTTGCAGCAGAGTACGCATTTTCAGTACATTTAAATGTGAAAATATTATTTCATTCTACTGAAAATACGTACCATGCCCCTAACGCAACGCTTGCCGCTCTTATTTAGGTATGAGGGTTACAGTTTTATTGATTACACAGCTTTACAAATTTTTAATTTGGAAAAATACCAAGAACGCCACATGTCTAGATAAGTTAATTGGGACCTCCTGAACACGAATATCGCTGTAATTTTTTTTTCCTAAGTACCGTTTTTTAGATAACGGTACTTTTGTGTTTTTCGGTGCATGGTCCCACTCAAACCCTTGTGGAGCCCAACCAAAAAGTCCGATATAAATAAATAAATGGCATATCGTTGGAAAGCTACTTGCATGTATTTTCCGTCGATATGCTGGAAATTTCTATCTGACATGAAATGGCTGAGTTATGGCACCTCAAAGTTCAAAATTTGCCTATTTTTTACGTTTGTTTCAAAATTTTTCATTTTTATTTCGTTTTTTTTCTACGTTATAGTAAAGATCTGGAATGTTTTATTTTTTTACCAAATAGTTTATTTAATTACCAACATTTTAAGCGTAATTTAAAAAAAAATTGATGAAAAATAAAGTTTTTATTAAGGATTTTGTGGAACGACAATATTTTCATTTTCATTGCTCACACACTATATTCGGCGTCCAACAGTAAAAATTTAAATTAAAATGTCGAGCGACTTGAACTTTTGCGTTTTTTTTTTGATGGATCTTCGCGAATGAGGAACCAACAATAGTCCGCCATCATTTGTTCATCCCACCAGCCTTTGTAACGTCTCTCGATTTCTTCCATTTCCTGGTGAAATCTTTCACCTTGTTCATCACTTTCGGAGCCCAAGTTCGTGGGGAAAATATCCAAATGACTGAATAAGAAGTGTAATTTAGGTGTCATATTTGAACCTAAAAGTTAAAAAGAATAAATTTTCAAATGATAACATGGATATACATGCTTTCACTCAACGCTTACCAATGGCATTGAATTTTTGCAGTAATATATCGATCTTCTCAGCGTAATCAGGACTTCTGTAATTTCCCAAAAAGTTGTGAACGATGTCTTGGAATGCTTCCCATGCCTCCAAATGAGCTGGACCTAAACACTCATTAAATGCTTGGTCACCATACAGAGCCCGAATTTGAGGTCCATCAAATATACCTGCTTCAATTTTGCTCGCTGTGGCTCTCGGAAATTTTTGTTTAAGGTAATTCATGGCAAGACCGTCTTTTGGCAACTTTTTCACAATATTTGTAAATAACCCAAGCTTAATATGTAATGGAGGAAGTATTATCTTCTCCTGAGGAATGAGTGGGTCATTTTTGATATTGTACTCTCCGTGCGTACGTTCACTTCGCTCAGGCCAAACTTTTCGGGTGTAGTGATTCTGACGGTCACGGCTGTCCCATAGACATAGAAAGCAGGGATACTCCGTATTGCCCCCTTGCAATCCAGATAGTATGGCAACTAATTTAAAATCAGAGCAAACTTTCCATTGATGTTGGTCATAATGTATGAGATCAAGAAGTTCTTTAATTGCTTCATATGTTTCCTTTATGTATTTTCCATATCCGATTGGAATTGATGGTTTCGTATTCCCTTTATGAAGCAAGACTGCCTTCAAACTATCCTTGCCTCCATCCAGAAAAAGACGCCATTCCTCTGGGTCATAATTTTGTTGGAGAGCATAGAAAAGACCACATATGTTGGCACAAAAACAAAAGTTTGCCGTTTTTGCGAACAAAAGTGCAAGTTCTTTGCTGCGATCACGGTAATATGTAACACGTGTCTCAGGAGCACAATATCCCCACTGTTGCAATCGTGATGCAAGTAATTCAGATTTCGATTTCGTCAAATACAAATCTCGGCACAAATCATTAAGCTCGGCCTGAGTAAGTAAATGGGGTTTCTTATTTGATTGCATTTCTGGTTCACTGCACTCATCTGATGAATCATTTTTTATTGTTCTTTTTCGCATTTCTGTGGGACCCGCTTCAATCAGCTGCGGTTTGGGGCACGATACTGAGTGCGGCACTGGCAGCGTCACCGAGCTAACAACTGGATAAACTGGTTCAATTCTACGTCCGATAGCCTTTTCCGTTAAACAGAAATAACAATCTGTTGTATGGTTGATCTGGTTTCTCCATTGCATTGGCTTTCCAAATGTGAAGAAACACTCTTGACCCTTACCAATTTTATTTAATATTGTTCGGCAGTTGTTACATGCATTATTCGGTGTCCACGGCTTATCGAGAGACGCAGGTCGGAAGCCGAAATACTTCTTATACGCTTCAGATAAATTTTTCGTATTCATTTTTCGCATCAAATGTTGTGATTTCTTTTTCACAAGAACACCACAAACATAACAAAATTCGTTGGGATCGATTGAACACATTTTATTTTTTGCATGTACAAAGTCAAACTGATCATGAAAAAGCAAGTACTGCATATTTTATGTGCCTTTCATGTTGTACAACGAGTATTTGCAAATCATGTAAGAACATGTGTAAATAAAGGGGATTGCAATTACTTATGTATGATGTACCTACTTGCCTAGGGAACAAAACAATATTGTTTTTGTTGTATGTACGTTTTTTATTTTTGTGAGAAGTAGGTAGTTATTTTTTATTGATTTGCTAATTATGGCTAATGGATTTTTAATTTTATTAAAAGTTTCCCACATTTTATGGTGTTTTATGTTTAATGTGCATGTGTTTGTTGGTAGGTAATGAAATGAAAAAAAATAGGGATAGATATAAAGAAGTGTTTGTAAAATTTTTCTTATGGAAAATTCTTGAAATGCAGTTGACAAACGTGCATATATGTATGTATATGTTATGTTTGCATTTATATAAGTATGTAAGACAGAAAAAAAACGCAAAAGTTCAAGTCGCTCGACATTTTAATTTAAATTTTTACTGTTGGACGCCGAATATAGTGTGTGAGCAATGAAAATGAAAATATTGTCGTTCCACAAAATCCTTAATAAAAACTTTATTTTTCACCAATTTTTTTTTAAATTACGCTTAAAATGTTGGTAGTTAAATAAACTATTTGGTAAAAAAGTAAAACATTCCAGATCTTTACTATAACGTAGAAAAAAAACGAAATAAAAATGAAAAATTTTGAAACAAACGTAAAAAATAGGCAACTTTTGAACTTTGAGGTGCCATAACTCAGCCATTTCATGTCAAATAGAAATTTCCAGCATATCGACGAAAAATACATGCAAGTAGCTTTCCAACGATATGCCATTTATTTTGATCGGACTTTTTGGTTGGGCTCCACAAGGGTTTGAGTGGGACCATGCACCGAAAAACACAAAAGTACCGTTATCTAAAAAACGGTACTTAGGAAAAAAAAATAACAGCGATATTCGTGTTCAGGAGGTCCCAATTAACTTATCTAGACATGTGGCGTTCTTGGTATTTTTTGGCTGTAAACTAGTGTTATTAATCAAACAGCCGTGTCACAGATCTTGTTCGGAATGGTTTTGATTCCGGTTTGATTTGTTATTAACCATTCCTTTCAATGTTAATTTTCGTGCTTCAGATTCCGATCGTTTTCATCAATTCGAAAGAAATGGTAAAATCGTTTTTATCTTGTAAGTGTGGCAATATAATTTTGTA
Organism: Tachina fera; assembly: GCA_905220375.1. Lineage (NCBI taxonomy): Eukaryota > Metazoa > Arthropoda > Insecta > Diptera > Tachinidae > Tachina > Tachina fera. The sequence continues at coordinate 72,265,202 of LR999965.1, read as the reverse complement.
GTAAAGCATAATGAGGCATATTCTTAGACGTTTTAAATTTTCTTGTATGCATATCTTAATTTTGCCTTGAATTTTTTTTTGAAGATTTTGATGAAGACATACAAAAATGGTATGGCAATACTAAAGAAACCAATTCTGTACATTTGGTTCTGTTGATTTTATTTTTGTAATGACTTGAGAAATTTACATAATAAATAAATAAAGACTAATTAATTGTAATTCAGCTTTGAATAAATAAATCAAAAAAAGTATTCTTTATTAAAAATTTTTTTTTTTAATATTTTTTTTATTTTAACATGAAGAAAATGTTAATTCCGTTCATGAAATTAAAAGTGATTTCATTCCGATTTTTTTTTTTCGTTTTTCGGTTTTCAAAGCACTAAAATACGGATTGAATTCCGTTTCCGATCTGAATTGAGATCTGTGACATGGCTGAATATTATGGATTGCTTAAAATTTTCCAAATTCTCGCAGTTTTTTGCAAAGTTCGCATAAAAGCGTGGTTTTGGATGTTTTCTTAATTTCCTAACAGTTTTGCAAGTTATCGTGGTTTTCGCTTTATAAAAATATATTTACTTTTGTTATTAACATTAAAAGTTTTTAATTTTCTTTTTTATGTTGAAATTAAAAATTTTTTTAAGCACCAATTTGAATTACATATTGCGCTATGTTGTTAACATTGTTTTTGATTTGTAGCCACAAAAAATAGAAATAACCCTATAGAAACTCAAACCCATTTGTAAGTACTTTCAAACTGGTTTTTTAATAACTACAAGTGGTTGATTAAGTGACTTTTTTCCTTGTCGCTTACTCACTATTTTAACATCTCTGCATTACTTTTAAATTGACTACTAACTACTTCCCAGTAAAAAAAGAGACTCCAAAAAAGTCATGAAAATGTAGAGTTTACGATGTGGAAGTAGTGCAAATTTCGATCCGATCTAATGATTTTTACATAGGGTTGTCATTGCAAGAAGTTCTCTTTTTCGATGCCTGGTCACTGATTGGGAAGCGATATTAAGAAAAATTCCCTTTTTTGTGTTCTATGATAATATTTTCATCTAGGAGAAATGGTAAACAGTTGCCTTTTTTAACAATTCCTTTCTTTTTATACGAATTTAAGCCCGAAACAGTGTTTTCATGTAAATTTAAGCAAATAACTTTTAAATTTTAGACTAAAAATAGTTCATAAATTTCTTCAAAAAAATAAATTTTTTTTAAATTCTGGTGAGTATTTTCTAGCACTATGTAGCAGTTACAAGGTTTTGTGTGACTAAAATAAGCTTCTACAAGGTTTTTTGCTCATTCTCGGCAAATTAAAAATATCGATTTTTTGGAAGCAATGAAAATGTACTTCCGCTAGAATGACTTCCATTTTTTTTTCGCTGGGTTATTTTTGAACTAATATGTAGTTAATTAATATTATAGTGGAAAAGATATATGTATATTTATATATTACATATATACATATACATATGTGTTTATTTATATATATTTAAATATATAAATATATACATATATGTACATATATATAAATATTTATTATTATTATATTCACTTAAAATAAAAATACCAACCGCTCATAGAAAATATTATACATATTAAGTATTAAAATTCTTTTGTTTTTTTTTTCAAAACAAATATTTGGCATTTGATTTCATGGCGTGCTAATCATGATTTTTTATTTTCTTTTCATTTACTTATTTTGCTTTTATTTATTTCTTACGTGTGCTTCTATTCAATATAATTGGTTGATATCTGCATCAGATTTAAACCAATTGCTAGTCACTTGCAAAATAATTAATTTATAAGTTAGTGTTTTTTGTCAATTCCTTGTAGTAAGCAAAATAATCAATTGACAAAAAACACTAACTTATAAATCAATTATTTTGCAAGTTACTACAAATTGGTGTAAATGTCATGCAGATATTAACTAAACATATTGAATAGAAGCACACGTAAGAAATTAATAAAAGCAACCAGTTGTAGTTATTAAAAAACCAGTTTGAAAGTACTTACAAACGGGTTTCAGTTTCTTTAGGGTTATTTTATTTACAACAGGGAAGCTTTATTTGACTACAATTTGTTGCCTTGTTGCCGTCAAAATAATCCTTCTCATATAAATGTAGTATATCCTTAATATTTTTTAGTCGGTAGTCAGTGTGACCGTTAAGAGATTTCAAAAAGTGGCACAAAAAGGGGATTTGAAAAATATAAGTGGCACAAAAAAGTGGATTTTTTTCATAAAAGTAGCAATTATTTTAGAACCAAAAATTCAAAGTAAAAACACGAGTTTAAGTTAGTTTGATTCATTTTACTATAGATTAAATTTTATTTACAAGTGATATTTTAGAAACATAACGAAACTATTATGAATTTATAGATAAAAAACTAAATAACAATTCATGAATAAGAGAATATATTTATTTGACATGGGATGACAAAAATAAAAAAACATCACTCATACATATTTATTTGGTGCAACTGCGGTTTAAAGAAAACATAATCAAATTTACTCTGGTTTCGTTTGTTAGCAATAACATTCTAAAGCTGCCATTTATTATACTTTATTTAATTTTCCCCTAAAGCCAAAAGCACAACCAAGGGTGTATATAACCAAGTGGCAGCGTTATTTCAGCTGATAATTTTTTGCTCTATGTGGTTTATATCTGACGAATGTCAAAAACTTCGTTTTGTTTTAGTTTTAGTATGCCTATTTATATTGGAAACAAAAACAAAGCACTCAAATTTGTTTTTTTCCATATAAATAAAAAGACGAGAATTGTTACATGCCTTCTATAAACTGGCACTGTGTTGCAATGTAACTGCAACGTAGAAAACAGCTGATCGATATTTTTATATGAAAAGTAGGTTACGGTACATTACATCTCTATAACCATTTTCATTACTTTTCACATAACAATATTGATCAGCTGTTTACTACTGTTGCAGTTACTTTACACTACAGTTGGCAAACTGAGCCTTAAAAGTTTTTGTAGTTGGAGCTACAGTTAAATTAAGGAAAATATGGCAAAAATAATTTCTTTATACCGAATTTGATTTTGATTACTTCACAGTAAAAATAGCAGATAGAAGACAAACATTTTCTTTACTAAAGTCCTGATTATTTCTATTAAATTATATTATCTTGTAAGTATTATTTAATTTTAGTCATTGTTAACTTATTTCTGTTAATAGTTTTTATTTAACAACGACTCAAATCTAATAATAAAATTATAGAATTTTTGTTAATACAAATGCTTAAAAAATTGTCGTATGTATGGAATAACGCATTGCTGATGGTAAAGTTTAATACACCATTGAAAGCGGCTTGGAAAAATCTTTCAAATGATGTACTTGAGGAAAGTATGCACAAAAAAATTAAAAATAGGCCTTTTTAGCGACGGTGCAGCTCATGACCGGTCATCGCTAGACGCCCTAAAAAGACCGATCTCTGATTTTACAGGGGTAACAAAAACTTTTTTCAGTGAGCCGGTCTAATGTATGTATATGTATCTATATAATCTTACAATCCATGCATCTCAACGTTGATTTTTATTCACATATCTAATTCAGTCAAAATATTCATTCAGGCATGTTCTGACACTCGCATCGTTTTCAAATCGCAGGTGAGTTGCAAATCGCCAAAGGTGCTTCTGCATGTTCTGTAGCTCATGCGTTTTGCTTGCAACTTGCCATATTGATTTAGGTCAGCTGTTTGTTGAAATCGTCAGTGCATAAGTAAACAATGCAAAGACAAAAGTACATAATAAAAGAACATTTTATAAATTTAAATTTTATATTAAAAATTTTGCGAAACTATTAACATTTCTGATTGAAATGAAAATTAAACATATTTTATTTCATTTATTAACCATATTAGATTTTCTTTAAAGTTTGGTTTAGTTTAAATTCATCAGTTCACTTCAGCATTCGATTGTAATTTGAACTTGCCAAGAGTCTTGCGATTGCGATTTGCAGAACACCTCTTTTGCGAGTTCAAGTCACAATCGCAAATGTTATGCGACATGCGAGTGTTACAACATGCCCGATAAAAAATTGTATTGGGGTTGCAAATTTAGGAACAAAATCAGAGACAGTTGCTTATTTCTTTTAATCAACTCTAACTAAAAAGTGTCAAAGTATAATAAAAAGTAGCAGATTTAGTTCATTTTCAAAAAGTGGCACTAAAGGTGTCAAGAAGGTAAAAAAGTGGCAAATTGATACTTTAGTACCACAAACGGTCACGCTGTCGGTAGTATGCTGTGTTGAATGTGTTTAAAGCATTTAAACTTAAAACTACCTACAGTTGCGAAGACGGGTTTGCCTATTCAAATATTAATTTTTGTGGTATTACCATCTTCATTAAATAGTATGAATGTCTCACTACTCTAAAGCGGGTGCCAAACTCATCAATATTCAGCTTCAATATATGTCGTTGTGTGCGTTTATTTATAAAAAATATTCACATTAATAGTATAACTGTGACTATTTCGGCTGTGTCGAATCTTATATACCCTTTACCAAAGTGCGTTTATGTAGTATAGAGATACATACATAAGCACAGAGATATGTATGTAGATATTAATTTTGTGAAAAAATTCATAATTTTTGCTCTAGTGCAATTTTTAATAAGTGACCTCTCGGTATTTTTCGATTAAATATGTTTTTTTTATATTAGCAATAAGTTGAATATCGATGCCTTATTTTCTCAACCTCATATCTTAAAAAATACAAGTTTTCAGGAGATAAAAGTTCATATACAATTATTAAGGAATTGATTACAACTACATATATTAGTAGTAAGTTTAATTATGAAGCGCATTTGTTGAGATACGAGTTTGGTGCATTAAGAGTAATTTTAATTATTGATACATGATCAATAAGTTACTCATTTATTGCACTTATAGTTAAACAAACAAATAATGCCTTTATATCAAAACTATCCAATAAAAACAATATTTAATATCCCACTTGACATGAGATTCGATCTAATGTTCGCTTAAGCTTCGAACTTCTAAAATAGTTTTAGTATTGTACCTCCATACTAAGTAAACTCTGTAACTTTTTTTATTTAATAATCTTTAATTTTGCAAAGTTGTTAATTTCCTCAATTTAAACCCATTGAAAAAGGTGTATATAGTGGTATTATGTAAACGTTTATTCCTAAAAATTTTTTTTGAGTTTCTTGAGCTTAAAGGAACGGTTTCAGGGAAATGAAACGGAACATGTTCTTTATTTAACTTTATAGTTAAGACTGTAATTTAGCGATAAATTTTATTTCCACCTCCATTTACTAAAAATAAATTCAGTAAAGTGCGACTCTGACTTGCGCACGAAGGGTTCCGTACTAATACTATATGAATTATAAAATATAATTTTGGCATTTCTTTCGTTTTTGGGTTTTTTTCGGTTTAAAGCGTTTTTTAATATGTTTTTTTTAAGTTTTGCCGTTTTTTAATTTGTTGCTTTTTTGGTCTTGGTGCTTTTTTCCTTTTAGCGATTTTTTTTGGTTTTTGGCATTTTTTTTTAATTTGGTGATTTTTTTTAGTTTTGGTGCTTTTTTCTCGTGTTAGCGATTTTTTTAAGTTTTTGGTTTTTTCATTTTAGTGATTTATTTAAGTGCTAGGTTTTTTTCCAATGTAGTGCTTTTTTTCATTTTTCTAATATTTTGGCTATTTTTTAACTTTGTGTTTTTTTAGTTTTGATGCTTTTTTCTCGTTTTTAGGTTTTTGGAATTATTATTAATAAGACGCTCTTTTAGTTTTGGCGATTTATTTTACTTTGGTGAATTTTTTAATTTTGGCGATTTTTAGGGTTCCGTACACCAAAGGTGAAAAAATGAACCCTATTGTTTTCGCTACGCTGTCCGTCTGTCAGTCACACGGTATTTTCTCAGGAACCGTAAGAGCTACGGACACGAAATTTGGACAGAGTATGTAGAACATTTGCCACTACAACAACAAATACATGAGAATTCGAAATTAAAGGGTGCTCCAAAACGAGCGACATACATACAATTGTATGACCATGTGTATATTGACACTTGAAATTTGTAAAATTAGTGTATTTTTATATACACTACAACAATAAACATTAAAATATTAAAAAATTTAAATTAAAGGGTGGTCCATCAGTTAATGAAATTTTGACTATGTAATTTTGACAAATTGCTGTATCTTAGAGACCGTAAGAGGTAAGCTCTTGAAATTTTCAAAAACGGTAAAACAAAAAAATTCGAAAATTATAAAATCGCCAAACCGAAAAAAATCGCCAAAACCTGAAAAAATCGCCAAAAATAAAAAAAAAATTGCCAAATCAAAAAAAATTAAAAAAAAATTCTAGCACTAAAATAAATCGCCAAATGCGAAAAAATCACCAAATCGAAAAAAATTTACAAAATTAAAAAAAAATTCTAGCCCTAAAATAAATCGCCAAATTCGAAACAATCGTTTAAATGAAAAAAATCGCCAAAATGAAAAAAATCGCCAAAATTAGAAAAAAATAATCGCCAAATTTTAAAAAAAATCGCCAAAACGAAAAAAATCGCCAAAATTTAAAATAAACGCCAAAAACTGAAAAAAATTCCTCATAACGAAAAAAAGTGCTAAAACTAAAAAAAACCTATATGAAAAACAAACACCAAAACTAAAAAAATTGCCAAAATAAAAAAATCGCCAAAATAAAATAAAGCGCCAAAATAATACAAATCGCCAATATTAAAAAAACTTCAAAAACCAAAAAAAAAAATCGCCAAAACATGAAAAAAGTGCCAAAACTCAGAAAGCGCCAATAAATTCAAAAAACCCCCAAACTAAAAATAAACGCTTAAAACCAAAACATATCTCGTGCCCATACGGAACCCCTCGTGCGCGGGTCAAAGTCGCACTTCACTGAATTTATTTTTCATACAGGCAATTTTTTTTGGGTTTGGCGATTTTTGGCGTTTTTATTTCTTTGTGGCAATTTTTTTTGCTTTTGACACTTTTTTCTCGTTTTGACGATTTTTTTCGGTTTTTGGAGTTTTTTTCGTTTTGGCGATTTTTTTTCGTTTTGGCTTTTTTTGATTTTGGCGATTTTTTTCATTTAGGCGATATTTTTAATTTTTTTTTCATATAGGCAATTTATTTTTGTTCTTATGATTTTTGGCGTTTTTTTCATTGTGGCAATTTTTATTTGGTTTTGACACGTTTTTCTCATTTTGGAGATTTTTTCGTTTTGGCGATTTTTTTCGATTTTATATTTTATGAACTTTTAGTTTTACCGTTTTTGAAAATTTTAAGAAATTAACTCTTACGGGTTCCAAGATATAGCAATTTGTCAAAATTACATAGTAAAAATTGCATTAACTGATGGACCACCCTTTAATTTAAATTTTTTCAATTTTAGTGTTAATTGTTGTAGTCTATATAAAAATACACTAATTTTACAAATTCCAAGTGTCAATATACATATGTACATCCATACATACAACTGCATGTATATTACATGGGATTTTAAAAGTTTTTTTTTAATTTTGGCGATTTTTTTCGTTTTGGCGATTTTTTTGATTTTAATGGTTTCTTTTCATTTAGGCGATTTTTTTAGTTATTTTTTTAAACATATATTTATTTCTTGTGTCTTCAAATATGAAATTTTTAAATTTTTTTTAATTATTTTTTTAATTATAAATACCAATTTTATCCATATCGAAGTATAAAATAAGTTATAGTTATTTTGTATGGGAAAATGGAGTTTGAGTTTTCCAGCTCTGAAACCATCTACTCGATTTTGCTAATTTTCAATAGCAAAATTTTTCGAAAAATTTCCGACACACAAGTCCAAGAGCGAAGTCTCTACCTGTTCTGGGCGCTTCGGAAAACCGATTATATATATATACATATATACTTTATGTGTCGCTTATTAATATTGTAGAAATTACAAACGGAATGACAAACCTATATATACCCTTTTACCATTTTTTGGTAAAGGGTATAAAAAGTCAAACATTGTTCAAATTGTTTTTCCATTTGAAATGACTGTTGTATTTAAAGAATTTAACCCGCCAATTTTAACTTTGATCAATAGTGACGCCGGTCTCACGCACATAGATTTTCAACTGAAGATTTTTCCAAATTTGTTAGTATTATTTCATGTTTTTTTTAATTTATGCTGTTTGAGAATAAAGAAGAAGATATTTAATAAATATAAGCTCTTTTGTTTCAATATTAACATTAAAAAAATTGTTTTATTAGAGCATTAAAAATAACAGCGATTTTAGTAATACATTTTTCAAAATTAAGAAAAAATAAAAAATCACATATTTATAAGGGAAGATAATGTTTTTTAGTCTTTCGACATTAGGAACTTTTACAAAATAAATAAAAAAAATAAAAAAAAACGTAATGAAAAATGTATACTTGGTTATTTTATTCACATACACGGTGACACACGGTCTTAGTAAAAAAGTACACAACGTGTGCTCACGAAGCAGTTTCGTCGTTAACTAAAAGTAGGTGATGTGCAATGAGGCAGCTACTCAAAATTGCAACCAAAATAAATAACAGGGAATAATGTTATTCGAATTTTTTAACACACCCGGTCTCACAGACCAATAGGACACCAATGGCGGGTTAAGGAACCTTTAAAAAATTTAATAAATTTTAAAAATTTTTTTTAAATACAATTCAAAGGAAAAAAGAAAAGACCACGTCCGATTTAGTTGACTTTCAATAATCAGTAAAATTTAGAATAAATTATTAAAGAGAATGACAAATTAATATCGTTACACCTATACAATATTTAGCATGCATTTCTGATATTAGCTCCGTTCGAGCACCCAAAAAATTTTAATAATTTAAAAAAAATTTTACTGAACTTTTTTCCGTTAGCGTACTTTTTTACATTACAAATGTAAAAAATTATAGCGGACTATTTACAATGAATAAAAAAAATATGAATAAAAAAAATATTTGCTCTTTACTTAAAATTTTTTTTAAAACCCAAAATATGTATGTGTTTTTTGTTTTTTTAAACAAATTTTTAAGTAAAAAGCAAATTTTTTTTTATTCATACGACCCATTGTTGAAACAACATCCGTAAATGCAAGATTACTACCCAAAATAACTATGCGAAAAATAAAAGCATTGATTTTGTAGGTTTTAACATAAATATTGCGTTAAATTCATAAAAAGTGAAAAAATCCGATTTTTAATGGATACCATAAATATTTATTTTAGGACAAGTGCCAAACACTCTAATTGCCAATGAAGGTAGCTGACAACCCTCGAAGCATTAAAAATTATTTGGCATTCATAGATTGAAAATTAAAAAGTACATTTTTTAGCATATTGCTAACCATACCATACACAGTGAGACAAAAAAAAATATGTTAAAGTACTTGGGATGTTATATAATTTTGCTAGTAGGTATTGTTGAGTACAGCAACACTATGGAATTTTCAAAACACCCCCAAAATGTTAAGTTACGTGTAAGAAACCGGTTTTCATACCCGTAGGCACTTATCAACCTCTAACTAAATAGATTACACCGTGCTAGTTCAAAAATGAAACAATGAAAACTTGGCTAAAAGCACATAAAAACCACAAATTTGAAAATTTTCTACTATTCACTGATTTTTATATCATAGACATTTTTAAAAAAATAGAAAAAAAAATTTCGCTGACTCCAAACTTTAAAATTTTTTTTCCAAAAAGTTTACTCAAAACGCAAGTTTATCAACACTTTTCTTTTCATGCGATATATATTGACATAAAGGTTGATAAATGGTAGAAAACTAGGAAAATCTATATTTTTGGCACTTTTAACCAAGTTTTAAATCTTAATTATTTTTTAAACAAGAGCTAACATAAAAAATGGTTAGGACCATTGCACAGTGGTTCAGTAGTAGCACATAGGGGTCAAATGACGATGTTCGACTTTTTCACCGTTAGTCCTCTATAATACTCACTAAAACATGTAAAAAGATTTTCAATCAGTTGTTTTTAGGGGTCCGTACACCAAAGGTGAAAAATGGAACCCTATTGTTTTCGCTACGCTGTCCGTCTGTCCGTCACACGGTATTTTCTCAGGAACCGTAAGAGCTACGTACCTGAAATTTGGACAGAGTATGTAGAACCTTGGCCACTACAACAACAAATACATGAGAATTCGAAATTAAAGGGTGCTCCAAAACGAGCGACGAAAAATGTTAAAATCTCATGTAATATACATACAATTGTATGTACATATGTATATTAACACTTGAAATTTGTAAAATGAGTGTATTTTTATATAGACAACAACAATAAACATTAAACTATTAAAAAATTTAAATTAAAGGGTGGTCCATCAGTTAATGCAATTTTGACTATGTAATTTTGACAACTTGCTATATCTTGGAGACCGTAAGAGGTAAACTCTTGAAATTTTCAAAAACGGTAAAACTAAAAAATCCGAAAATTAAAAAATCGCCAATATGAAAAAAACGCCAAAAACCGAAAAAAATCGCCAAAACGCGAAAAATTCCCCAAAACCAAAATAATTGTTTATGTGAAAAAAATCGCCAAATTTAAAAAAAATCGCCAAAACGAAAAAAATCGCCAAAATTTAAAATAAACGCCAAAAATCGAAAAAATCCTCAAAACGAAAAAAAAGTGCCAAAGCTAAAAAAAATATCCAAAACCAAAAAAAATCACCTATATGAAATAAACGCCAAAATAAAAAAAACCCCCAAAATAAAAAAACGCCAAAATAATAAAAATTGCCAAAATTAAAAAAACTTCAAAAACCAAAAAAAAAATCGCCAAAACGTGAAAAAAAGTGCCAAAACTCAGAAAGCGCCAATAAATTCAATAAACCCCCAAACTAAAAAAACGCTTAAAACCGAAAAAAACCCAAAAAAGAAAAAATTGCCAAAACTATAGTTTATATTGTTCGTATTGAATTACATATCTCGTGCCCATACGGAACCCTTCGTGTGCGAGTCAAAGTCGCTGAATTTATTTACATTTACTTTTGTGCTACGGAAGTGAACATATCAAAACAACTTTCCTTATCTTTTTAAACAGTGCTAATAAAGTTGATTTCTAGTGCGTTATTATCAAAGAAAAAAATATTTTTGACTTATTGTTTTACAATATTTACCCTTATTATTACGTATTTAATAATTTTTTAAGCAAAACGAATTTTGCGGAAAGCGGTTTCACGACAAATCAATTTTCGCGTATATTTTTTACGCTTCGGGCTCGTGGTCATCACTTAACCAAGTTATCACCACTAGCCCAAAACTCAAAGTCCAAGTCAAAATGTAAAGATATATAACTGTAATACTACTTAAATTGCATCTGCGCCAAAGATATTTAGGGATAACAGCGCATCCTCTACAAATCGTCAAAACCGTTTTCATATACATATTGCAAGATGACAACAACAAACCCGATGTACCCACGAATAAAACTTCCAAGCAGCCACCAATATATTTGAGAGAGAAAATTCAAACGCTCTTATCAAAAAATTAATCTCGGCCATTATTGAGAATAAATTTCATGTTGTTTCTATAAAGTGAGTTCTAACGGCAGAAATGCCTATTTTACTGTGAGTTCTGAAGCTCTCAATGAAAATAATACAAATAATAAATCTAATGAAAGTATTTTTTTAACGACAAATCCAATTTTTCGTCAACGATCAACTTCGCTTTGTCCAATGCCAAATAGTGATTCATTAATATTACAGTTGCCTAGTACTTCTTCTTATAAGTCAGTAATATCATCTCCTTCAGGCTCGTGCTTATCACTTAATAAAGTTATCACTACAGATAAAAGTATCTCAAAATCCAAGGTACAAGTCGGAATATACAGATACATAACCGTGGTAAAGCGTGGGAGAAGCCCGAATTCTTCAAAAATTTCATCTGCTCCAAAGATGTCTAGGGATAATAGCGCATCATCTACCAATCGTCAAAATCATTTTTCATTATTGCAAGTCACCGACGACAAGCCCGCTGCATCATCGCAAAAGTCTTTTAAGCCACCACCTATATATTTGAGAGAGAAAAATTCTAACGCCATAATTAAAAAATTAGTCTCGGCCGTTGGTGAAAACCCATTTAATGTTATTCCAATAAAGCGTGGTAACATTGACGAAACTAAAATTCAAATATACGATGAAAAAGATTTCCGCAAAATAGTGACAGAATTCGAAAAAATAAAACAAGTTTTTATACGTACCAGCTTAAGAGTGTCAAAGGTATGCAGATCGTATTGAAGGGTATTGAGTCTTATGTTAATCCCAAAGAAGTAAAAGATGCACTCATGATACAAGGATTTAAGGTAAAAAATGTTACCAACATAATCAATAGGGAGAAGATCCCCCAGCCTATATTTCGTGTTGAATTGGAGCCGAATGATATACAGCTGAAAAAAAACGAGACACACCCAATTTATAGCCTAAAATACGTCTTATACCGAAAAATCACAGTTGAAGATCCACATAAGCGATCAGGTCCCGTACAGTGCCATAATTGCCAAGAATAGGGCCATACAAAAACGTACTGTAAATTACCCACTGTTTGTGTTGTGTGCGGCGAATTACACGGCACTGCTATTTGCAATAAGCCAAAATATCAAGGTGATAAAAAATTGAAGTAATTGTGGAGGTAATAACACCGCTTACTGCAGAGGTTGTCGTGTGTTCTCTTTTGTCAAACAAATTATGGTGCAAAAACCTAAATTAGCTCCATTTCAATCAGCAAACGATTACTCTGCCACTTTTGTGCAAATGAGCCAACCAGTTACTTCCCGTGTATCGTATGCCGATGCTGCTAAATCAAATTCTATTCCCCCACAAAATGTTCCAGGTCCAAATAATTCAACTAATGCAAACTCAAGCTTTAACTTTAGTCGCCTTGAAGCTACTATTGACAATTTAGTGCTAACTATAAATAATTTTACAACAAATATGACTACAATGATGCAAGAAATGCTGAGAATGCAGAATACTCTGCTTCAGGCATTAAGTAACAAGCCATGAACACGTTAAAAATATGTTTCTGGAACGCAAACGGCATTCGCCAACATAAAAATGAACTTGAGCACTTCCTTACGGAAAAAATATTGATATAATGTTGGTCTCTGAGACACATTTGACTTCGAGAAGCTTTTTCAAAATAAATGGCTACACTATATATGATACAAAGGGCCCTAGAGGGAGAGCATGCGGTGGATCTGCAATTCTAATTAAGTCAAGACTCAAGCACTATATCCTTGACAACGTTAGTGAAGAATATATGCAAGCTACGAATATTTTTGTAGAAAACCTGTTATTTCGAGTGGGGAACACACTTACTGGCCTACTGACGTACGAAAAATTCCGGATGTTATTGATTTTGGCGTAATGAAAATATTTATAGGGATTTACCTAATGTTGAAACTTCTCTAGATCTCTTCTCCGATCACTCCCCCACTATCGTTACAATTTGTAACCCACTAAGAAGTGACTTACCTCACCCATATATGAAGATGATCAATCGTGTTAATTGGCTGGGATTCAAAAAATATTTTAGTTGTAATTGCACGGAAAATATTGCGCTAAGAATACCCAATGACATTGAAGCTAACATTGCCAATCTTAACGAAATTATTAAACAGGTGCTGAACATGCCACTGCCTCCCATCCGTTGTCTGGGTTTAATTAAATTTATTCCAGGGATATTGAACACCCGTATGTGAAAAAAGAAGAGCTAGAAGGGAATGGCAACAGCACAGATCACCCCAACATAAACTCAGACTTAAAGAATGTTCTAAACGACTTCAAGAGTTGCTTGCATCTGAAAAAACTGTATCTCTTAAAAATTGTTTGGAAGGTCTTGATGTCACACCGACATATAATTACTCTTTGTGGCACGCTGCTAGAAAGTTTAAAACACCCGTTGAGTTTAAGCCACCTCTGCGCACATCTACCTGAGATTGGGCAAGAAGCGATACGGAAAAATGTAAAATATTTGCTGAGCATTTAAAACCCGTATTCACCCCAAACACATGTACTGGTGTTGCTGATTTGCCGAGTGTAGTTGCTCTACCCCCTCGAGCCTTAAAGTTTAAGATGCGTGATGTACATAAAGTAATTGCTGAACTCAAGCCAAAGAAAGCTCCAGGTATTGATCGAAGTAGTAACAAGATGCTGATGAACTTGCCGCATATTGCAATAAGAATCTTGCTGTTTATTTATAATGCCATATTACGACTGGAGTATTATCCACAACTCTGGAAGCTTGCAAAAATCAAAATGATTCCAAAGCCGGGCAAAGATCTTACTAAAGCTGAGTCTTATAGGCCAATTAGTTTGCTGTCAACTATGTCAAAACTCTTCGAAAAGCTGCTCATGACAAAATTGTCACCAATTTTAACTGATAGTGGGTGCATCACAGACCATCAATTTGATTTTAGAAGTCAGCATAGCACCATTGAACAAACTCATAGATTGGTTCAACTTATAAGAAAAACATTTGAGGAAAAGAAGTGATGTTCTGCCTTATTTATTGACGTTTCTCAGGCATTTGATAAAGTTTGGCATGAAGGCCTAAATTAAAATCATATCTACCAATAAATTTATTGAATTTATTAGAAAGTTACATTACTACCCGGAAGTTCACGGTTGTGGAAGGAGAATTCATGAGTGTGCCCGAATCTATATCATCCGGTGTGCCACAGGGTACCATACTGGGGTCAGTTTTGTATTTGATCTATACTTGTGATATGCCTTTGGGCAGCAATATCCATACATCGGCGTTTGCCGATGATACAGCCTGCCTGAGTATGCATGAAAACCCTCACGAGGCTTCCCGATATCTGCAAGAACATATTACACAATTGGAAATGTGGTTGAACTTATGGAGAATTAAGGTAAATGAAGAAAAGTGTGTACATATAACGATTACCCTAGGAAGAGATACTTGTTCCCCAATTCGAATCAATAATCAAAATATTCCTCAACATTCCCAAGTGAAATACCTTGGTATACACTTTGATCGAAGGCTTACATGGAAACATCATATTGACTTTAAGCTTACTCAGATGAAACTTAAGTTATCTCAAATACACTGGTTGATTTGCAGAAATTCACCACTTAGCCTGGACTGTAAACTTTTAATATACGAGTCGCTTTTGAAGCCAATATGGTGTTACGGTATCCAGTTATGGGGTACTGCTTCAGTTTCCAATGTACAGAGAATCCAACGAACGCAAAACATAATTTTACGGTTAATAACATCGGCTCCATGGTACATCAAAAATTCTAATATCCATCGTGATTTAAATATGCCACTAGTGATTGAAGAAATTGCAAAATACGCAGGCAAATATTTAACAAAACTCGAGTCACATCCTAATCATCTTGCTCGTAATATTTTGAACTTGACTGGATACATCCGCTTAAAAAAGAGGGACACAAGGGCTCTATTACTCAACACTCCAGATGGGATTTCTTGAAAATACTTTTTTTATACTTTTTTATAAATTTTTTTCCTTTTTGATTATCACTACTTATGTATTATTTATAACTATTATCAAGTTTATGTCCGACAGTGGTCGTCCTAATAATTATATTTTAGATGTAATATTTGAATACTTATTATTAGTTCATATTTGAAGATACAATAAATAAAAATGCATACTAAGACAGGCTGTATCGTCGGCAAATGTTAAAGTGTGGATACTACTGCTCACATGAATATCACAAGTATAAATCAACTATAAAACTGGTCCTAGCATACTCCCCTGTGGCACACCAGATGAGATAGTTTCAGGCATACTCATAAAGTGTTCTTCCACAACTGTAAATTATCGGGAAAGAATGTAACTTTCCAAAATGTTTAGAATGTTTATTGGTAAGTATGTCTTCAATTTCAAGAACATGCCTTCATGCCCACACCTTATCAAATGCCTGCGAAACATCAATAAACAGGGCAGAACAATACTTTTTTCCTCGAGTGTTTTTCTTATAAATTGAACCAATCTATGCGTTTGCTCAATGGTGCTATCCTGGCTTCTAAAACCAAATTGATGTACCGGGATGCATCCATTATCAGTTTAAATTGATGGCAATATTGTCATGAGTAGCTTTTTAAAAAGCTTTGACATTGTTGACAGTAAATTTATTGGTCTATATGACTCAGCCTTAGTAAGATCTTTACCTGGCTTTGAATCATTTTAAGTTTGGCAAGCTTCAAGCAGTCGTATAATGGCAAGAAAAATTAATAACAGGATTCTAATTGCAGTACGAGGTAACTTCATCAGTATCTGGTTGCTAATTCCATCAATACTTTGCTTTTTACAAAAACTTTTGGAAAGTTATATTATTGGTCGGAAGTTCATTGTTGTCGAAGGAGACTTCATTGGTGTGCCCGAATCAATATTTTCCGATGTACCCCAAGGTAGTAATCTGAGTCCAGTCTTGTATTTAATATATACCTGTGATATGCCTGTGAGCAATAATATCCACACCTCTACATTTGCCGATGATACCGTCTGTAGAATACACATAACTCAGCTGGAAGTGTAGTTGCACTTATGGAGGATCTAAGTAAATGAACAAAAGTGTGGCCATATAATGTTTACCCTAAGAAAAGATACTTGTTCTCCCATTCAAATCTACAATCAAAATATCCCTCAACATTCACAAGTAAAATACCTTGGTTTACACCTTGATCGAAGGCTTACATAGAAACATCATATTGACTCTAAGCTAACTCAAATGAAACTTAAGTTATCTCAAATACATTGGTTGATTGGCAGAAATTTAACACTTAGCGTAGACTGCAAACTTTTACTAACAACTCGCTTTTGAAGCCAATATGGTGCTACGGAATTCAGTTATGGGGCACTGCTTCAGCTTCAAATGTTCAAAAATTCCAAGGAAGACAAAACAAAATTTTAAGGTTAATAACATCTGCTCCATGGTACATTAAAAATTCAAATTTACATCGTGATTTAAATATGCCATTAGTGACTGAAGATATTGCAAGATACGCAGGCAACTACTTAACTAATCCCCTTGCTCGTGACATCTTGAATTTTACTGGACACATCCGCCTTAAAAAGAGAGGGCTCTTATACTCAGCTTTCCAGATGGGACTGCTCGAAAATACTTTTTCCCCCTTGATTTGCACTACTTATGTATTATTTAAAACTATCCCTAAGCTTATGTCCGACACTGGTCGGGCCTAATAATTATATTCTTAGGTTTAATATTTGAATACTTATTGTTAGTTTTTTTTGAAGATACAATAAATAAAACATGTATTAAAAAAATTTTTTTACGACGATTTTTTTCCTTAAGGGATTAACTATGTTGCCGTTTCATGACGCTTTCAACTAACATAATATAATCTTACTCTATATCTTCCACATATTTCTTACCGTTTGTTGCCCACTGCACAGTTAATGTTTTCGAACGATATGTTTAGTAGCACTTTGGGACAGGACTAGGTTTAATTGACGACAAAGCTGAAAGTGGCGGAAGTGGCGGAAGCGGCACATTCAATGACGGAAACACTGCATGAAAATTTTTTTAATGCAAGCAGTTATTGATCGGTTTCATCATCTTTTGCAATGACTTTCGTAGGGATACAAAATTAATAGTGTAGAATTTAGAGATTACTCGTTAGGAACCACGCGAATGCTTATTAGTACGTATTCATATAATAATTTGCCTATTTCAGTTCATAAAGTGTTAATTCATAGATAGGAAGTAGTTGATCACTGTCCAGTTTTCATAGGCGAGCTCTCTGAAAAAGCCACTGAATCTTGTAATAAATTATTTAAGCAATTCAGACGAGACAACATATGAAAAATGTCTCGTCTTGTCACTAACACTGATCTTTTACATAGGCTTCTTCTAAATTCCGACCTGTTGATTTTTTCTTTACGTAAATTACTACAAAACAAAAAGTCTATGCTATCACCTGAGCCTTTACGTAGCACAGTGGCGTGAATTAAAAAAAAAGGGGTAAAAAGTCCGCAACTTTTGAACTAGTCAACCGATTTCGATGAAATCAACTGTTTTGGAAAGTAGAAGTGTTGATTTTATTATTTAGAAAGCATATTTTATTTATATCTATATTTTATATTTTCATATACATTGCTATGAAGTTTTCTTTCAAAAATAATAAAACAAACTGATTTTTGCCAAGTAATTAAGAAGTACTAACGAATAAAAAAAGTCGGGGCCAAAAATTAAAAAATTAATTGTTCAAGTCAAATAACTTGCAAACTGAAATAGATAAAATGGTACTCTAAGCATGTTTTATTTTTATTTCTTAAAGTTGATTGTCCCGCTGAAAAAATTATTGAAATCGGTCCCTATTTACAAAAGTTACAAGTTCCGAAAGAATTTCAATACCCGCACTTTTCCAGTTTGAGGCTCTTTGGAGCTACCCTATCTTACAACAGGGTGGCTTAAAATATGCTTTCTAAATAATATGCTTTCTATTTTTTATTTCTTAAAAAGGTCCAGATAAAGAATGAGTGGTAGTGCGTCGTCCACCGTAAAATGTTTACTATACTCGTACTTTGGTGTTGGAATATTTTCCACCATCTGTGTTAATCTTGGCAGCTTCTTTTGGTTGGGTCTTCACTAAAATCAATTTGAATGAATCACTGATTTCATTTTCCGAATACGTATTTATAAAGGCTGTTTGGCTAATACTTTTGCTTCTGCATCGAACGTTATCGTAATCCTTACGGCGATCAAACTTCTTTCTATATACATACATAAATATAACAAATTCTTATTTCTATTCTGATATTTAGAAATTGATTTATTGCATTCACTAATCTTTTTTCATATAATTAAAAAAAATTTAAATTTCAATCTGTGTTTGCCGATAAGTCATATGTAGTAGTTATTATGTACAACATTTTGTCAACCTTGTCCGACCGAGTATCCCATCAGTGAGGTTTTTCCATATCAATTTGCAGAGTGATTTATTTTTAATTATTATTTCTATGATTCTAGAACTGAAACAATAACATTTAATCTATCGCAACTTTAATGTATAGGTATGCATTTTACACTCGACGGATACAAAAGTGATACAAATATTAGGTAAAATCATACCCATAATAGGGGTGTGCGCGCAGGTGGCTTTGTCCTTGTGGGTATATATACTGTCTGCGTATATTAATTTTTATATGTTTTACCCAAATAAAAATAATTAATTACAAAAAAATATTTAATACACCTTTAAGAGGTCATAAAAAATGTGGGTTTGTTTGAATAGCAGAAAAAACACGTAAATTTTGCACCTGAGGTGTTATATTTGTGTATACGTTTTCAGACTGATATAATAGCAAAGATATTCATATTATATACCGTTGAATGGACAATTATGTCTACTATTGTGATAACATAGAACAAATTAAGAAACATTTGAAGTCACGAAAATGAGATTAATAATTTAGGCAAAAATAAAACATGTA
The DNA here is from genome assembly GCA_905220375.1 of Tachina fera. Taxonomy (NCBI): domain Eukaryota; kingdom Metazoa; phylum Arthropoda; class Insecta; order Diptera; family Tachinidae; genus Tachina; species Tachina fera. The sequence goes on along the minus strand of LR999965.1, from coordinate 72,245,748 downwards.
GAAAATTAAAATTTTTAATCAAAATAGGATTTTGAACATTACAAAAAGTATTGAAGGTAGGAGAATAATTTTTTCATTTTGAAAAGCTAAATGTATACTATTGAAAAAATTTTATAGTTTAATAATAATTAATAATAATTAATTAATTTTTATAATTTAATAATAATTTTTTTATTGAAAAAAATTGTGTTAGAAAAATTTTAGCATTTTAGCTTTTTTAGTTTTTAGTTTAGTTTTTGACCAATGCTGCATGTAGGGTGCACCAACAAAAATCTCCGAAATTTATTCCACAGCCTCTTTCAATATCTCCTTTATCAGAAATAATCAAACTTTTTATGAAATACTTAATAATTTTTTGAAATATTCCAAAAAATTTAAGAATACTTTTTTTACAAGATATTTTTTTATAATTTTTAAAAATCCAAATTGCAAAATTATTCCTTGCTACAATTTTTGATATATCAAAAAATTTTTTTTCATATGAATTGTAATGAAGTTTTCTTTCAAAAACAATAAAACAAAGTGATTTTTGCCAAGTAATAAAGAAGTTATGTACTAACGAATAAAAAAAGTCAGGGCCAAAAATTAAAAAATAAATTTTACAAGTCAAATAACTTGCAAACTGAAAGAGATAAAATTGTACTCTAGCATGTTTTATCTTTATTTCTTTACGTCGTTCTCGTGGTACCTTCATAGCGAACAGTCGATTAGCGGAATTTTTTCTTACATACCAAACTAACAAAAAATTATACAAAAAAATATTCGTAGTACATATTATTCGTAATAGGTACATAGTGACTTTAATAAATAAGCTTTATTGCTTTGATAATATTTTTTACATAGTGGAAATAACAAATACAAAAAAAGCAAACAAAAAAAATATAAACAGTGACATTGAGGAATACTCTATACGAGTAACTCAAAAACAGACAAACAATTATAAATTACAAAAGCAAAAAAAACCGTAAGCAAAAAAACACAAAAAGTGCCCTTGAGGAATACTCTGTATGAGTGCCTCAAATACAAAAAAATATGAAGTGAGTTCTAACGGCAGAAATGCCTATTTTACTGTGAGTTCTGAAGCTCTTAATGAAAATAATAGAAATAATAAATCTAATGAAAGTGTTTTTTTAACGGCAAAACCAATTTTTCGTCAGCGATCAACTTCGCTTTGTCCAATGCCGAATAGTAGTGATTCATTAACATTACAATTGCCTAGTACTTCTTCATATAAGTCAGTAATATCATCCCCTTCAGGCTCGTATTCGTCACTTAATAAAGTTATCACTACAGATAACAGTATTTCAAAACCCAAGGTGCAAGTCGGTATGGACAGATATATAACCGTGGTAAAGCGTGGGCGAAGCCCAAATTCTTCAAAAATTGCATCCGCTCCAAAAATGTCTAGGGATAACAGCGCATCCTCAATTAATCGCCAAAACCGTTTTAAAATTTTGCAAGATGAAAACGACAAACCCGAGGCATCGTCGAATAAAACATTCAAGCCGCCACCAATCTACTTAAGGGAGAAAAATTCAAATGCCCTTATTAAAAAATTAATTTCGGTCGTTGGTGAAAATAAATTCCACATTGTCCCAATAAAACGTGGCAACATCGATGAAACGAAAATTCAAATTTATGACGAAAAGGATTTCCGCAAAATGGTTTCTGAATTTGAAACAAATAAAACAAGCTTCTACACATACCAGCTTAAGAGCGCTAAAGGCCTGCAGATCGTATTGAAGGGCATAGATTCTTATGTTGTCCCTGAAGAAATTAAAGATGCACTAGTCCTCCAGGGATTTAAGGTAAAGAATGTATCAAACATATTTAACAAAGAAAAAGTACCCCAACCCCTATTTCGTGTTGAACTGGAGCCAAATGATATACAGTTGAAAAAAAACGAGACTCATCCTATTTATAGCCTTAAATACCTTTTATACAGAAAAATCACAGTTGAAGAGCCACATAAGCGTGCAGGTCCCGTGCAGTGTCATAATTGCCAAGAATATGGCCATACAAAAGCTTACTGCAATTTACCTACAGTGTGTGTTATCTGCGGTGAATTGCACGGTACTGCAAGTTGTACCAAACCAAAAGATCAAGCGGAAAAAAAATGCAGTAATTGTGGAGGTAATCACACCGCTAACTACAGAGGATGTCCTGTGTACTCTTTCGTCAAGCAGGCTATGGTGCAAAAACCTAAATTAGCTCCAGCTCAACCATTAAACGCGTACTTCGCAACTTTTGCTCAAGTGAGCCAACCAGTTACTTCACGTGTATCGTATGCCGATGCTGCTAAGGCTAGTTCTATCCCCACACAAAATATTTCACCGCCAAATAATTCAACGAATGCAAATTCAAGCTTTAACTTTAGTCGACTTGAAGCTACTATTGAGAATCTGGTGCTAACTATAAACAACTTTACAACAAATATGACTACCATGATGCAAGAAATGCTGAGAATGCAGAATACTCTGCTTCAAGCATTAATTAACAAGCCATGAACACGTTAAAAATATGTTTCTGGAACGCAAACGGCATTCGCCAACATAAAAATGAACTTGAGCACTTCCTTACGGAAAAAAATATTGATATAATGTTGGTCTCTGAGACTCATTTGACTTCTAGAAGCCTCTTTAAAATGAATGGCTACACTTTATATGACACAAAGGACCCTAGAGGGAGAGCATGCGGTGGATCAGCAATTCTAATAAAGTCAAGACTCAAGCACTATATTCTTGACAACATTTGTGAAGAACATCTACAAGCAAAAAATATCTGCATTGAAAATTTTTGTACAAATTTCGTGATATCTTCAATTTACTCCCCTCCCAGATTTTCAATCACTGAGGACCAATACGAGAAGTTCTACAAATCTCTTGGACCTTGTTTCGTAGCAGCTGGCGACTACAATGCTAAGCATACGTTCTGGGGTTCGCGTCTTATTACGCCTAGAGGTAGGGCGTTGTTCAACACAATTTCAAAAATGGGCTTGGATGTTATTTCGAATGGGGAGCCTACTTACTGGCCTACGGACATACAAAAAATTCCGGATGTTATAGATTTCGGCGTCATAAAAAGTATTTCTAGGGAATTAATCCACGTTGAAGCTTCCCTAGATCTCTCGTCCGATCACTCTCCCACGATCGTTACAATCTGTAGCCCACTGAGAAGCGCTTTACCTCACCCATATGTCAAGATGATAAATCGTGTTAATTGGCTGGGATTCAAAAAATATCTTAGTAGTCATTGCACAGAAAATATTACGCTAAGATCACCCAATGATATTGAATCGAACATTGCAAATCTTAACGAGAATATTAAACAAGCTTCTGAACATGCCACTACCTCTCATCCGCATACTGTGTACAATAAAATTTATTCTACAGACGTTGAACATCTCGTACGTGAAAAAAGGAGAGCTAGAAGGGAATGGCAACAGCACAGATCACCTCAACACAAAATCAGATTTAAAGAGTGCACTAAAAGACTCCAAGAGTTGCTTGCATCTGAAAAAACTGCATCTTTTAAAAATTATCTGGAAGGGCTTGATGTCACACCAGCATCTAATTACTCTTTGTGGCGCGCTGCTAAAAAGCTTAAAACACCCGTTGAGTTTAAGCCACCTCTGCGCACATCTACCGGAGGTTGGGCAAGAAGCGATACTGAAAAAGGTAACATTTTTGTAGAGCATTTAAAATCCGTTTTTACACCAAATACATGTACCGGTGTTGCTGATTTGCCGAGTGTAGTTGCTCTACCCCCTCGACCCTTAAAATTTACGATGTGTGATGTACAAAAACTAATTGCCGAGCTCAACCCGAAAAAAGCTCCCGGTATGGATGGAATTAGTAACCAGATGCTGATTAAGTTACCTCGTACTGCAATTAGAATCCTGTTATTCATTTTTAATGCCATTTTACGACTGGAGTATTATCCAGACTGCTGGAAGCTTGCCAAGGTTAAAATGATTCCAAAGCCAGGTAAAGATCTTTCCAAGGCTGAGTCATATAGGCCAATAAGTTTACTGTCAACAATGTCAAAGCTTTTTGAAAAGCTCCTCATGGCAAAATTGTCTTCAATTTTAACTGATAATGGGTGCATCCCGGACCATCAATTTGGTTTTAGAAGCCAGCATAGCACCATTGAGCAAACGCATAGATTGGTTCAATTTATCAGAAAAACATTTTAGGAAAAGAAATATTGTTCTGCCCTGTTTATTGACGTTTCTCAGGCATTTGATAAAGTGTGGCATGAAGGCCTGATTTTGAAATTGAAGACATACTTACCAATAAACATTCTAAATCTTTTGGAAAGTTACATTCTCGCACGAAAATTTACAGTGGTAAAAACTGCAAACTTTTAATATACAAGTCGCTTTTAAAGCCAATATGGTGTTACGGCACTGCTTCTGCCTCCAATGTAGAGAGAATTCAACGAAGACAAAACAAAATTTTAAGGTTAATAACATCTGCTCCATGGTACATTAAGAATTCAAATATACATCGTGATTTAAATATGCCACTAGTGATTGAAGAAATTGCAAAATACGCAGGCAAATATCTAACGAAACTCGAGTCACATCCTAATCCGCTTGCTCGTAATATTTTGAACTTTACTGGACACATCCGCTTAAAAAAGAGAGATACAAGGGCTCTAATACTAAACACTCCGAATGAAGTTGCTTGAAATTTTTTTTTTTTTTTTTGCTTATCACTACTTATGTATTATTTACAACTATCACTTAGTTAGGTCTGGCATTGGTCGGGCCTATTAATTATATGTTAGATTTAAGATTTGAATACTTATTGTTAGTTCATATATGAAGATACAATAAATATAAAAAAAAACATGCATAAAAAAAAATAAAAAAAAAATTTCTTTACGTATATTGTACGTATATTGAAATCTGTCCCTATTTACAAAAGTTAAAAGAAAGAATTTCGATACCTGCACTTTCCCACACTTTGAGGCTCTTTAGAGCTACCCTGTCTTATAACAGTGCCTTAAAATATTCTTTCTAGAAATTTCAATACTTTTACTTTCTAAAACACTTGGTTTTATCGAAATTGGTTGACTAGTTCAAAAGTTGTTCACGCCAGTGTGCGTGGGTTACGTTTTTGAAAATAATGTACATATGTTGTATTAAATTGCCATTATAAAATTTACTATTTTTTCTTTAATAAATAACTGACATTTATGTTAAATAAATTATTATAATATTATATTTAAAGACGTTTTTATCTGATTTTACTCTAATTGGCCCATAAATACTGTAAACATAAATATTCATATTAATTTTGATGCGTATAGCTGAGTTAACTACGTACGACCGCCTTTCTTAGGAACTTGAAGCACTGTGCATTGGATTTAGCGTACTCAAATTAAGTTAACACGCTCGATGTTACAAAAAAAGTTTCAAATTCTATCACAGTGTTATCAACCGATTTTATATTTATAAACAGATTTATAAGCAAAAGCCTAAGAACTTTTCAATCACATTATATTTTGTTTTAGTATGTTTCATATATACAGTAGTTTTCCGATTTAACCAACCATCGGTTTAACGAATTCGGGATTTAACGAACTCATAAAAATTTTAAATTGAGTACCTTATATTACGAACACCGTAACTCTGTGCCGTAATTTTGTACTTTATATAACGAACAAATACAAAATTAGAGTTTTAAGTATAGAATGAGGCGATACAAAAAAGACTACAAGTTCCTAAAATACAAACAAAAGTTAAAATTTTTCCGTTTAAGCCATTTAAAATAGATTTGTATAAGTAGTAGATCTCAAAAAAATAAGCTAGAAAAATATTATTTTTTTGTTAGATTAAAAATAAACTTTTTGTTTAGTTATTCTTTGTTAACACGATTCTGATGCAAGATCTTAATACAAATTCATATGAATTTTACTTATATTATTTATTTCTCTGCTTATAATTAAAATAATAATAAAGGCTTTCTCCAAAAATTTTAGAGTTGTTATTTCCATAGTTTTTGAGTGAACAAACTTTGTCATAAATAGTACTCGGTTTAAAGAATTTTTCAATTTAACGAACAGGTCTGACATCATATAGTTCGTTAAATCTAAAAACAACTGTATGTGTGTAGTTTTAATCAAAAATATTTTTTTCGGTTTTTTCGTCAGTTTTCTATTTTTGATTCGTTTTAAGGCAGTATTTTTGTACTTTGACCATAATGTTTATTACTTTATTTATAAAGCATAATACATTAATAGTTATTCGCAGATTTGTTTTTAAAAATTCTCTAGAAGCTTACTGAGTTATTGGTGGATATTCTGGAATATGCGTCGACTTGGTGAAATTTACATGTAAAACAAAAGGAAAAATTCACAAATGTTAAAATTTTGTTCTTGTTTATCATACAAAATTTACCGTTTTTAAAAAAGAGAGCAACTCGTTAAAATTGCATGGAACACTAAAACAGTTTTTAAAACTTTGTTTTTGCTTTATTATATAACTAGCTTTTTACCCGCGGCTTCGCTCGCGTTAATCTGATTAAATGAAACACAATTTACCATCATTATTGGAAAGTAAATAAAACAAAAAATTATATTTATTGGCTGGAACCAAGAAAATTGAAGAACTCTTAAATTGACCATAGCTAAAAAATTTGAATTGTAGTTCATTTTAAAAATCAAAAACAAAATTAACATCTTAAAATACTAATATTATACAAAATTAGAAGTTTGTAAGTTTAATAACGGTTTCCTTTAAGAGACATCAAAATCGAATATTACTGCAGGATGCTTCTGTATACTACATTACATGTTCTTCCGTTTGGTGCAAATATGTGCAGATTTCTAGCAGTAGACACACGGGAACAGGCTACATAAAGTTGACCATGGGAAAAGCATTGATTTTCCAAATGCACCCCTGCTACCTGCAATGTTTGACCTTGCGCTTTATTAACGGTAACAGCAAAACTGAGTTTGACTGGAAATTAAACCTGTTTGAACTGAAACGGAAGATCGGTTGGGATAATTGGAATTCGAGGTATTAAAACACTTTCCCCTTTTGCCACGCCTGTTAATATAGTGGCACCAATTATGTTCTGCTTTAACTGTGTGATGCGAAGTCTTGTTCCATTACATAGTCGATGAGCATCTAGATTTCGCATAAGCATTACAGGAACATTAATTTTTAATTGAAGTTTATGTGGGGGTACACCTGATATTTCTATCGAGTTTAAAAACTCTGTTGGAAACGAAGTACTTTGTTCTGTATCCATGATTGTGTCTGTTGATAGATACTCCTTCATTCCCCCTTGAACTTCTTCTAAAACTTCACTATTTATTCTATTGACAACGTCATTTTTGGGCGCCAATATAGCTCTTGCGCATAGCCACTGATCAGAATTTAAATTTCGTTGCAAGTTCGGATAAACATTAGCAATAAGCTCTGCATCATTTTGTGCCAAATTATAAATTTCTTCGGAAAGTAAAATATTACCTTCAGCATCTGCATCCAAACACCCATCGCCGATTTTCAATAATGTCTCTGCGTAATGTCCTGAATCAATGTCATTATGAAGATGAACTCTCATGTTCGTTTTCAAACTCAGTGTATGTGTAGTTTTATCAAAAATATTTTTTTCGGTTTTTTCGTCAGTTTTCTATTTTTGATTCGTTTTAAGGCAGTATTTTTGTACTTTGACCATAATGTTTATTACTTTATTTATAAAGCATAATACATTAATAGTAATTCGCAGATTTGTTTTTAAAAATTTTCTAGAAGCTTACTGAGTTATTGGTGGCTATTCTGGAATATGCGTCGACTTGGTGAAATTTACATGTAAAACAAAAGGAAAAATTCACAAATGTTAAAATTTTGTTCTTGTTTATCATACAAAATTTACCGTTTTTAAAAAAGAGAGCAACTCGTTAAAATTGTATGGAACACTAAAACAGTTTTTAAAACTTTGTTTTTGCTTTATTAAATAACTAGCTTTTTACCCGCGGCTTCGCTCACGTTAATCTGATTAAATGAAACACAATTTACCATCATTATTGGAAAGTAAATAAAACAAAAAATTATATTTATTGGCTGGAACCAAGAAAATTGAAGAACTCTTAAATTGACCATAGCTAAAAAATTTGAATTGTAGTTTATTTTAAAAATCAAAAACAAAATTAACATATTAAAATACTAATATTATACAAAATTAGAAGTTTGTAAGTTTAATAACGGTTTCCTTTAAGAGACATCAAAATCGAATATTACTGCAGGATGCTTCTGTATACTACATTACATGTTCTTCCGTTTGGTGCAAATATGTGCAGATTTCTAGCAGTAGACACACGGGAACAGGCTACATAAAGTTGACCATGGGAAAAGCATTGATTTTCCAAATGCACCCCTGCTACCTGCAATGTTTGACCTTGCGCTTTATTAACGGTAACAGCAAAACTGAGTTTGACTGGAAATTTAACCCGTTTGAACTGAAACGGAAGATCGGTTGGGATAATTGGAATTCGAGGTATTAAAACACTTTCCCCTTTTGCCACGCTTGTCAATATAGTGGCACCAATTATGTTCTGCTTTAACTGTGTGATGCGAAGTCTTGTTCCATTACATAGTCGATGAGCATCTAGATTTCGCATAAGCATTACAGGAACATTAATTTTTAATTGAAGTTTATGTGGGGGTACACCTGATATTTCTATCGAGTTTAAAAACTCTGTTGGAAACGAAGTACTTTGTTCTGTATCCATGATTGTGTCTGTTGATAGATACTCCTTCATTCCCCCTTGAACTTCTTCTAAAACTTCACTATTTATTCTATTGACAACGTCATTTTTGGGCGCCAATATAGCTCTTGCGCATAGCCACTGATCAGAATTTAAATTTCGTTGCAAGTTCGGATAAACATTAGCAATAAGTTCTGCATCATTTTGTGCCAAATTACAAATTTGTTCGGAAAGTAAAATATTACCTTCAGCATCTGCTTCCAAACACCCATCGCCGATTTTCAATAATGTCTCTTTTTAATGTCCTGAATCAATGTCATTATGAAGATGAACTCTCATGTTCGTTTTCAAACTCAGTTTTTCTACCTTTGCCCATAAGATTGATGATTTAATAAAGGCTCTGATTTCATCTGCCGGTGTACCCTTATGAATAACAGGGAGAGTTTGTCGAAAATCACCTGCCAAAAAAACTACATTCCGCCCATAATATCTGTGCTTTTTCTTAAGTCCTGAAGAGTTCTATTTAACCCTTTTCCGGTTTTTTATGAGACATCGTACTTTCATCCCACACTAAAAGACTACATTGTCGGAGCATTCTGCCTCGAGAGCTATTTTTGCTGAAATTGCAGACGGGTGAGTCCTCATATGCTAGATTTAGCGGTAATTTTAAAACGGAATGTGCAGTACGGCCTCCAGTCAGAAGAGTCGCAGCTTTGCCAGAAGAAGCAACAGCAACTGCTATCTTGTGGTTTTTTCTCACTGACATTAATATTAAGTTAAGAAAAAAGGTTTTTCCAGTTCCTCCAGGAGCGTCGAGAAAAAACAGTGCACCACTGCCTGATTCTATTTTTTGTAACACTTTATGGAAAACGTCACTTTGTTCTCGAGCAATATCATTGTCGAAGCTATTTCCGTAAGCTTGTTGCGGAGCTCTCATTCCAAATTCATGCAGCTTTTTTCCAACCATCGTTTCCCAGAAAAATTATATTTATTGGCTGGAACCAAGAAAATTGAAGAACTCTTAAATTGACCATAGCTAAAAAATTTGAATTGTAGTTCATTTTAAAAATCAAAAACAAAATTAACATCTTAAAATACTAATATTATACAAAATTAGAAGTTTGTAAGTTTAATAACGGTTTCCTTTAAGAGACATCAAAATCGAATATTACTGCAGGATGCTTCTGTATACTACATTACATGTTCTTCCGTTTGGTGCAAATATGTGCAGATTTCTAGCAGTAGACACACGGGAACAGGCTACATAAAGTTGACCATGGGAAAAGCATTGATTTTCCAAATGCACCCCTGCTACCTGCAATGTTTGACCTTGCGCTTTATTAACGGTAACAGCAAAACTGAGTTTGACTGGAAATTGAACCCGTTTGAACTGAAACGGAAGATCGGTTGGGATAATTGGAATTCGAGGTATTAAAACACTTTCCCCTTTTGCCACGCCTGTCAATATAGTGGCACCAATTATGTTCTGCTTTAACTGTGTGATGCGAAGTCTTGTTCCATTACATAGTCAAAGAGCATCTAGATTTCGCATAAGCATTACAGGAACATTAATTTTTAATTGAAGTTTATGTGGGGGTACACCTGATATTTCTATCGAGTTTAAAAACTCTGTTGGAAACGAAGTACTTTGTTCTGTATCCATGATTGTGTCTGTTGATAGATACTCCTTCATTCCCCCTTGAACTTCTTCTAAAACTTCACTATTTATTCTATTGACAACGTCATTTTTGGGCGCCAATATAGCTCTTGCGCATAGCCACTGATCAGAATTTAAATTTCGTTGCAAGTTCGGATAAACATTAGCAATAAGCTCTGCATCATTTTGTGCCAAATTATAAATTTCTTCGGAAAGTAAAATATTACCTTCAGCATCTGCATCCAAACACCCATCGCCGATTTTCAATAATGTCTCTGCGTAATGTCCTGAATCAATGTCATTATGAAGATGAACTCTCATGTTCGTTTTCAAACTCAGTGTATGTGTAGTTTTATCAAAAATATTTTTTTCGGTTTTTTCGTCAGTTTTCTATTTTTGATTCGTTTTAAGGCAGTATTTTTGTACTTTGACCATAATGTTTATTACTTTATTTATAAAGCATAATACATTAATAGTAATTCGCAGATTTGTTTTTAAAAATTCTCTAGAAGCTTACTGAGTTATTGGTGGCTATTCTGGAATATGCGTCGACTTGGTGAAATTTACATGTAAAACAAAAGGAAAAATTCACAAATGTTAAAATTTTGTTCTTGTTTATCATACAAAATTTACCGTTTTTAAAAAAGAGAGCAACTCGTTAAAATTGTATGGAACACTAAAACAGTTTTTAAAACTTTGTTTTTGCTTTATTAAATAACTAGCTTTTTACCCGCGGCTTCGCTCACGTTAATCTGATTAAATGAAACACAATTTACCATCATTATTGGAAAGTAAATAAAACAAAAAATTATATTTATTGGCTGGAACCAAGAAAATTGAAGAACTCTTAAATTGACCATAGCTAAAAAACTTGAATTGTAGTTTATTTTAAAAATCAAAAACAAAATTAACATATTAAAATACTAATATTATACAAAATTAGAAGTTTGTAAGTTTAATAACGGTTTCCTTTAAGAGACATCAAAATCGAATATTACTGCAGGATGCTTCTGTATACTACATTACATGTTCTTCCGTTTGGTGCAAATATGTGCAGATTTCTAGCAGTAGACACACGGGAACAGACTACATAAAGTTGACCATGGGAAAAGCATTGATTTTCCAAATGCACCCCTGCTACCTGCAATGTTTGACCTTGCGCTTTATTAACGGTAACAGCAAAACTGAGTTTGACTGGAAATTTAACCCGTTTGAACTGAAACGGAAGATCGGTTGGGATAATTGGAATTTGAGGTATTAAAACACTTTCCCCTTTTGCCACGCTTGTCAATATAGTGGCACCAATTATGTTCTGCTTTAACTGTGTGATGCGAAGTCTTGTTCCATTACATAGTCGATGAGCATCTAGATTTCGCATAAGCATTACAGGAACATTAATTTTTAATTGAAGTTTATGTGGGGGTACACCTGATATTTCTATCGAGTTTAAAAACTCTGTTGGAAACGAAGTACTTTGTTCTGTATCCATGATTGTGTCTGTTGATAGATACTCCTTCATTCCCCCTTGAACTTCTTCTAAAACTTCACTATTTATTCTATTGACAACGTCATTTTTGGGCGCCAATATAGCTCTTGCGCATAGCCACTGATCAGAATTTAAATTTCGTTGCAAGTTCGGATAAACATTAGCAATAAGTTCTGCATCATTTTGTGCCAAATTACAAATTTGTTCGGAAAGTAAAATATTACCTTCAGCATCTGCTTCCAAACACCCATCGCCGATTTTCAATAATGTCTCTTTTTAATGTCCTGAATCAATGTCATTATGAAGATGAACTCTCATGTTCGTTTTCAAACTCAGTTTTTCTACCTTTGCCCATAAGATTGATGATTTAATAAAGGCTCTGATTTCATCTGCCGGTGTACCCTTATGAATAACAGGGAAAGTTTGTCGAAAATCACCTGCCAAAAAAACTACATTCCGCCCATAATATCTGTGCTTTTTCTTAAGTCCTGAAGAGTTCTATTTAACCCTTTTCCGGTTTTTTATGAGACATCGTACTTTCATCCCACACTAAAAGACTACATTGTCGGAGCATTCTGCCTCGAGAGCTATTTTTGCTGAAATTGCAGACGGGTGAGTCCTCATATGCTAGATTTGGCGGTAATTTTAAAACGGAATGTGCAGTACGGCCTCCAGTCAGAAGAGTCGCAGCTTTGCCAGAAGAAGCAACAGCAACTGCTATCTTGTGGTTTTTTCTCACTGACATTAATATTAAGTTAAGAAAAAAGGTTTTTCCAGTTCCTCCAGGAGCGTCGAGAAAAAACAGTGCACCACTGCCTGATTCTATTTTTTGTAACACTTTATGGAAAACGTCACTTTGTTCTCGAGCAATATCATTGTCGAAGCTATTTCCGTAAGCTTGTTGCGGAGCTATCATTCCAAATTCATGCAGCTTTTTTCCAACCATCGTAAAAACCTTATTTTCAATTATTGTAAGCGCTTCATTATAGACGTGTTCGTTGAAGGTCATGTTTTCTTGTACTTGCTGCAGTTGTAGCAAGATATCTTCCGCCATATAATCTTTGTACTTATCCCAAAGTGCTTAAGGATTAGAAAGACCGCAAGATGATATCAGTATTGCATAAAGTTCCCTTATTTTATTAGGTGATTGGCACTCTATAGCTTCCTCCATAGTTTCGTTCCAATGATTGTCATTATCTAACAGTCATCGAGCTTCACATGCTTCTCTGTAAGTTCGGCATTCCTGATCATTGACAATTTTAAGGTCTCTAAAGCTTGTTGGACCTCGAACGTGATGCAATAATATTCGCAGGCAAAAGCATTCAAAATTCGTTATATGAACAGTGTACACACGACCAAGAGCATCCGATGATTTAATTCCTGGCTGATTTTCTACAGGTGTACCTTGGATATGATGTTGCCAATCTTTTCTCGAAGCATTCCAAGTATAATAACGGGGAACTTGAGAATACAGTAGTGTTTTTGCAAAAGGATCTCTCACACAAAGCTGAAAAAAAGCAGTAAGTGTGGTTTTTGGAGGAGATGAAATCCTTTCTTGAAAATTGCTTTCATTAAAAAAACTCGCTGCCCATTTTCCAAGTGTACGGCAAGGTGTGTTACGGTTGGATATCTTTCAGGTAAAGGAAATCCAAGAAGCCGCCATGCTGCTTCATTGCTACTAACATATCGTCCTGATTGATAGGTTTGTATTTCATTAAGAGGATGTTCTGCACCTTCATTGCGAAGATTGAAAATTGCTTGGTCGCTGCCTCTGTTTATGTATTTGCAAATATATTTTATCGCACGATCTGAGTTGCATGCTTCAACCTTAATGTTTTTTTTTTTTTTTTTTTTTTTTTATTTTTTTTATTTATTGTATCTTCATATATGAACTAACAATAAGTATTCAAATCTTAAATCTAACATATAATTAATAGGCCCGACCAATGCCAGACCTAACTAAGTGATAGTTGTAAATAATACATAAGTAGTGATAAGCAAAAAAAAAATAAAAAAATTTCAAGCAACTTCATTCGGAGTGTTTAGTATAAGAGCCCTTGTATCTCTCTTTTTTAAGCGGATGTGTCCAGTAAAGTTTAAAATATTACGAGCAAGCGGATTAGGATGTGACTCGAGTTTGTTTAAGTATTTGCCTGCGTATCTTGCAATTTCTTCAGTCACTAGTGGCATTTTTAAATCACGATGCAAACTTGAATTCTTAATGTACCATGGAGCAGATGTTATTAACCTTAATATTTTGTTTTGTCTTCGTTGAATTCTCTCTACATTGGAAGCAGAAGCAGTGCCCCATAACTGGATACCGTAACACCATATTGGCTTTAAAAGCGACTTGTATATTAAAAGTTTGCAGTCTAGGCTGAGTGTTGAATTTCTGCCAATCAGCCAATGTACCTGAGTTAATTTTAGTTTCATTTGAGTTAACTTATAGTCAATGTGATGTTTCCATGTAAGCCGTCGATCGAGGTGTATACCAAGATATTTCACATGTGAATGTTGAGGAACAACTTGATTATTAATCCGAATGGGGGAACAAGTATCTCTTCGTAAGGTAAATGTTATATGGACACACTTTTGTTCATTTACCTTAATTCTCCATAAGTTCAACCATAGTTCCATCTGGCTAATGTGTTCCTGGAGTTTTCGGGAAGCCTCATCAGGGTTTTCGTGCATACTAAGGCAGGCGGTATCGTCGGCAAATGTAGAAGTGTGAATACTACTGCTCACAGGCATATCACAAGTATAAATCAAATATAAAAATGGCCCCAGTATACTCCCCTGTGGCACACCGGATGAGATAGTTTCAGGCATACTCTTAAAGTGTCCTTCCACAACTGTAAATTTTCGTGCAACAATGTAACTTTCCAAAAGATTTAGAATGTTTATTGGTAAGTATGTCTTCAATTTCAAAATCAGGCCTTCATGCCACACTTTATCAAATGCCTGAGAAACATCAATAAACACGGCAGAACAATACTTCTTTTCCTCAAATGTTTTTCTGATAAATTGAACCAATCTATGCGTTTGCTCAATGGTGCTATGCTGGCTTCTAAAACCAAATTGATGGTCCGGGATGCACCCATTTTCAGTTAAAATTGAAGACAATTTTGTCATGAGTAGCTTTTCAAAAAGCTTTGACATTGTTGACAGTAAACTTATTGGCCTATATGACTCAGCCTTGGAAAGATCTTTACCCGGCTTTGGAATCATTTTAACCTTGGCAAGCTTCCAGCAGTCTGGATAATACTCCAGTCGTAAAATGGCATTAAAAATGAATAACAGGATTCTAATTGCAGTACGAGGTAACTTAATCAGCATCTGATTAATAATTCCATCCATACCGGGAGCTTTTTTCGGGTTGAGTTCGGCAATTAGTTTTTGTACATCACACATCGTAAATTTTAAGGGTCGAGGTGGTAGAGCAACTACACTCGGCAAATCAGCAACATTGGTACATGTATTTGGTGTAAATACGGATTTTAAATGCTCAGCAAATATGTAACCTTTTTCAGTATCGCTTCTTGCCCAACTTCCGGTAGATGTGCGCAGAGGTGGCTTAAACTCAACGGGTGTTTTAAACTTTTTAGCAGCGCGCCACAAAGAGTAATTAGATGCTGGTGTGACTTCAAGGCTTTCCAGATAGTTTTTGAAAGATGCAGTTTTTTCAGATGCAAGCAACTCTTGGAGTCGTTTAGTGCACTCTTTAAATCTGATTTTGTGTTGAGGTGATCTGTGCTGTTGCCATTCCCTTCTAGCTCTTCTTTTTTCACGTACGAGATGTTCAACGTCTGTAGAATAAATTTTATTGAACCCAGTATGCGGATGGGAGGTAGTGGCATGTTCAGAAGCTTGTTTAATATTCTCGTTAAGATTTGCAATGTTCGATTCAATATCATTGGGTGTTCTTAGCGTAATATTTTCCGTGCAATGACTACTAAGATATTTTTTGAATCCCAGCCAATTAACACGATTTATCATCTTGACATATGGGTGAGGTAAAGCGCTTCTCAGTGGACTACAGATTGTAACGATCGTGGGAGAGTGATCAGACGACAGATCTAGGGAAGCTTCAACGTGAATTAATTCCCTAGAAATACTTTTTGTGACGCCGAAATCTATAACATCTGGAATTTTTCGTACGTCAGTAGGCCAGTAAGTAGGCTCCCCACTTGAAATAACATCCAAACCCATTTTTGAAATTGTGTTGAACAACGCCCTACCTCTAGGCGTAATAAGACGCGAACCCCAGAACGTATGCTTAGCATTGTAGTCGCCAGCTGCTACGAAACAAGGTCCAAGAGATTTGTAGAACTTCTCGTATTGGTCCTCAGTGATTGAAAATCTGGGAGGTGAGTAAATTGATGATATCACGAAATTAGAACAAAAGTTTTCTACAAAAATATTCGTAGCTTGCATATATTCTTCACTAACATTGTCAAGGATATAGTGCTTGAGTCGTGACTTAATTAAAATTGCTGATCCACCGCATGCTCTCCCTCTAGGGTCCTTTGTATCATACATAGTATAGCCATTTATTTTGAAAAAGCTTCTCGAAGTCAAATGTGTCTCAGAGACCAACATTATATCAATATTTTTTTCCGTAAGGAAGTGCTCAAGTTCATTTTTATGTTGGCGAATGCCGTTTGCGTTCCAGAAACATATTTTTAACGTGTTCATGGTTTGTTAATTAATGCTTGAAGCAGAGTATTCTGCATTCTCAGCATTTCTTGCATCATGGTAGTCATATTTGTTGTAAAATTATTTATAGTTTGCACCAAATTGTCAATAGTAGCTTCAAGGCGACTATAGTTAAAGCTTGAATTTGCATTCGTTGAATTATTTGGCGGTGAAACATTTTGTATGGGAATACAACTAGCCTTAGCAGCATCGGCATACGATACACGTGAAGTAACTGGTTGACTTACTTGAGCAAAAGAGGCGGTGTACGCGTTTAATGGTTGAGCTGTAGCTAATTTAGGTTTTTGCACCATAGCCTGCTTGACGAAAGAGTACACAGGACATCCTCTGTAGTTAGCGGTGTGATTACCTCCACAATTACTGCATTTTTTTTCCGCTTGATCTTTTGGTTTGGTACAACTTGCAGTACCGTGCAACTCACCGCAGATAACACACACTGTAGGTAAATTGCAGTAAGCTTTTGTATGGCCATATTCTTGGCAATTATGACACTGCACGGGACCTGCACGCTTATGTGGCTCTTCAACTGTGATTTTTCTGTATAAAAGGTATTTAAGGCTATAAATAGGATGAGTCTCGTTTTTTTTCAACTGTATATCATTTGGCTCCAGTTCAACACGAAATAGGGGTTGGGGTACTTTTTCTTTGTTAAATATGTTTGATACATTCTTTACCTTAAATCCCTGGAGGACAAGTGCATCTTTTATTTCTTCAGGGACAACATAAGAATCTATGCCCTTCAATACTATCTGTAGGCCTTTAGCGCTCTTAAGCTGGTATGTGTAGAAGCTTGTTTTATTTGTTTCAAATTCAGAAACCATTTTGCGGAAATCCTTTTCATCATAAATTTGAATTTTCGTTTCATCGATGTTGCCACGTTTTATTGGGACAATGTGGAATTTATTTTCACCAATGACCGAAATTAATTTTTTAATAAGGCCATTTGAATTTTTCTCTCTCAAGTAGATTGGTGGCGGCTTGGATGTTTTATTCGACGATGCATCGGGTTTGTCGTTTTCATCTTGTAAAATTTTAAAACGGTTTTGGCGATTAATTGAGGATGCGCTGTTATCCCTAGACATTTTTGGAGCGGATGAAAGTTTTGAAGAATTTGGGCTTCGCCCACGCTTTACCACGGTTATATATCTGTCCATACCGACTTGCACCTTGGGTTTTGAAATACTGTTATCTGTAGTGATAACTTTGTTAAGTGACGAATACGAGCCCGAAGGGGATGATATTACTGACTTATATGAAGAAGTACTAGGCAATTGTAATGTTAATGAATCACTACTATTTGGCATTGGACAAAGCGAAGTTGATCGCTGACGAAAAATTGGTTTTGCCGTTAAAAAAACACTTTCATTAGATTTATTATTTCTATTATTTTCATTAAGAGCTTCAGAACTCACAGTAAAATATGCATTTCTGCCGTTAGAACTCACTTCATATTTTTTTGTATTTGAGGCACTCATATAGAGTATTCCTCAAGGGCACGTTTTGTGTTTTTTTGCTTACGGTTTTTTTGTTTTTGTAATTTATGAATGTTTGTCTGTTCTTGAGTTACTCGTATAGAGTATTCCTCAATGTCACTGTTTATATTTTTTTGTTTGCTTTTTTTGTATTTGTTATTTCCACTATGTAAAAAATATTATCAAAGCAATAAAGCTTATTTATTATAGTCACTATGTACCTATTACGAATAATATGTACTACGAATATTTTTTTGTATAATTTTTTGTTAGTTTGGTATGTAAAAAAAAATTCCGCTAATCGACTGTTCGCTATGAAGGTACCACGCAAAAAAAAAAAAAAAAAAAAAAAAAAAAAATGTTAATGTGTGTATTAAATAATTTGCATAGAATTGGTGAATAAGGCAGAACCCAGCTATTGTCAAAAACCTTGAGAATACCACCGCGAGCCGGAATTGTTACCGTTCTACCACCATCTCCTGGCGCTCTTCATCTGTATAAAGGGTAGCCTTTATCATTGTGGACTGTTTCCTTTATCATTTTTCTGGGAAACTTCTTCGTACATTTCCCGTTTGTCATGCATGGCGATGCTGGATTTAGATCTCCACAGGGGCCATGAACCATGTTTTTTATAACAATGTCATACAAATTCCCATCCACCTGTGGGTCCGGAATTTCAGCACTAATAATATCATCTATTTGGTTGGATCTCAGTTTTTCTTTCAACCAGATAAGAATATGCACGTGTGGTAGAACTCTTTTTTGCCATTCAATAGAATACATATAACATTGAACGTCACCAAATAATTTTCCTTTTGTTATGACATTTATAAGTTTTTGCACTTTTAAACGAAATACGCGGGCAACTATATCATGGCGATCAGTTGGTTTTTGCCCAGTCATTAGCTCTTCAGTTATATCTTGCCATGAAGGATTGCAACTAAAAGTTATGAAGAGATCAAGCCTGCCGTAAGTTCGTACATAAACAAAGGCATCTTGAGTGTATTGATGGAGATAACGGGGGCTGTTCACAAAAGTGGAGGGAAGAATCACCATCTTTCCCAAGTCATTAGGTCTAACATCACCATCAGTGCTAATGGCATCTTGGAGGTGAATATAGTTTTCAGCACGCAATTTGGTTTGGTTTAATGAAATGTAGCGGAGACGTTCGCTCTCTACTTTAATGCACATATCTACTAAGAATTGATGAAAGAGCTGTCTTGATCGTAGAAGGAGATTAAAGTCATTCTCTCGAAGCATCATATGATAGGCATAAAAATCAATACATGAAACTTTTTTATTGGGAAGTGGCTGTCTTGAATTTGGATTAATTAAAGGAATATGAAAATGGTATCCTGGCTCACCTTTACTAAAAATTAATGGGTATTGCAAACTATCATAAAATTTATGAGTATCGGCTACGCGTGTCAGTGTATTATCATTTGCACGTAATACAATCTCTCGTGGACAGCATAGATCACCAGCAACCAAAACAGCGACTTCATTAGTCACCGGTGCATTATAACGCCTCTCATGCTCGCCACGTGGAGTCCGATCAGCATGAATGACAACTTTGTAGTTGTCCGATGGCCAGTTTTCTATTGCACCTTTGAAGGTATTTATCAAAACATTGTGAGAATGTAACACTCTTTGAATTTTCAATACCGTATTTCTTTCGACTTGTTCAATATACTGACATCGACGGTTTATCTCAGTTTCTTCATTACCCATAAAATAAACTTGCAAAAATTTATGTGGTTCATTTTCTGATGGAAAACGTGAACCAATTTGGTGATATATCTGGCCTTGTACGGTAAAAGTTAGAGAAAATCCGGGCATTCTTATCATTTTGTCTACTCCAAAAGACGTCATTTGGAAACAGGAGTTATATTTCCTGCATTTTTTTAAAAATTGTTTGGATTCAGCTGTAGTGCATAAATATAAAGATTTTAAAGGTTCATGTGGTTCGCCAAGAAACGGAAGGGAAACTTTTCCATTGGAACAGCACATTCCAGGCGTTTCAGCTTTCCATTTTAAAGTATCGCAAAACCGACACTTTTTATTCATTGAACCAATAACGATTAAAGGGTGGCTACAGAGTTCAACTAAAGGATCATATAAAAACCCAAATCTATTAAATACTAAGTTCCCCGTACTCAGTTCTCGTTGTACCTTCATAGTGAATAGTCGATTAGCGGAATTTTTCTTACTTTTTTATTAAATAAACAAAAAATTATACAAAAAAAATATTCGTAGTGCATATTATTCGTAATAGGTACATACTGACTTTAATAAATAAGCTTTATTGCTTTGATAATTTTTTTACATAGTGGAAATAACAAAAACAAAAAAAAACCGAAAACAAAAAAAACACAAACAGTGACATTGAGGAATACTCTATACGAGTAACTCAAAAACAAATAAACAATCATAAATTACAAAAACAAAAAAAAAAACAGTAAGCAAAAAAAAACACAAAAAGTACCCTTGAGGAATACTCTATATGAGTACCTCAAATACAAAAAATTATGAAGTCAGTTCTAACGGCAGAAATGCATATTTTACTGTGAGTTCTGAAGCTCTCAATGAAAATAATACAAATAATAAATAAGCGATCAACTTCGCTTTGTCCAATGCCAAATAGTGAGTCATTAACATTACAGTTGCCTAGTACTTCTTCATATAAGTCAGTAATATCATCTCCTTCAGGCTCGTGTTCATCACTTAATAAAGTTATCACTACAGATAAAAGTAGCTCAAAACCCAAGGTACAAGTCGGAATGGACAGATACATAACAGTGGTAAAGCGTGGGCGAAGCCCAAATTCTTCAAAAATTTCATTTGCTGCAAAGATGTCTAGGGATAATAGCGCTTCATCTACCAATCGTCAAAATCGTTTTTCATTATTGCAAGTCACCGACGACAATCCCGCTGCATCGTCGCAAAAGTCTTTTAAGCCACCACCTATATATTTGAGAGAGAAAAATTCTAACGCCCTAATTAAAAAATTAGTCTCGGCCATTGGTGAAAACGCATTTCATGTTATTCCAATAAAGCGTGGTAATATTGAAGAAACTAAAATTCAAATATACGAAGAAAAAAATTTCCGTAAAATAGTGACTGAATTTGAAAAAAATAAAACAAGTTTTTATACGTACCAGCTTAAGAGTGCCAAAGGTATGCAGATCGTATTGAAGGGTATTGACTCTTAAGTTAATCCCGAAGAAGTAAAAGATGCACTCATGATACAAGGATTTAAGGTAAAAAATGTTACCAACATAATCAATAGGGAGAAGATCCCCCAGCCTCTATTTCGTGTTGAATTGGAGCCGAATGATATACAGCTGAAAAAAAACGAGACACACCCAATTTATAGCCTAAAATACCTCTTATACCGAAAAATCACAGTTGAAGAGCCACATAAGCGATCAGGTCCCGTACAGTGCCATAACTGCCAGGAATATGGCCATACAAAAACATACTGTACCCACTGTTTGTGTTGTGTGCGGCGAGTTACACGGCACTGCTAGTTGCAATAAGCCAAAAGATCAAAGTGATAAAAAATGCAGTAATTGTGGAGGTAATCACACCGCTTACTGCAGAGGTTGTCGTGTGTACTCTTTTGTCAAACAAATTATGGTGCAAAAACCCAAATTAGCTCCATCTCAATCAGCAAACGCTTACTCCGCCACTTTTGTGCATATGAGCCAACCAGTTACTTCCCGTGTATCGTATGCCGATGCTGCTAAAACAAATTCTATTCCCCCACAAAATGTTCCAGGTCCAAATAATTCAACGAATGCAAACTCAAGCTTTAACTTTAGTCGCCTTGAAGCTAC
The DNA here is from genome assembly GCA_905220375.1 of Tachina fera. Taxonomy (NCBI): domain Eukaryota; kingdom Metazoa; phylum Arthropoda; class Insecta; order Diptera; family Tachinidae; genus Tachina; species Tachina fera. The sequence goes on along the minus strand of LR999965.1, from coordinate 72,223,857 downwards.
TATTGACAATTTAGTGCTAACTATAAATAATTTTACAACAAATATGACTACAATGATGCAAGAAATGCTGAGAATGCAGAATACTCTGCTTCAAGCATTAATTAACAAGCCATGAACACGTTAAAAATATGTTTCTGGAACGCAAACGGCATTCGCCAACATAAAAATGAACTCGAGCACTTCCTTACGAAAAAAATATTGATATAATGTTGGTCTCTGAGACACATTTGACTTCGAGAAGCTTTTTCAAAATAAATGGCTACACTATGTATGATACAAAGGACCCTAGAGGGAGAGCATGCGGTGGATCTGCAATTCTAATTAAGTCAAGACTCAAGCACTATATTTTTGACAACGTTAGTGAAGAATATATGCAAGATACGAATATTTTTGTAGAAAATTTTTGTTCTAATTTCGTAATATCATCAATTTACTCACCTCCCAAATTTTCAGTTACCGAAGATCAGTATGAGAAGTTCTACAAATCGCTTGGATCTTGTTTCGTGGCAGCTGGAGATTACAATGCAAAGCATACGTACTAGGGATCGCGCCTTTTAACACCTAGAGGTCGAGCTTTGTTTAATACAATTTCAAAAATGGGCTTAGATGTTATTTCGAGTGGGGAGCCCACTTATTGGCCTACTGACGTACGAAAAATTCCAGATGTTATTGATTTTGGCGTAATGATAAATATTTCTAGGGATTTAATTGGTGTTGAAGCTTCTCTAGATCTCTCCTCCAATCACTCCACCACTATCGTTACAATTTGTAACCCACTAAGAAGTGACTTACCTCACCCATATATGAATATGTCCAATCGTGTTAATTGGCTGGGATTCAAAAAATATCTTAGTAGTCATTGCACGGAAAATATTGCGTTAAGAACACCCAATGACATTGAAACTAACATTGCTAATCTTAACGAAATTATTAAACAGGCTGCTGAACATGCTACTACCTCCCATCCGCAGTCTGGGTTTAATAAAATTTATTCCAGAGATATTGAACATCTCGTATGTGAAAAAAGAAGAGCTAGAAGGGAATGGCAACAGCACAGATCACCCCAACATAAACTCAGACTTAAAGAATGTTCTAAACGACTTCAAGAGTTGCTTGCATCTGAAAAAACTGCAACTCTTAAAAATTATTTGGAAGGTCTTGATGTCACACCGAGATCTAATTACTCTTTATGGCACGCTGCTAGAAAGCTTAAAACACCTGTTGAGTTTAAGCCACCTCTGCGCACATCTACCGGAGATTGGGCAAGAAGCGATACGGAAAAATGTAAAATATTTGCTGAGCATTTAAAATCCGTATTTACCCCAAATACATGTACTGGTGTTGCTGATTTGCCGAGTGTAGTTGCTCTTTCCCCTCGAGCCTTAACGTTTAAGATGCGTGATGTACATAAAGTAATTGCTGAACTCAAGCCAAAGAAAGCTCCAGGTATGGATGGAATTATTAACAAGATGCTGATGAACCTGCCGCATATTGCAATAAGAATCTAGCTGTTTATTTCTAATGCCATATTAGGACTGGAGTATTATCCACAACTCTGGAAGCTTGCAAAAATCAAAATGATTCCAAAGCCGGGCAAAGATCTTACTAAAGCTGAGTCATATAGGCCAATAAGTTTGCTGTCAACTATGTCAAAACTCTTCGAAAAACTGCTCATGACAAAATTGTCCCCAATTTTAACTGATAGTGGGTGCATCCCAGACCATCAATTTGGTTTTAGAAGTCAGCATAGCACCATTGAACAAACTCATAGATTGGTTCAATTTATAAGAAAAACATTTGAGGAAAAGAAGTATTGTTCTGCCCTGTTTATTGACGTTTCTCAGGCATTTGATAAAGTGTTGCATGAAGGTCTAATTCTAAAATTAAAATCATATCTAGCAATAAATTTAGTGATTTTATTAGAAAGTTACATTACTACCCGGAAGTTCACGGTTGTGGAAGGAGAATTCATGAGTGTGCCCGAATCTATATCATCCGGTGTGCCACAGGGGAGCATACTGGGGCCAGTTTTGTATTTGATCTATACTTGTGATATGCCTTTGAGCAGCAATATCCATACATCTACGCTAGCCGATGATACAGCCTGCCTTAGTATGCGTGAAAACCCTCACGAGGCTTCCCGATATTTACAAGAACATATTACACAATTGGAAATGTGGTTGAACTTATGGAGAATTAAGGTAAATGAACAAAAGTGTGTCCATATAACGTTTACCCTAAGAAGAGATACTTGTTCCCCAATTCGAATCAATAATCAAAATATTCCTCAACATTCCCAAGTGAAATACCTTGGTATACACCTTGATCGAAGGCTTACATGGAAACATCATATTGACTTTAAGCTAACAGAGATGAAACTTAAGTTATCTCAAATACACTGGTTGATTGGCAGAAATTCAACACTTAGCCTAGACTGTAAACTTTTATTATACAAGTCGCTTTTAAAGCCAATATGGTGTTACGGTATCCAGTTATGGGGCACTGCTTCAGATTCCAATGTAGAGAGAATCCAACGAAGGCAAAACAAAGTTTTACGGTTAATAACATCGGCTCCATGGTACATCAAAAATTCTAATATCCATCGTGATTTAAATATGTCACTAGTGATTGAAGAAATTGCCAAATACGCAGGCAAATATTTAACAAAACTCGAGTCACATCCTAATCCGCTTGCTCGTAATATTTTGAACTTTACTGGACACATCCGCTTAAAAAAGAGGGACACAAGGCTCTATTACTCAACACGCCAGATGGGATTTCTTGAAAATACTTTTTTTATACTTTTTTATAAATTTCTTTTCTTTTTTGATTATCACTACTTATGTAATATTTATAACTATTAACAAGTTTATGTCCGACAGTGGTCGGTCCTAATAATTATATTTTTAGATTTAAGATTTGAATACTTATTGTTAGTTCATATTTGAAGATACAATAAATAAATACATGTATTAAAAAAAAAATTAAATACTGACCAATTGTTACAAACGAAATTTCGACGGCGCTCTGTTTGCATTTGTGCATGAGCGATTCTTCTCATCTGCGATTGTTCTTGGTTTTCTCTTGCTCTTGCGGCTAACTGCTGCTCTGCTTGTCTTTCTAAACGACGCTGTGTTTGAAGATGCGTTTTAGATGCTCTTAAAGTTGCTTGGCGTTCAGCTTGCTCATCTAAACGAAGTTGCGTTTGAAGAGGAGTTTCCATGCTCTTTAATTAGATTGGCGTTCAACTTGAACTTCTAAACGAACTTGAGTTTGAAGCAGCGTTTCGGAAACCCTGGTATTAGCTTGGCGTTCCGCTTGCTCTTCTAAACGAACTTGCGTTTGAAGCGGTGTTTCGGAAGCTCGATATATAGCTTGGCTAACTGCTTGCGCATTTAAACGAAGTTGCATCTGGACAGGGGTTTCAGAAGCTCGTAGAGTAGCTTGCTCATCTAAGCGAATTTGTGTTTGAGTAGGATCTTCATAAGCTTTTAAAGTAGTTTGGCGTTCAGCTTGCCTCTGTAACCTTTCTTGTCTCTGAGAAGCTGATTCCCTACCCCTAAAAGCAGATTGCCTGCTTGTTTGCTGTTCCCTTCTTAAGATTCCTGCAACGGAAGATTCTTCCAAACGATTTATTTTTGCAGCCCTTGCTCTCGCGGTGTGTTGCGATAAATTAGATAATCTTTTGCGAGGCATACTGATAATAAAATGTATTGTTCAAACCACATAGTTTGAACAATAAAATTATAACTTTAAAATTATATTAAAAAAAAATAAAATTAAAATTATAATAAAAGTATGGCAACGCACAATCTAGGAAATAATCTTTCGTTAAAATTTAAAACAACAACGAAAATTGTAACGAAGGAGAATCATGAAGTAGAAAAATTGTTAAGTCAAAAAACTTACTTACATTTCAGCCATTGAGCTAGAAACTTTAAATTGAAAAAAAAAATGAAAAGGAAATTGTTCTATAAACTTAAAATTTAAATAATTAAAAATTGTGCTAAAATAATTTAAAATTGTGCTAAAATAATTTAAAATTGTGCTAAAATTAAAAAATGAACACTCATTTGAAATAAATCTAACCTACCTGTGTGTTGCACTTTATTCTAAAATTTTCTAAGGTGATAAACTTAAACTTATTGAAATTTACGCCAAAATTTGCTAAAAATAAATACTTAAAATGAAAATGTTATAAAGTGAAATTGTTAAAATTGGTTAAATTTCATCTACAATTAAAATACTTAAATTTACTTAAATTTTTCTACCTAAAATTAAACCTTAAATTCGTAAAGTACATATTCTTGAAGCAAATTGGTTTATACAAAGTTATTCAATTTATGTGCATGGGAACTAACATACATACATACATAAATACAATTAATAAACTTGTACATATGTGCTTATTCACCCTGAATTGACTTAACGACTTATTATTTGGAATTCAGCTTAAGTACATATTGATCTAAATAGATTTACATCAACTACATCATCCCCTCACTGCGCTCTCATTTGCTGCAAGAATATTCAGTATGAAAAACTAAAAAAAGTGAGTTGCAAGAAAGAAAATTAATAAAATAAATTTTATTTTATATTTTTCAGTTTGTTTTTTCAGTTTTACTTGTTTCTATGGTAACGACAATCTGTTTTCAGTTCTATTTTCAAATTTACTTTTCAAATTTTACTTTCAAAAATTTCTTTTAATTATTGTTTTTTTTTAAACAAACACAATTCTTTTTATTTAATTTTCAGAAGGAAAAAAAAATTTCCTATATTTCTTGTGGTTAATTCCACTTCTGATATTGTAGGATGCCAAAAAAAACATGTCTTTATGCTTCGAATATCACATTTCAAATACTTGAAATCGGTAAGTAAATAACGGAGTTATGCAAAATCAATTTTTCCAAAAAAATTTTAGTGTAGTCGGCGTTTCCTATAAAAATACAAAAACAATTTCGGAAATCGGTTAATAAATAGCGAAATTATTAAAATATCAATTTACCCAAAAATTTTTTTTAGTGTAATTTCTCCAAAAATTTTTTGGAGTGTCGGCTCACCCTATTGACAGACAAAAATAATTTTGGAAATCGGTTGATAAATAACGAAGTTATTCGAAAATCAATTTCTTCCAAAAAATTTTTTCAGTGTACAAAAAATATGTGGGACACAACTGCATGCATTACCTTTCCAACAAAACAAAAATTTTGAAAATCGGTCCACAAATGACGGAGGCATGCGGTAACAATCATAAAAAAGCTACATACACGTCAAATTGACGTGTTGAAGTCGGTTAAAAAATCTAAAACACCATAAAATCCAGTTTCAAAACCCTTTAAACAATCAAACCCGCTACGAAAAAGACTCTTACCAGCACAGAAATATATTTTCAAAAACGAAAAATATACCGAATAATAAAAAACCGGCGAATATAAAAAAACCGGTTCCGAACCGTATAAAAATGTAGCCTATGTTTGACGCAGGCTATGCAGCATTCGATCGGTGAGAGAATTTTTAAAATCGGTTCAGCGGTTTGGGCGTGAAAGCGTAACAAACAAACAAACTCACTTTCACATTTATAATATTAGTAAGGATTTCACTTTTTCAACGCGTTTTCCCGAATAGCCACCATTAAATATTTTATTGGAAGACTTGTTAAAACAAATACCTGTATGATATTATACTAGGTATATGTACGATTACAACAAAATGAAAACACCAAAAAACACATGAAGTTTGTTGGTGTATAAAAACAAATAGTTCTCAGAAAAGGTTGTCTTTTGTTTATTAAAATAACAAATACAGGGTAACTAAAGTACAATTTAGTTCAGTTTAGTTCAGTGTTGCCAATCTGTGTGTAAATACACAGTGCGTCATTTCTACTCTCATGAATAGGCCATGCAATTAAATTTATGTATAGTATGTGCGTAATTCTAGTTTGGGCGCTTTTTTCATTTATTTTTGTTTTAACTTTAACCTACACAAATGATGTGTAGAGCAATTTTCTTCAATAAGTAATTGGAGATACAGCCATGTGTAAATTCATTTTATGCACACACACACAACTAACATTTTTGCAGCTTATAAACAAAGTTTGCACAAGCCAACATTAACATGCTGGGCTTGTGCATGTACCTGTTATAATTGTATCATGTGCATGATTTATTCAGTTTTCGTTGAACCTTCATAGTTAACAGATGTCTCCGCGAAGTTTTCTTATAGATACATATGTACATACTAAAGAAGCAAAAAATCATTTAAAAAAATATTCGTATTACATAATATTCATATTATTCGTAAAAAATATATGGTTTTACTATACCAAATTAGTTTGTCAAACCAACTTTAAATTTACCAATCATTTTTGCATAAGGCGGATTGACTTTGATAAATAAACTTTATTTGCTTTGCTAATGTTTTTACATAGTCAGAAATAAAAAAAAACCGCAAAAAATAAACAAAGTTACATTGATGAATACTCTGTATGACTACTTCAAAAACAAAAAATTATGAAATCAGCTCAAACGGCAGAAATGCCTATTTTGCTCTGAATTCTGAAGCTCTTAACGAAAACAATAAAAATAAAAAAATTTGATGATAGTATTTTGTAACAAAGCCACTTTTTCGTCAGCGATCAAATTCGCTTTGTCCAATGTGATTCATTAACATTACCATTACCACGGGCGAAGCCCAAAGTCTTCTAAGATTTAATCTGCTCCAAAAATATCTATGGTTAACAGTGCATCCTCCACTAACCGTCAAAACCGTTTGCAAATATTGCGAGATGACAACAACTAACCCGATGTATTCACGAACAAAACATCCAAGCCGCCAGCAATCTATTTAAGAGAAAAATTCAAACGCTATTACTAAAAAAATAGTCTCAGTCAGTGGTGCGAATAAATTTCAAACTGTTTCATTAAAACGTGGTAACATTGCTGAAACAAAAATTAAAGTTTAGGAAGAAAAAGATTTCCGCAAATTTTTTTATTACATGTATTTATTTATTGTATCTTCAAATACGAACTAACAATAAGTATTTAAATCTTAAATCTAAAATATTATTATTAGACCCGACCAGTATCGGACATAAACTTGTTGACAGTTATTAATAATATATACATAAGAAGTGATAATCAAAGAGGGGGAAAAAAGTATTTTCAGGCAGTTGTATCTAGAGCGTTGAGTATAAGAGCCAATTTTTCCCTGTTTTTTAAGCCGATGTGCCCAGTAATGTTTAAAATATTACGAACAAGACGATTAGGATGTGGCTCAAGTTTTGTTAAATAGTTGCCTGCGTATTTTGCCAATTTCTTCATTCACTAGTGACATATTTAAATCACGATGTATATTTGTTTTTTTATGTACCATGGAGCCGATGTTATTAACAGTAAAATTTTGTTTTGCCATCTTAGGATTCTCTCGGCATTGGAAGCAGAAACAATGCCCCATAGTTGATTTTCATAGCGCTATATAGGTTTCAAAAGCGACTTGTAAATCAATAGTTTGCAATCTTGACCCAGGGTTGAATTCCTACAAATCAACCAATGCTTCTGATTTATTTTAAATTTCATTTTTGTTAGCTTTAAATCAACATGGTGTTTCCATGTTAGCTTTTGGTTGATGTGTATATCAAGGTTTTTCACATGTGAATGTTGAGAAACAACTTGATTGTTTATTCGAATGGGGGCACAAGTATTCTTTCGTGAGGTAAATGTTACCTGCCCACACTTCTGTTCAGTTACTTTAATCTCCATAACTTTAAACAAAGTTCCAGCCTGGTTTTACGCTCCTGAAGATATCAGGATGCCTCGTGAGGGTTTTTGTGCATGCTTAGACAGGCTGTACCAGCGGCAAACGTAGAAGTGTGGATATTACTGCTCACAGGCATATCAAAAGTATAAATCAAATACAAAACTGGCCCTAGTATACTCACATGTGGCACACCGGATGAGACAGTTTCAGGCATACTCATAAAGTTTCCCTCCCCAACAGTGAAGTTCCGGGCAATAATATAACTTTTCAAAAGACTTAGAGCGTTTATTGGTAGATTAGTCTTCAATTTTAACATTAGGCCTTCATGCCAAACTTTATCAATTGCCTCACAAACACCAATAAACAGCTCACAGGAATACTTCTTTTCTTTAAAACGTCTTCTTATAAATTGAATCAATCTGTGAGTTTATTCAATGGTGCTACGTTGACTTCCAAAACCAAATTGATGGTCCGGTATGCACCCATTATCAGGAAAATGGGGGACAATTTTATTATGAGTAACATTTTTGGACATTGTTGACAGTTAACTTATTGGCCTATATGATTCAGCCTTGGTAAGGCCATTGAAATCATTTTAACCTTGGCAAGCTTCCATCTGTGTGGATAATACTATAGTCGTAAAATAGCATTAAAAGTGAATAACAAGATTATAATTGTAATACGAGGCAACTTCATCATTAGCATTTGTTTACTAATTCCATCAATACCCGGAGCTCTTTCCGGGTTGACTTCAGCAATTACTTTTTGTACATCACGCATCTTAAACTTTAAGGGTCAGGGGTTGGAGCGACTACACTCGGCAAATCAACAACACCAGTACATTTGTTTAGGGTAAATATGTATTTTAAATGGTCAGCAAATATTTTACCTTTTTAGGTATCACTTCTTGCCCAACCTCAGGATATGTGCGCAGAAGTAGTTTAAAGTCAACAGGTGTTTTAAGCTTTCTAGCAGCGCGCATCAATTGGAGGCATTTCGTGCACTCTTTAAATCTAATTGAGGTGATCTGCGCTGTTGCTATTCCCTTCTAGCTCTTCTTTTTTCACATACGAGACGTTCAATATCAGTACAATAACTTCTATTAAACCTAGTTTGGGGATAGTATGTGGTGGCATGTTCAGCAGCCTATTTAATATTTTCGTTAAGATTGGCAATGTTATCACAATATATAACCGTATTCAGAAATCTAAAGTTCAAGCCAAATGGACAGATATGTCACAGTTGTAAAGTGCGGCGAATCCCAAATTCATCAAAAATCTTATCGGTTCTCAAGATATCCAGGGATGACGACGCCGCATCAGTTAACCATTAAATTTCTTTTTTAATATTACAAACTAGTAATGACCAACCCACTGAAGCCTCAAATATAACCTAGAAACCACCACCAATATATCTGAGAGAAAAAATTCTAACGCTAGTAGTGTGTTAGTGGCGGAGGACGAAATGTTTTGGGAATTTAAAACCGGGAAAAACATGTCGTCCTCCGTCATTAAAACCAAAATGTTGGTAACCCTAATACAAATGGGGGATTTTCATGCTGAGATTTTCTTGACTATGTGTGTATGTATGGAAGATGGATTCCTTCTGTGTATGTATATGTGTGTATGTACACTTGTGTGTACAGCATTTGTTGTTATAGTAGAGAAACGTTGTGCTTACAGTGGATGGATGAATATGTGGGTGTTTGTGTGTGTGTATGTATGTGTGTGCGTTTTTTAATTTGTTTGTGTGTTTTCTGCCGTAAGCTATTTTTGTTGTAGTTGTAGACAAATAATATACCCCAGTAGGAAGTATCGATGGTGGAAATGTACTGACTCGCTTTTAACTTGTAACCAGTACTACTCTCTAATTATCACCCATACAATACTTTGTACTAACGACATTTAGCATGTGTCATTGAACCCCGACAAATAACACTGAAACAAGGACAAAGTTCTTATGGCAACGTGGAGACATACCAACCAAACAGTTAGTTAATATATATAATTTAATGTATATATATTGATTATTTTTTATTATTTTCGATTCCACCACATATATATCATATCTGTTTTCGATCCTAATTTTATAGTGACGGATAGAAGAAAACTCATTATGTATATCACAGTTGTCACTAGAATTTTAGTGTTGATATAAAGACACTTGCTCCCAGTCTAACTGCAGGGTAATGACAAGAGATCTGTGTATATGTGTGTATGTAGTGAATGTTATTTGATAGACTTTGGTTTGCTGTTTTGAGTTATCGTTGCTATGCTTATGCAGTTGTTGGGGGGAGGTTATTGTATATATGCATTTATGTTTGTGACCTTTGTGGAAATAATCTAATAGCTGCAGAGAGTGGCAACCGTGTTATGAATGGGATAGGGAATGTATTTGGTAATGTACGTATATGTTGTTGGATTCATGTATGTGATCGTATCTATTTTTGCTTTGAAGAATATAATTGCTTGTGGGAATTACATCAGCACTGGTTCATACATATTTACAAGTGAATGTATATATGTTTTCAACTCTATTGACGTTGCTATTGTTATGGAGATAGAAAATATTGTGTTGACATAGGGTTTATATGTACAAGTGAATTTCAGATGTTAAATGTTTTGAATCCAGTCAGGTTGATAGGAAGACCTTTTGAATAGGGGTAATGATATTTTTATTTCAGTATATTTTAATTTAATGTGACAAACAGTAATTAGGTTTTGGAAAAATACAGCAAAAAATTATATATATATATATATATATATATATATATATTACAAACTGATGCTAGCGATTTTGTTCTGGGTGTTGATGTGTATATGAATTTCATCATATATCGTAATACTAACAGAGAATTGTGGAAATGTGTATGTGTGTATGTGAGTATACGCATATATATATATGTGTGTATGTCGTAATAAATTAGATTTGATGATTACAACGCGATTCTCATATAAAGTATATAAGTAAAAGAAATAATGTAGACTGTCATCAGTCTGCTCTGATATGTCAACAAGTGACAACCTATTTTCCCAACCAAAATTTCTAAAGTGTTTGAAATCCAAAAACTATAAAAGTGCTAGAACTAACTACTGTTTGTTAATCAACTTTATACTATATAAAAAAATAATTAAATAAATTGCTTATAAGTGAAATAAATTGTTTATAAATAATTTAATAAAAATAAATTGTTTATAAATAAAAAATTAAATTAATAAACAAATAAATAATTAAATAAAATGAATACTACAAGTTGTACCACCTGCAATAAAGTTTTTGTGACTCAAACAAAGCTAAATCAGCATATGGAAACGCATTCATATGCTAACCAATCACAGTCGGTCCTTGGAACTAGTAAACTATATCTTCAAAACAAATATTTTGAGGATTGTGATAAGATGATACCATAAAATGGTTATATGGCTCATGTTAGAACCACAAAACATAAAAACAGTTGTCAGCAAGAACAGATTGGTAATTTTCTCACTAAAAGAGTAAGTAACTTCAATAGAAGGATCGAGACATATATCCTCTTCAACAAAAATGTGGGTGTCTTGTTTCCGGAGGAGCTTCTTAAATCTGCCAAGAGTCCCATAGTACAAGAACTCAATAAATTCAATATGGAGCTCCCTTGAAATTAATATAAACAAGGCGTCCATAATAAGAGGATCGAGCTTTAGCCCTCTCTCAAAAAATTATGCAGTAAAATGTGCATGCATTTATGTCGAGAACAATTATATTTATTGCTTTGAATGGTCTCTAATTGCTCCTTTGTACACATATAGCAGTCTAGATCAAAGACAACGGAAAAACTATAGAAACTACAAGATTGCAAACATTTCTGTGGAGAATATTAATATAGGAGCAATTGTATTAAATTTTGAAGGCCTAGAGTTTCCACTACCATTGAAGCAGATAAAACATTTCGAGAATCAAAAAGGTATGAGCATAAATGTATTTGGTCACAATGGAACATCGCTTATAGGACCATACTACATAGCAAAAGGAGAAAAACATATTCATATTAATCTCTTATTGCTCCAGTCTAATGAGAACTTCCACTATGTGCTCATCAAACATTTATCAAAGTAAGTTTCATTTGTGAATTTATGCAAAATATGTTCCCAATTAAAAAAGTTACTCCTTATTGTTATATTAATTTATTTTATTTTTCTCTCTTCTTTAGACTTCTTGGTTCCAGCATTACAATGCATGATCACAAGATTTATATCTGCAATACCTGCCTATATCATACACACGATGACTATGTGTATAATAAACATAAACAATTTTGTGGACTTTAAGTCCATTTTGGAAAAAGTCGATGATCCTGTAAATAAAAGCACTACAAATGTACAGAAACACCATGCGTATGCATTCGGCTATTTTATTAATTGTAGTTTTAAGAGGAAAAATAATTTATATAAACATTATAGAATAATAGAAATAGCTCAATATAATAATACAAAATTTTGTCCTATATGTAAGAAAATATTAAATAACGATATTATTAGAGATCATTGTTATCTACGGGGTATGATTGTAGGGCAGCTCATAGCGAATGTAATTTAAATTATAAAACACTTCACTTTATACCGGTTATTTTTCATAATCTTTCTGCATATGATATTCACCTATTTTTCAAAGAACTTTCTACTATAAAAAACTCAACAATAAAAGTGATTCCCCAGACACAGAGCATTATATTTCTCTTTGAATTTTCATAAGTTTAGCTGCAAAACATGGATTCCAAATAAGATTTATAGACTCGTTTAGATTTATGGCTTCGAGTTTAAATACGTTAGCAAAAAATCTTGATAGCAATGATTTTAATACTATTCGATCATGTTTCGTTGATGAAGCTCATTTCAACCTGATTAGAAGAAAGGGTGTATTTCCGTACTCTTACATGGATTCCATGACTAAGTTTAAGGAAATTAAACTCCCTAGTAGAGAAGAGTTCTTCAATATTCTAACGAATGAAGAATGTGATGTTGTCGAGTATGAACATGGTCTAAAAATATGGAGAGAGCTTAACTGTAAAACCCTCCTCGACTATACGGAACTCTACTTAAAGACAGATATTCTTCTTCTAACTAACGTGTTGAAAAATTTTTGGGAAAATTTGTAGAGGTATATACGATTTGGACCCCTGTGATTATTATACAGCACCAGGCCTACCCTAGGATGCAATATTAAAAACTACAGAAGTTTCACTGGAACAGTTCAATGATTCCAAAATGTATATGTTTATGCAAAACGGAATCAGACGTGGACTAGTTCAGTGCTCACAAAGATATTCGAAAGCGAATAACAAATATTTGGAAGATTTTGATGCATCAAAACCATCAGAATTTCTTGTCTATTTAGACGCTAAAAATTTAAATGTTGGGCGATGTCTGAATATCTTCCTTACGGTGAATTTAAGTGGGTATGTGATACTGATTTTAATGTTAAAAAAATTTCTGATACTGCAGAGTATGGGTACATTTTGAAGTGGATAAAGATCCACTGGATCCCGTGGGGGATCCAAAATCAAAAAATTTGTTGCAGACTTACACTCAAAAATAATGTTTTGGGTATGATGAAGGACGAAAACAGGTGGGATATAATGAAAGAGTTTGTTTGCTTAAGAGCAAAAATTTATTCTCTGTCGACTCTTCGCTTGGAAGCTGTTAAAAAATTTAAAGGGTTCAAAAAGTCTGTAATTAAAAAGTTGATTACTAAAGTTGCTTATTTCAAACCGAAAATATCTCAGATAAAATGTTTTGGTTAAGTACTAAAACACATAAACTATGTACTCAAAAGCTAAATAAAATAGCAATGAGCTTTTCTGATGATAAAAGAAATATAATGAAAGATAAAATAAAAACGCGTGCTTTGGGCCATTACATAGACCGAAATAATGAAACAATGGATGTAGAATAGAATGCTTCCTACTAAATTGCATGTAAGATGACAACAAGAATTTAGTTTTGTACTGATTGTACTTATTTAATTATTTATTAATTTATTTATTATTTAGTTATTTGTATATTAATTAAACTATTTATTTATTTCTATATTTATTTATTAATTTATTTATTGGGTATATATATTTGTTTATGAATGTGTCTATTAATTTTAGTATTTTATTCACACAAAGGCATGTTAAAATTTAATGGTTTAAAACTTTTATCTTTGTACCTATTAAGGGGTGGTCCATCAGTTAATGCAGTTTTGACTATGTAATTTTGACAACTTGCTATATCTTGGAAACCGTAAGGGGTGAACTCTTGAAATTTTCAAAAACAGTAAAACTAATAAATCCGAAAATTATAAAATCGCCAAACCGAAAAAATCGACAAAAACTGAAAAAATCGCCTAAAATTTAAAAAAAATCGCAAAATCGAAAAAAAATCGACAAATTTAAAAAAAATTCTAGCACTAAAATAAATCGCCAAATTCGAAACAATCGTTTGAATGAAAAAAAATCGCCTAAATGGAAAAAACTCCAAAAACCGAAAAAAATGTGCCAAAACCAAAATAATTGTTTATGTGCAAAAAAAATCTCAAAAATTAAAAAAAAATCGCCAAATTTAAAAAAAGTCCTCAAAACGAAAAAAAGTGCTAAAACTAAGAAAATCACTAAAACCAAAAAAAAAAATCACCTATATGAAAAAAACGCCAAAAATAAAAAATCGCCAAATTAAAAAAGTCAAAATAATAAAAATCGCCCAAATTAAAAAAACTTCAAAAACCAAAAAAAAATCGCCAAAACGTGAAAAAAGTGCCATAACTCAGAAACCGTCAATAAATTCAAAAAACCCCCAAACTAAAAAAACCGAAAAAGCTCAAAAACGAATAAATGCCAAAACTATAGTTTATATTGGCTAAAGTTCGTATTGAATAACATATCTCGTGCCCATACGCAACCCTTCATGCGCGGGTCAAAGTCGCACTTCACTGAATTTATTTTTTTCTTTCTTTCTTTTTATATTATACTAGCTTAAGCCGGTGTGCTTTGCTACCCCGTCCCACAATTTCTAAAAAAATAATCCTTGAAAACCTTTTCTATAATCAATAACAATTTTGGAAATTGGTCCACAAATGACAAATTTATTTGATAATAAATTTTTGCGACGAGCACTTTCCCCTCTCCTAAATTTCTATTGGTGGGCCCATTCCAAAGTAAAAAATGACTTGAAAATTGATACACAAACAAAGTAATGTGATAGTCCATTTTTTTGCGGACACATTTCACCACCCCATTTAAACAAAACTTGGTTGGACCTCTTCCATATGCAAAAGGAATTTAGCAAATTGGTCGTAAGCTTACGAAGTTATTTGATAGTTAATTATTGATGTGAGAATCAACACCCTTCTACCTTCCCAATTGACACAAATTTGATATTCATTTTTTAAAGTAGGGCACTTTATTTTCCCCTCCCCCACACATACCAAACAAAAAATGAGTGGACCTTTTCCATATCAGAAAAAGAATTTTGCATGAAAACAATACTTGATTATTAATTTTTTGGGTAGGAATTTTGTAAACCCACCACAATTTAAAAAAAAAAATTAGGTAACCTTTTCCATATGCCAAACAATTGAGAATTGGGTCACAAATGACAAAGTTATTGAAAAATAAATTTTGGATGTGGGCACCCTGCCCCTTCCCCTCCACAATTTAAAAAAAAAATAGCTGACCTTTCCCATATGCAAAAAGAATTTAAAAAATTGGTCCACAACCGACATAGTAATTTGTTAATCCATTTTTTGGCAGGCACATTTCACCCTCCCCCTTAAAAAACATTTAATGAACCTTTTCCATATGCAAAATGAGTTTTGAAAATTGGTTCACAAATTAAAAAAATATTTGATAGTTAATTTTAGGGACAAGCCTTTGCCCAATTAGCATCCCCGCTTCACCACACCTTTTATTAAAAAACAAATGTGGAGCTCTTCGAATAAAAAAAGAATTTTGGAAATTGGTCCACATATGACAAAGTTATTTGATATTCAATTCTTAAACGTGGACAACTTGCTTCCCTTTTCCCCAACAATCAAAAAAATTAGTCATTACTTTTTCATGTGCAAAATGGTTTTGGAAAATTGGTCCACAAATGTCAAAAATATTTGATAACCAGTTTTTGAGGGGGATATTTTGCTCCTACCTCACCAACAATTAAAAAAAATTAGTTGACCTTTTTCATATGCAAAACGAATTTTGATAATTGGTTAACAAATGACAAAGCAATTTGATAATCCATTTTTAGCGGGCACACTCAGCCCCTTCTACCCCTCCCAGCATTAAAAAAAATTAGTGGACCTCTTCCATATACAAAAAAGCATTTTGAAAGTTGGTCGATAGATGTCAAAATAAGCTTGTAGTCAATTTCAGGGGCGGGCAATTAGCTGCGACACCTCCCCTCCCCGCAAAAAATTAAGCGGACTTTTTTATAAGCAAAAATATTTTGAAAATTGGTTCACAAATGGCAGAGTTATGCTCGTTAATATTATAAAACCTGTTAAATACTATGTGTAATGTGTAACATAATTTGAAAAAGTTGGCTTAAAGTGGGCATGCTTGAAAACAAGGAACTTATAATACAATCCAGAGTCTAAGTTAAATTTTGTAAAAATTTCAAAAAGATCGGACCAGAGGTCTGGTCTCCTATAAGGTACAAACAAAAAAACAAACACACATTCGGTTTTATATATATAGATATTTTTATTTACACATAGAGTTAAATTTGTATTAGTACTAAGATTTTGAAGAAACAATGTGAAATAAAATATTGATAAAAGAATTAAATATGTGAATGGTTTGTTTTCTCTTTATTGGCCTTACTTCGTTGGATAAAAAATTTTTGTTTTCATATCGCTTAAACATGCACAGCCTTGTTTTCATGTTACTTAAACATGCACAATCATGTTTTCTTTCTTTTCTTTCTACACAAGAGGAACTAAATTTCACAACATTGTCAAATTCCATTAAATTTCATCACATATTTTCTTATCGACACCAACTGCTTTACCTACATCTCATTATTGTTTGCTAACAGAAAATAGCAGAATAGGTATCAGCTATCAGATCAGCCTTTCAGGACCTGGTCTGGTTTTCAGATCAGCTTTTCAAGGCCTGCTCTGGTTTTCAGATCAGGTTTTCAGGACCTGGTCTGGTTTTCAGATCAACTTTTCAGGACCTGGTCTGGTTTTCAGATCAGCTTTTCAGGACCTGGTCTGGTTTTCAGATCAGCTTATCAGGACCTGGTCTGGTTTTCAGATCAGCTTTTCAGGACCTGGTCTGGTTTTCAGACCAGCTTTTCAGGACCTGGTCTGGTTTTCAGATCACCTTTTCAGGACCTGATCTGGTTTTCAGATCAGCTTATCAGGTATCAAATCATCTTATCAGGTAGCTGGTCTGGTTTTCAGATCAGGCTGTCTGATTCAGATTGAGTTATCAGTTTACAAGTAGTTAGCCATTTATAACATTTATATGAATGAAGTTTC
Source organism: Tachina fera (assembly GCA_905220375.1). Taxonomy (NCBI): domain Eukaryota; kingdom Metazoa; phylum Arthropoda; class Insecta; order Diptera; family Tachinidae; genus Tachina; species Tachina fera. Next base: position 72,206,607 of record LR999965.1, on the reverse strand, counting down.
AGGTCAGATGCATCAACTAAAAACAATCTGTTATGAGCACTAATTTTTTATGAAAACATATAAAACTTGATATAGATATATTGATATAGATATATTGAGTACAAATAGAAATATTCAAACTTGACTTTTTAGTAGTGAAATGGGGGTGCTGTCCCAATTAAAATTGTTAAATTGTGGCTAAAATTGTTAAATTTGGGTAATTAAAATTTGAAAATTGTTAAATTCTTGGTAAGTTGTGTTTTAGGCGGCGCTTTGATGTTTTTTGTTCACATTAGGAGTTTTTTTGCTTACATTTATAGTTTTTTGTTTATATTAAGTGTATGTCTGTCTGTCCGTCTATTTTTCTGTATGTCTGCCTGATCGTAGGAAATTGTGTGTGGAAAATTTTGTGTGAATGTATTAAGGTGGTTCATAGTTTTGAGGTTTCTATGTGTGTATATGCCAACGGGAAAAATCATGCAAATGGTTTTTCCTAATGCAGACGGGAAAATCATGAAACTGATTTGTGCTTATGCCGACGGGAAAATGATTTTTCCTAATGCCGACGGGAAAAACGTGAAAAAAAAATATTTTTCCTAATGCCAACGGAAAATCATAAAACTGATTCTTCGTAATGTGGACGGCAAAATCGTGAAAAAAATATTTTTGTAATGCCGACGGGAAAAATCGTAAAAAAATATTTTTGTAATGCCGACGGGAAAACCGTAAGAAAAGAAATAAAAATATTTTTCCTAGTCCCAACCGAAAATCGTAAAAATGATTTTTCGTAATGAGGACGTTAAAAACGTAAACAATTTTGATAAGCGCCGAATGCCCAGTTCACTACTCCTAAGTCGAGTTTGAATATTTCTATTTATACTCAATATATGTATATCAAGCCAAATATGAATATCTAAAGAAGTTAATTTCATTTTTAAGAGAATGAGATATTATAATAAAGCTTAAAGCATTTCAATTATGATATTTGCTGATGTTGCATTTGAAAAGCAGAATAATATACATACATATACATATGTACGTGAATATTTTTGTATGGGGCGACAAAAGAATGATGATTCATTTAACTTATACCAAACTTATAGCATTATTAGTAATGCATACATATATACATACATACAGGCAAAGTTAAAAATACAAATAAAGAAGAAGCAAAATTATAACAAGGTCAACTCAAAATTATTTTAAAATAATTTGAATTCTTAATGTACCATGGAGCAGATGTTATTAACCTTAAAATTTTGTTTTGTCTTCGTTGAATTCTCTCAACATTGCAAGCCAAAACAGTGCCCCATAACTGGATACCGTAACACCATATTGGCTTCAAAAGCGACTTGTATATTAAAAGTTTGCAGTCCAGACTAAGTGTTGAATTTCTGCCAATCAACAATGAATTTGAGATAACTTAAGTTTCATCTGAGTTAGCTTAAAGTCAATATGATGTTTCCATGTAAGCCTTCGATCAAGGTGTATACCAAGGTATTTCACTTGAAAATGTTGAGGAATATTTTGATTATTGATTCGAATTGGGGAACAAGTATCTCTTCTTAGGGTAAACGTTTTATGGACACACTTTTGTTCAATGACTTTAATTCTCCATAAGTTCAACCAGATTTCCAACTGTGTAATATGTTCTTGAAGATATCGGGAAGCCTCGTGCGGGTTTTTGTGCATACTATGGCAGGCTGTATTATCGGCAAACGTAGATGTATGGATATTGCTGCTCAAAGGCATATCACAAGTATAAATCAAATACAAAACTGGCCCCAGTATGCCCCCCTGTGGCACACCGGATGATATAGATTGGGGCAGACTCATGAATTCTGCTTCCACAATCGTAAACTTTCGGGACCTTCTAAAACCAAATTGATGGTCTGGGATGCACCCACTATCAGTTAAAATTGGGGACAATTTTGTCATGAGCAGCTTTTCGAAGAGTTTTGACATTGTTGATAGCAGACTTATTGGGCTGTATGACTCAGCCTTGGTAAGGTCTTTGCCCGGCTTTGGAATCATTTTGACCTTCGCAAGCTTCCAGCTTTGTGGATAATACTCCAGTCGTAAAATGGCGTTAAAAATAAATAACAGGATTCTAATTGCAATATGGGGCAAGTTTATCATCATATTGTTAATTATTCCATCAATACCTGGAGCTTTCTTCGGGTTGAGTTCAGCAATTAGTTTCTGAACATCACGGTTCTTAAATTTTATGGATCGAGGGGGTAGCGCAACTACACTTGGTAAATCAACAACACCAGTACATGTGTTTGGGGTAAAAACGGATTTTAAATGCTCAACAAATATGTTAGCTTTTTGTATCGCTTCTGGCCTAACTTCCGGTAGAAGTGCGCAGAGGTGGTCTATATAGATGCAGGTGTTGCATCAAGATTTTCCAGATAATTTTTAAGACATACAGTTTTTTCATATGCCAACAGCTCTTGGAGTCGTCTAGTGCACTCTTTAAATCTAATTTTATTTTGGGATGATCTGTGCTGTTGCCATTCGCTTTAAACAGACGTTCAATGTCTGTAGAATAAATTCTATTAAACCCAGTCTGCGGATGGGAAGTAGTGGTATGTTCAGCAGCCTGTTTAATATTTTCGTTAAGATTTTCAATGTTGGATTCAATATCACCTGGTGTTTTTAGGTTACTATTTTCCGTACAATGGCTAATGAGGTATTTTTTGAACCCCAGCCAATTAACACGGTTGATCATCTTTACATATGGGACAGGGAAGTCACTTTTTAGTGGGCTACAAATTGCAACAATCGTGGGAGAGTGATCGGAGGAGAGATCTACAGAAGCTTCAACATGAATTAATTCCGTATTGATATTTTTCATGACTCCAAAATCTATAACTACCGGAATTTTTTGTATGTCCGTAGGCCAGTAAGTGGCACCCCACTTGAAATGACGTCCAAGCCCATTTTTGAAATTGTGTTGAACAATGCCCGACCTCTAGGTGTAATAAGACGCGAACCCCAGAACGTATGTTTTGCATTGTAGTCCCCAGCTGCTACAAAACAAGGACCAAGAGATTTGTAGAATTCCACAAATATTTGTTGCTTGTAGATGTTCTTCACAAATGTTATCAAGGACATAGTGTTTGAGTCTTGACTTAATTAGAATTGCTGACCCACCGCATGTTCTCCCCCTCGGGTCCTTTGAATCATATAGAGTGTAACCATTTATTTTAAATAAGCTCCTTGAAGTCAAATGAGTTTCAGAGACCAACATTATATAAATATTTTTTTCCATGAGGAAGTGCTCAAGTTCATTTTTATGCTGGCGAATGCCGTTTGCGTTCCAGAAACATATTTTTAACATGTTCATGGTTTCTTAACTAATGTTTGAAGCAGTGTATTCTGCATTCGCAGCATTTATTGCATCATGTTAGTCATATTTGTTGTAAAGTTGTTTATAGTTAGAACCAGATTCTCAATAGTAGCTTCAAGGCGACTAAAGTTAAAGCCTGAGTTTGCATTAGCTGAATTATTTTGCGGTGAAACATTTTGTGAAGGACTAGAACTAGCCTTAGCAGCATTGGCATACGATACACGTGAAGTAACTGGTTGACTCACTTGAGCAAAAGAAACGGAGTACGCATTTAATGCTTGGGTTGGAGCTAATTTAGGTTTTTAATTCATAGTCTGTTTAACAAAAGAATATACAGGGCATCCTCTATAGTTAGCGGTGTGATTACCTCCACAATTACTACATTTTTTTTTTGATTGTTCTTTCGGCTTAGTGCAGCTAGCAGTACTATGCAATTCACCGCAGATAACACAAACTGTAGGTAAATTGCAGTAAGTTTTTGTATGGCCATATTCTTGGCAATTATGGCACTGTACAGGACCTGAACGCTTACGTGGCTCTTTAACTGTGATTTTTCGGTGTAACAGAAACTTTACGCTATAAAGTGGATGGGTTTAATTTTTTTTCAATTGTATGTCATTTAACTCCAGTTCAATGCGAAATAGGGCTGGCGACCTGTTCTCTGTTAATTATAATAGTAACATTTTTTACCTTAAATCCTTGGTCTAGAAGTGCACATTTTACTTCTTTGGGCTCAACATATGAATCTATGCCCTTTAGTACTATCTGTAGGCCTTTAGCACTCTTAAGTTGGTATGTGTAAAAGTTTGTTTTATTTTTTTCAAAATCATTTACAATTTTTCGGAAATTGTTTTCATCGTATATTTGGATTTTAGTTTCATCAATATTACCTCGTTTAATTGGAATTACGTGAAAAGTATTTTCACCAATGGTCGTCAGTAGTTTTGTTAGAAGCGCGTTAGAATTTTTTTCCCTCACATATATAGGTGGTGGCTTAAAAGACTTCGGAGATGATGTAGCGGTCTTTTTGTTATCGTCTTGCAATAATGAAAAACGATTTTGGCGATCCGTGGATGATGCGCTGTTATCCCTAGACATCTTTGGAACAGATGAAAATTTTGAAGAATTCGGGCTTCGCCCACGCTTTACCAGGGTTATATATCTGTCCATTCCGACTTGCACCTTTGGTTTTGAGCTACTGTTATCTGTAGTGATAACTTGGTTAGGTGATGAACAGCCCGAAGCGAATGATTTCAATGGCTTAAGTGACAAAGTACTAGGCAACTGTAATGTTAAAGAATCACTATTAGGCATTGGACAAAGCGAAGTTGATCGCTGTCGAAAAAATGGATTTGTTGTTAGAAAAAGTCTATCATCAGGTTTTTTATTTTTATTAAGAGCTTCCGAACTCACAGTAAGTCTATCATCAGGTTTTTTATTTCTATTGTTATCATTATGAGCATCAGATCTCATAGTAAAATAGGCATTTCTTCCGTTATAACTCACTCCACATTTATTTGTTTTTGAGGTACTCATATAGAGTATTCCTCAAGGGCACTTTTGTTTGTTTGTTTGTTTTTTTTTTGATTACGGTTTTTTTGTTTTTATTATTTATGACTATGTAAAAAAATATTAACAAAGCAATTAAAGCTTATTTATCAAAGTTAATAATATGTATTACGAATATTTTCTTTTTTATGATATTTTTTGTTTAGTATGTATGTATGTAAGAAAAAACTCCGCTATCACATTAGTTCACTATGTTGAGAATAATGACATTTACTGTTTTAAATGGTCTCTCATAGCTGCTTTGAATGTAAATAGTGGTCTGAATCCTAAACAAGGGAAAACTGTAGAAACTACAATATTGCTAACATTTCTGTTGAGAATATTAATATAGGGGTAACTGTATTAAATTTTGAAGGCCTAGAGTTTCCACTCCCATTGAAGCAGATAAAAAAAATCGAGAATCAAAATGATATAAGCATATGTGTATTTGGGCCATACTACATAACAAAAGGAGAAAAACACATTCATATTAATCTCTTATTGCTCCAGTCCAATGAGAACTTCCACTATGTGCTCATCAAAGATATATGAAAGTAAGTTTCATTTGTGAATTTATACAAAATGTGTTCCCTATTTAAAAAGTTACTTCTTATTGTTACATTAATTTACATACAATTTTATTTTTCTCTCCTCCTTAGACTTCTTCGTTCCAGTATAACCTCTCACGTTAATAAGATTTATATCTGCCATACCTGCCTATATCATACACATGTTGATTATGTGTATTGTCAGCATAAACATTTCTGTGGTAAAACAGTAATCAGGATGCCCGAAGATGGATGTATTATTAAGTACAAAAACTACTACAAACAGCTAGATGTACCATTTGTAATCTACGCAGACCTTGAGTCTATTTTGGAAAAACTCGATGATCCTGTAAGTAAAAGCACTACAAATGTACAGAAACACCATGCGTGTGCATTCGGCTGTTTTATTAATTTTAGTTAACTTATATAGACATTATTTTGGTGAAGATTCGGTTAATGTATTTATCAAAAAAATAGTTGAAGATTGTACAGATATCTATCTTAATTATTTACTAAAAGTAAAGAAAATGTTCATGACCCCAATAGAAATAGCTCAATATAATAATGCAAAAAATTATCATATACGTAAGAAAATATTAAACAACGATAAAGTTAGAGATCATTGTCATCTTACGGGCAATTGTCGTGGGGCAGCTCACAGCGAATGTAATTTTTATTATAAAACAACTCAGTTTATACCGGTTATTTTCCATAATATTTCTGCATAAGATATGCACCTATTTTTCAAAGAACATTCTACTATAAAAAATACCACAATAAAATTGATTCCCCAGATTACAGAACGATATATATTTCACTTTAAATTTTTATCAGATTATATGAAAATCATGGATTCGAAATAAGATTTATAGACTCGTTTAGATATATGGCTTCGAGTTTAGATACGTTAGCAAAAAATCTTGATAGCAATGATTTTAATACTATTCGATCATGTTTCGTTGATGAAACTCATTTTAACCTGATTAGAAGAAAGGGTGTATTTCCGTAATCTTACATGGATTCCGTGACTAAGTTTAAGGAAACTAAACTCTCTAGTAGAGAAGACTTCTTCAATATTCTAACGAATGAAGAATGTGATGTAGTCGAGTATGAACATGCGCAAAAAATATGGAGAGTTTAACTGTAAAACCCTCCTTGACTATAGTGAACTCTACTTAAAGACAGATGTTCTTCTTCTAACTGACGTGTTTGAAAATTTAAGGAAAATTTAAAGAGGTATATACGATAATTTAATAATTTAATTTAATAATTTAATTTAATAATTTAATACCTGCAATGCACTTGTACATATAAAACCTATGCCAACACAATATTTTCTATCTCTCCATCTCTGCACCTATTAGATTTTTTCCCCAGAAATCGCTAACATAAATGCGATAACTTAAAACAGCAAACCAAAGGCTATCAAATAATAATCACTACATACACACAAATATGCAGATCCCTTGTCACTACCCTGCAGTCAGACTAGGAGCAAGTGTCTTTGTATCAACATTCAAATTCTAGAGACAACTGTAGTATAATAAGTTATTTTCTATCCGTCATTATATAAGAAAGAGAGAAAGCAGATATGATCAACACAAATACGGTGGAATTGTCAACAGCTTGTCAATATACATACATTCATTTGTACGTACGTAAATTATAGAAATGTACCAGTAACTAACTGTTTTGTTGATATTCCTCCATGCTTCCATAACACCTACGTAGTCACTACCTAGTCAATTGTTTTAGTATTACTAGGAGGTTTTCAATAACAAGCACATATTAAATGGCTATAGTTCAAAATATTGTATGGGTGATAATTAGAGAGTAGTACTGGTGGCAAGTCAAAAGCGAGTCAGTACATTTTACAAATCGATATTTCCTACATGGCTATAATGTTTGTCTACCACTACAACAAAAGTTTCCAACACCGGCAGACACACATAAATAAATAAATTAAATACATATACACACACACAATTAAAAACATAAGCACACACACACACACATACATACAGACATACAAACACCCATATCCATACATCCATCTACTGTAAGCACAACGTTTCTCTACAATAACTACAAAAGCTGTACACACAAGTACATACATACATAGAAAGAATCAGTCGCACACACATACAAAAAAACTCGGCATGAAAATCCCCAATACCAATACCCCAATACCACTCTGCTAGCGTGGCCCCACCCATTCTGATAACATTGTTAGGGTTTTCAGATTTTTCTAGTTGGTTTCTCACCTAGACCTATTTGTGCATCAAATTTTAGCTCATAAGCGCAACAATTGACTTTTAATTTTTATGGACGCAGCCCCGCCCCTCTAACTAAAATTTCCAGGTTTTAAGATTTTTCTAGTTGGTTTCTCACCTAGACCTACTTGTATATCAAATTTCATCTACCTAGCGCAACTTTTCATTTTTATGAGCGAAACCCTGCCCACATTTCCAAATTCAAATTTTTTTCGGCCAGTGCTTAGTATTCGTGTCAAGTTTCGTTGCAAACGGATAATAATAATAACCACATAAATGGTATATCTAAATATGCTGAGCCGCATGTCATTAAAATAAGGTTTAGATTTTATGGGCGTGGTAACGCCCACTTTTTTTAATAACAAATTTACAGCTTTGCATTACCGCAGTATATGCTCCGAATTTCAATAAAATACTTTCCATTAAGCGCCTTATATTAGCTTTTTTAATTCTGACTTTCATGGGCGTAGCCCCGCCCAAGTTTTCAGATTTTTTTATTTTATTTCTTACCTAGACTTAGCTCTATATCGAATTTCAGCTCAATAGCACAAATTTTAATTTTTATGGGCGTAGCCCCGCCTTCCCGGTTAAAATTTTCATGTTTTCAGATTTTTCTGGTTCATTGCACACCTAGATCTTCTCGTGTATCAAATTTTAGCTTTCTAGAAATAGCGGAAGTGCTTCATCAATTTGATGAGTGTGTCAGTGGTCAGTGAGTATGTCTTAAAATATGCACTTTTTGCACCTCTATATCTCCGGAACCTTTCATTGTAAAACTTTTAAACTTGGCATATGAATGGTTATATGAATTTATTACGGTTTAAATATCATAATTTTACGATTGCGGGAAACTGAGCTATGAGGGGGGTAAAAAGAGCTCGAATGGCTTCCTATAAATATACACACTGCGTGCATTTGCCAGAACTTCGCCTGGCGCACTGCAGTGTGCCTAGAACCAATGATAAATTCTGTCGTATTATGTATATGAGTGTTAACAAGCGATGTCACCAAGATTTCTTGTTCGCAACAAACACTAAAAAGAAGTAATGTTGATCTGTTTATGCTTGTTATTTTTCAAATTGTACATTTGAGTGTGTGTGTAAGATGTAGATGGTGAGCTATTGCGTGTTTAAAGGTTCAATTAGACGTGCCATAACCATAACCTTATAAATCAGCTCTTCGACCCAAACTTATGGGCAATACTGTATGCAATCATAGGTGAGTTTCCATATCGCCACAGCCATAAAAATAACCATAGAAACCAATTGAATTTTGGTTTTTCGCCATAACCATAAACAGCTGCTTACTGATTATGCATACACATTTTAATTAATTTTTTTGCTTCCTCTTTATTACTTTCGTTTTTTATTTCAGTATATTTTAGTTGTGTTATTTTAGTTTATTTTTATTTAAATTATTAAAATTAAATTTAACAAATAAATAAATAAAATGGATGATGGAAGGCTTGAAGCAGCCGTGCAAAATTGCCCGCACCGTAGGTAAGAAAATAATTTATTATTATAATAAAATATCTTTTTTTTTAAATAGAAACTACAGTTGTGAAGCTATATGGAAACTTAAGAGAGCGTTTCACAAAAGAAATATTTTTTTTTTTAATACGTTTGTTTATTTATTGTATCTTCAATTATGAACTAACAATAAGTATTCAAATCTTAAATCTAAAATATAAGTATTAGGCCCGACCACTGTCGGACATAAACTTAGTGATAGTTATAAATAATACATAAGTAGTGATAATCAAAAAAAAGAGAAAAAAAATATTTTCAAGCAATCCCATCTAGAGTGTTGAGTATAAGAGCCCTTGTGTCCTTGTTTTCAAGTGAATGTGGCCAGTAAAATTCAAGATCCCAATGAAAAAAAATGGAAGACAATCTAGCGGAAGTACATTTTCATTGCTTCCAAAAAATCGATATTTTTAATTTGCCGAGAGTGAGCAAAAAACCATGTAGAAGCTTATTTTAGTCACACAAAACCTTGTAACTCCTCCATAGTGTTAGAAAATACTCACCAGAATTTAAAAAAAATTATTTTTTTAAAGAAATTTATGAATTATTTTTAGTCTAAAATTTATAAGTTATTTGCTTAAATTTACATGAAAACACTGTTTCGTGCTTAAATTCGTATAAAAAGAAACGAATTGTTAAAAAAGGCAACTATTTACCCTTTTTCCTATATGAAAATATTATCATAGAACACAAAAAACGGAATTTTTCTTAATATCGCTTCCAATTCAGTGACCAGGCATCGAAAAAGAGAACTTCTTGCAATGACAACCCTATGTAAAAATCATTAGATCGGATCGAAATTTGCACTACTTCTGCATCGTAAACTCTGCATTTTCATGACTTTTTTGGAGTCGCTTTTTTTACTGGGATGTTACGAGCAAGCGGATTAGGATGTGACTCGAGTTTTGTTAAATATTTGCCTGCGTATTTTGCTATTTCTTCAATCACTAGTGGCATATTCAAATCACGATGTATATTTGAGTTTTTAATGTACCATGGAGCCGATGTTATCAAACGTAAAATTTTGTTTTGCCTTCGTTGGATTCTCTCGACGTTAGAAGCTGAAGCAGTGCCCCATAACTGAATTCCGTAGCACCATATTGGCTTCAAAAGCGACTTGTATAATGAAAGTTTGCAGTCTAGGTTGAGTGTTGAATTTCTACCAATCAGCCAATGTATCTGAATTAGTTTAAGTTTCATTTGTATTAGCTTTGAGTCAATATGGTGTTTCCATGTAAGTCGTCGATCAAGGTGTATACCGAGATATTTTTCATGTGAATGCTGAGGAACAACTTGATTGTTGATTCGAATTGGGGAACAAGTATCTCTTCGCAGGGTAAATATATTCTAAACACACTTTTGCTCGTTTACCTTAATTCTCCATAATTTTAACCATAGTTCCAGTTGTGTTATATGTTCTTGTAGATATCGCGAAGCCTTATGAGGATTTTCGTGCATACTTAAGCAGGCTGTGTCATCGGCAAACGTAGATATATGGATATTACTGCTCAAAGGCATATCACAAGTATAAATCAAATACAAAACTGGCCTCAGTATGCTCCCCTGTGGCACACCGGATGATATAGATTCGGGCACACTCATGAATTCTCCTTCCACAACTGTAAGCTTCCGGGTAGTAATGTAACTTTCTAATAAATTCACCAAATTTATTGGTAGATATGATTTCAATTTTAAAATTGGACCTTCATGCCACACTTTATCAAATGCCTGCGAAACATCAATAAACAGTGCAGAACCAATCTATGCGTTTGTTCAATGGTGCTATGCTGACTTCTAAAACCAAACTGATGGTCTGGGATGCACCCACTACCAATTAGAATTGGGGACAATTTTGACATGAGCAGTTTTTCGAAAAGTTTTGACATTGTTGAAAGCAGGCTTATCGGCCTGTATGATTCTGCCTTGGTCAGATCTTTGCCCGGCTTTGGAATCATTTTAGCTTTGGCAAGCTTCCAGCTGTAGGGATAATACTCTAGTCGTAAAATGGCATTAAAAATGAATAACATGATTCTAAATGCAATACGAGGCAATTTTATTAGCATTTGGTTAGTAATTCCATCAATAGCCGGTGCTTTCTTCGGGTTGAGTTCAGCAATTAGATTTTGTACATCACACATTTTAAATTTTATGGGTCGAGGGGGTAGCGCAACTACACTCGGGAAATCAACAACCCCAGTACATGTGTTTGGGGTAAATACGGATTTTAAATGCTTTGCAAACAAGTTACCTTTTTCAATATCACTCCTGGCCCAAACTCCGGTAGAAGTGCGCAGAGGTGGTTTAAACTCAACGGGTGTTTTAATTCTTTTCGCAGCGCGCCACAAAGAATAATTAGATGCTGGTGTGACATCGAGATTTTCCACATAGTTTTTAAGAGATGCAGTTTTTTCATATGCAAGCAGTTCTTGGAGTCTTTTAGTGCACTCTTTTAATCTAATTTTATTTTGGGGTGATCTGTGCTGTTGCCATTCTCTTCTAGCTCTTCTTTTTGCACATACGAGAAGTTCAATATCTGTGGAATATATTCTGTTATACCCAGTCTGCGGATGGGAGGAAGTGGCATGTTCAGCTTCCCGCTTAATATTTTCGGTAAGATTAACAATATTAGATTCAATATCGTCATGAGTTCTTAGCTTAATCTTTTCAGTGCAATGACTACTAAGATATTTTTTGAATCGCAGCCAATTAACACGACTGACCATTTTCACATATGGGTGAGGTAGAGCACTTCTCAGTGGGCTACAGATTGTAACGATCGTGGGAGAGTGATCGGACGATAGATCTAGGGAAGTTTCGACGTGAATTAATTCCCTAGAAATATTTTTCATGACGCCAAAATCTATAATATCCGGAATTTTATGTATGTCAGTAGGCCAGTAAGTAAGTAAAGAAATAAGTGACCGTCATATTTAAATGCGACGTAATAGGTGAAATTGTTGACACATTTTGCGAGGCCCCATTACCTTCGCCAGCATCAATTTCACCCATGCATTCAACGGAAATTTCCCTCACAAAACCCAACCCAATCCAATTCTTATCTCAAACATGCAGAGCAAAAAAACGAAGGGCACACACAGTTAAATGAACTGGACACTTCTATATTGGAAACAGTAAAAACATTTCAGGAGGTATGTACACGATAAGAACGTAGAGAAAAGATTAGTGCTGAGATAAGCGGTTTTGGGACCATGATTTGCTCAGCAATTTCAAAAATTAACAAAAGATCCCAGGCTGAAGTGATGCATCGTTGCACGGAAATCGTCATGCAAACACAAATAGATGAGGATGAAAAATAGTTTTTATTATAATTTTTTCTTATTATTTGTTTATTTTAAAATAAGAATTTGTATCTTTAGTATTGTTATATTGTTTTTTTAGTTTGATTAATATAATTTCCTTTTTTGTTTTGGCATAAGAATAATTTCTGTTTTTGGTTTTGTTATAATTGTTCAAAAGCCATGTTTTAAATTTCAAAGTTGTATTTTTAAATTGAATTGAGCAAATATGATAAAATCAAAAACAAAAGTTATTTTTATACCAAAACAAAAAACTGAACTATAAAAATTAAACTCAAAAATATTTCTCAATTCACAAGACATGTTATATCGCTTAAAGCTGCCATTGAAAAGATAAATTTGAACGATACAACATGGCTGGCGAATTAAACAATTGTTTTTTTTCTTCTTAATTTATCATAGTTCTTTGTGTTATAATAGGAATAATTTTTGATTGTGCTATTTTTTTAGTTTAATTATTATAATAATGGCTTGTGAATTTTATTGAGTTTAATTTTTATAATTTAGCTTTTTGTTTCGAATAATTTTGGTTTTGTTATATTGTATCTTTCTGTTTAATTGTTATATTTTTTGTATGTTTTTAAAACAACTGTGATTCCGTGTAGTACAAAGAGTCAAATTAAACCACTTTTAGTTTAAATTATTATATAAATCAGCAATTTTTTTAAGTTTCATTATTATAATTAAGTTTTTTGCTTATTTTTTGCTTATTTTTGGTTTTTTATATTGTTTCTTTGTTTTTGAAATAACTGTGATTCAGTGTAGTACAAAGAGTCAAACTAAAGACTGTGAATTAATATTTATTTTTAGTTTAAATTATTATATTAATTAGGAGGGCTCCAGCTCAATATATTCAATTCTTATTATACAATAAAATATTTTTTTAATTAATGTGATTTACTAAGAAAGAAAAGAAAACTTCAACATTTCCCTCAGTTGAAGTCTAGTTTAACTTTTCTTGTCTTAATTAGAAAACTATTTGATTCTATAATAAGAAAAAAATATATATATAACAGTTTCATACATATATTAGTTATGCATGAAACTGTTTAACTTATGGCCTATTTCCCATCTGCGAAAGAAAACGTTTGACTTACAATTTATATTGAAAACAACAATAAAATATGAAAATTTGTTTTTGTTTTCAATAAAAATTGTAAGTCGAACGTTTTCTTTAGCAGGTGGTTAATAGGCCATTAGTAAATGCATAACTGAGTCGGGCAAGTTTTCATAGGTAATGGGTGGTAGCGCTTTATTACACCTGTTATTTTCTAATATTGCGAATATTTGTTCAAGGGTAAATACAAGTAGAGTGGTAATGGTGGCCTGAGTCAGACCCCCATTAATACAAAAGTGATGGCAACCCTGTTACGAATGTGGCGGATTTTCATGCCGATATTTTATGTGTGTGTGGTTATGTGTGTGTGTGTGTATGACTTTGATTATTTCTATGTATGTATGTACTTGTGTGTACAGCATTTGTTGTTATTGTAGAGCAGACTCGGGCGTTTCTTGGCACAATTGTGAAAATAATATTCACACGTATTCTTACCCTCTTTAATTTAGTCGTCGATGAGACAGCGATGAATGCACATCAGGCGGATGCTTACATATTTTTTTATGTTTTTTTCAAGAATATTTGTCCAGCAAACATACTTGTCTCATTTCAAATTGATGATGATATGCGAAAAATATTTTGTTATAAATAATGCATTTGGTAACATACAATGCCTTTTATGTTATCGAAGCTTTAAGGAAAAAAAGGAATATGTCATTAAAAGACATTATGATGCTTTTCATAGTGATATGAATAAGTTTAATGGTAAGCAAAGGGAAAACCTTTTAAATCAGAATAAAAACATTTATATTGAAAAAATAAAAGAATGGATGCTATCAGTGGACGATACCAAACTAAAGTTTGAAAATAAAAAAACCAAATCAAATTTAATAAGTTTGGATATTGTTAGAGAAGGAAGCCCATTTTCTGATGGGATATTTTTTAAAAATATGATTAATAAAGTTTTTCAAAAACTTAATTATAAAAATAAGACTTTACAATCTCTTTCTTTGTCTCGCCGCAGCGTAGTACGGCATATTACTAAATTAGGAGAATTAGTAGAGTCTGTTATTAGAGAAAAATTAATAAATTGCAAATTCGTTTCTTTTTGTTTAGATGAAAGCACAGACATTAATGACCTTTGCCAACTTCTGAATTGTATTCGATGCGTAGATCATGACTACAATATTTTCGAAACAATGTTTTCTCTGGAAACATTTGATAGAAACGTTACAGGCAAACTATTGTTCGATACTGTCAGAGATAAACTTTTCTCCATAGTAGACATCAACAATATTGCTGGAGTCTGTACCGATGGAGCAAGTGTAATGACAGGAAAAAATGAAGGTCTCGTAGGACAATTCCAAAAAAATGGGATTTCAGTTACCAGCTTTCACTGTATTATTCATCAGGCTGCTCTTGCATCCAAATTTATAAGTAATTACCCTTCTATAAAGATAGCAGAGCGCATTATAAATAGGATACGAGGAGGGCATCACGCCCTCACTCATAGAAAATTCGTTAGTTTTTTAAAAAGTAAAAATGCTTCATACAACGATCTCAAAATGTTTACTGAAGTTCGTTGGTTCGGATTAGGATGTGACTCGAGTTTTGTTAAATATTTGCCTGCGTATTTTGCTATTTCTTCAATCACTAGTGGAATATTCAAATCACGATGTATATTTGAGTTTTTAATGTACCATGGAGCCGATGTTATCAAACGTAAAATTTTGTTTTGCCTTCGTTGGATTCTCTCGACGTTAGAAACTGAAGCAGTGCCCCATAACTGAATTCCGTAGCACCATATTGGCTTCAAAAGCGACTTGTATAATAAAAGTTTGCAGTCTAGGTTGAGTGTTGAATTTCTACCAATCAGCCAATGTATCTGAATTAGTTTAAGTTTCATTTGTATTAGCTTTGAGTCAATATGGTGTTTCCATGTAAGTCGTCGATCAAGGTGTATACCGAGATATTTTTCATGTGAATGCTGAGGAACAACTTGATTGTTGATTCGAATTGGGGAACAAGTATCTCTTCGCAGGGTAAATATATTCTAAACACACTTTTGCTCGTTTACCTTAATTCTCCATAATTTTAACCATAGTTCCAGTTGTGTTATATGTTCTTGTAGATATCGCGAAGCCTTATGAGGATTTTCGTGCATACTTAAGCAGGCTGTATCATCGGCAAACGTAGATATATGGATATTACTGCTCAAAGGCATATCACAAGTATAAATCAAATACAAAACTGGCCTCAGTATGCTCCCCTGTGGCACACCGGATGATATAGATTCGGGCACACTCATGAATTCTCCTTCCACAACTGTAAGCTTCCGGGTAGTAATGTAACTTTCTAATAAATTCACCAAATTTATTGGTAGATATGATTTCAATTTTAAAATTGGACCTTCATGCCACACTTTATCAAATGCCTGCGAAACATCAATAAACAGTGCAGAACCAATCTATGCGTTTGTTCAATGGTGCTATGCTGACTTCTAAAACCAAACTGATGGTCTGGGATGCACCCACTACCAATTAGAATTGGGGACAATTTTGACATGAGCAGTTTTTCGAAAAGTTTTGACATTGTTGAAAGCAGGCTTATCGGCCTGTATGATTCTGCCTTGGTCAGATCTTTGCCCGGCTTTGGAATCATTTTAGCTTTGGCAAGCTTCCAGCTGTAGGGATAATACTCTAGTCGTAAAATGGCATTAAAAATGAATAACATGATTCTAAATGCAATACGAGGCAATTTTATTAGCATTTGGTTAGTAATTCCATCAATAGCCGGTGCTTTCTTCGGGTTGAGTTCAGCAATTAGATTTTGTACATCACACATTTTAAATTTTATGGGTCGAGGGGGTAGCGCAACTACACTCGGGAAATCAACAACACCAGTACATGTGTTTGGGTTAAATACGGATTTTAAATGCTTTGCAAACAAGTTACCTTTTTCAATATCACTCCTGGCCCAAACTCCGGTAGAAGTGCACAGAGGTGGTTTAAACTCAACGGGTGTTTTAATTCTTTTCGCAGCGCGCCACAAAGAATAATTAGATGCTGGTGTGACATCGAGATTTTCCAGATAGTTTTTAAGAGAAGCAGTTTTTTCATATGCAAGCAGTTCTTGGAGTCTTTTAGTGCACTCTTTTAATCTAATTTTATTTTGGGGTGATCTGTGCTGTTGCCATTCTCTTCTAGCTCTTCTTTTTGCACATACGAGAAGTTCAATATCTGTGGAATATATTCTGTTATACCCAGTCTGCGGATGTGAGGAAGTGGCATGTTCAGCTTCCCGCTTAATATTTTCGGTAAGATTAACAATATTAGATTCAATATCGTCATGAGTTCTTAGCTTAATCTCTTCAGTGCAATGACTACTAAGATATTTTTTGAATCGCAGCCAATTAACACGACTGACCATTTTCACATATGGGTGAGGTAGAGCACTTCTCAGTGGGCTACAGATTGTAACGATCGTGGGAGAGTGATCGGACGATAGATCTAGGGAAGTTTCGACGTGAATTAATTCCCTAGAAATATTTTTCATGACGCCAAAATCTATAATATCCGGAATTTTATGTATGTCAGTAGGCCAGTAAGTAAGTAAAGAAATAAGTGACCGTCATATTTAAATGCGACGTAATAGGTGAAATTGTTGACACATTTTGCGAGGCCCCATTACCTTCGCCAGCATCAATTTCACCCATGCATTCAACGGAAATTTCCCCCACAAAACCCAACCCAATCCAATTCTTATCTCAAACATGCAGAGCAAAAAAACGAAGGGCACACACAGTTAAATGAACTGGACACTTCTATATTGGAAACAGTAAAAACATTTCAGGAGGTATGTACACGATAAGAACGTAGAGAAAAGATTAGTGCTGAGATAAGCGGTTTTGGGACCATGATTTGCTCAGCAATTTCAAAAATTAACAAAAGATCCCAGGCTGAAGTGATGCATCGTTGCACGGAAATCGTCATGCAAACACAAATAGATGAGGATGAAAAATAGTTTTTATTATAATTTTTTCTTATTATTTGTTTATTTTAAAATAAGAATTTGTATTTTTAGTATTGTTATATTGTTTTTTTAGTTTGATTAATATAATTTCCTTTTTTGTTTTGGCATAAGAATAATTTCTGTTTTTGGTTTTGTTATAATTGTTCAAAAGCCATGTTTTAAATTTCAAAGTTGTATTTTTAAATTGAATTGAGCAAATATAATAAAATCAAAAACAAAAGTTATTTTTATACCAAAACAAAAAACTGAACTATAAAAATTAAACTAAAAAATTTTTCTCAATTCACAAGACATGTTATATCGCTTAAAGCTGCCATTGAAAAGATAAATTTGAACGATACAACATGGCTGGCGAATTAAACAATTGTTTTTTTTCTTCTTAATTTATCATAGTTCTTTGTGTTATAATAGGAATAATTTTTGATTGTGCTATTTTTTTAGTTTAATTATTATAATAATGGCTTGTGAATTTTATTGAGTTTAATTTTTATAATTTAGCTTTTTGTTTCGAATAATTTTGGTTTTGTTATATTGTATCTTTCTGTTTAATTGTTATATTTTTTGTATGTGTTTAAAACAACTGTGATTCCGTGTAGTACAAAGAGTCAAATTAAACCACTTTTAGTTTAAATTATTATATAAATCAGCAATTTTTTTAAGTTTTATTATTATAATTAAGTTTTTTGCTTATTTTTTGCTTATTTTTGGTTTTTTATATTGTTTCTTTGTTTTTGAAATAACTGTGATTCAGTGTAGTACAAAGAGTCAAACTAAAGACTGTGAATTAATATTTATTTTTAGTTTAAATTATTATATTAATTAGGAGGGCTCCAGCTCAATATATTCAATTCTTATTATACAATAAAATATTTTTTTAATTAATGTGATTTACTAAGAAAGAAAAGAAAACTTCAACATTTCCCTCAGTTGAAGTCTAGTTTAACTTTTCTTGTCTTAATTAGAAAACTATTTGATTCTATAATAAGAAAAAAATATATATATAACAGTTTCATACATATATTAGTTATGCATGAAACTGTTTAACTTATGGCCTATTTCCCATCTGCGAAAGAAAACGTTTGACTTACAATTTATATTGAAAACAACAATAAAATATGAAAATTTGTTTTTGTTTTCAATAAAAATTGTAAGTCGAACGTTTTCTTTAGCAGGTGGTTAATAGGCCATTAGTAAATGCATAACTGAGTCGGGCAAGTTTTCATAGGTAATGGGTGGTAGCGCTTTATTACACCTGTTATTTTCTAATATTGCGAATATTTGTTCAAGGGTAAATACAAGTAGAGTGGTAATGGTGGCCTGAGTCAGACCCCCATTAATACAAAAGTGATGGCAACCCTGTTACGAATGTGGCGGATTTTCATGCCGATATTTTATGTGTGTGTGGTTATGTGTGTGTGTGTGTGTGACTTTGATTATTTCTATGTATGTATGTACAGCATTTGTTGTTATTGTAGAGCAGACTCGGGCGTTTCTTGGCACAATTGTGAAAATAATATTCACACGTATTCTTACCCTCTTTAATTTAGTCGTCGATGAGACAGCGATGAATGCACATCAGGCGGATGCTTACATATTTTTTTATATTTTTTTCAAGAATATTTGTCCAGCAAACATACTTGTCTCATTTCAAATTGATGATGATATGCGAAAAATATTTTGTTATAAATAATGCATTTGGTAACATACAATGCCTTTTATGTTATCAAAGCTTTAAGGAAAAAAAGGAATATGTCATTAAAAGACATTATGATGCTTTTCATAGTGATATGAATAAGTTTAATGGTAAGCAAAGGGAAAACCTTTTAAATCAGAATAAAAACATTTATATTGAAAAAATAAAAGAATGGATGCTATCAGTGGACGATACCAAACTAAAGTTTGAAAATAAAAAAACCAAATCAAATTTAATAAGTTTGGATATTGTTAGAGAAGGAAGCCCATTTTCTGATGGGATATTTTTTAAAAATATGATTAATAAAGTTTTTCAAAAACTTAATTATAAAAATAAGACTTTACAATCTCTTTCTTTGTCTCGCCGCAGCGTAGTACGGCATATTACTAAATTAGGAGAATTAGTAGAGTCTGTTATTAGAGAAAAATTAATAAATTGCAAATTCGTTTCTTTTTGTTTAGATGAAAGCACAGACATTAATGACCTTTGCCAACTTCTGAATTGTATTCGATGCGTAGATCATGACTACAATATTTTCGAAACAATGTTTTCTCTGGAAACATTTGATAGAAACGTTACAGGCAAACTATTGTTCGATACTGTCAGAGATAAACTTTTCTCCATAGTAGACATCAACAATATTGCTGGAGTCTGTACCGATGGAGCAAGTGTAATGACAGGAAAAAATGAAGGTCTCGTAGGACAATTCCAAAAAAATGGGATTTCAGTTACCAGCTTTCACTGTATTATTCATCAGGCTGCTCTTGAATCCAAATTTATAAGTAATTACCCTTCTATAAAGATAGCAGAGCGCATTATAAATAGGATACGAGGAGGGCATTACGCCCTCACTCATAGAAAATTCGTTAGTTTTTTAAAAAGTAAAAATGCTTCATACAACGATCTCAAAATGTTTACTGAAGTTCGTTGGCTAAGCCGTGGTGAGTGTTGAAATAGATTATTTAACTTAAGGGAATATGTGCTGCTGTTCTTAGAAACGGAAAAAATAGAAGGCTATGAGATAAAGGCTTTAAAAAATAATGAATTCATTTCAGATCTCGCGTTTTTGGCAGATATACCAAATTTTTAAATGATTTTAATTTACAGCTGCAAGGAAAGGGAAATAATTTATGCGATCTGTTTAAAATTCTTTTTAACTTTAAAACAAAGCTTTTTTTACTCCTTTATCAAATTCAGTCGGATGATTTTTCTAGTTTTCCAAAAACTGCTCTCACATATGACAAACAGAATAAAAAAAGGTTGAATATATAACAATATTTGAAACCCTTTTCTATAATTTTCAAGATCGGTTTAAAGATTTTGAAAGTATACAACCATTTCTTGATCTTTTCGAAAACCCTTTTAATTGTGATGTAACTAAGTATGAGTTTGATATACAATCAGAACTCATAATACTTCGAAGCGAAATATTTCCTCCAGAGAAAATAAATTTAATTGAGTTCTGGAAAAATGTGGATGAAATGACATATCCTGAGCTCAAAAGAAACTCTTTAAGATGTCTATCGTTTTTCCCATCTACATATCTCTGTGAGCAAATTTTTTCTGACCTGAAATTTATTTGTTCAAAGCAGCGGAATAAATTATCATCGTCAAATTTGAAACACATTTTGCTATTACGAAACTGTGATAAAAGCATAAATGTGGATGATTTTGTTGTTGATAATTCGCTTTGAAGTTTTATGAATTCTTATCAAACTTGTACTTATTTATTTGTACCGTAATTGAAAGGGGTTTCAAAAATATACATATACAATATACAAAATTATACAAAAATTTTTTATATAGTAATATATTTAAAATTTTTCTATTTATCACTGTGACAGCAGTTTGTGGAAAACTAGAAAAAGTGAGTAAAGAATGATGTGTTTGAAAGTTAAAAAGAATTCTATATAAATCGCAAAAATTCTTTCCCATTTATTGCAGTTTTTTTATTAAATTCGTTTAGACTTATATTTGTACTGCACATTCTTCTATATTTCCGTTTTTAAGATCTGCAGCGCTTCTTCCTTTAAGTCAAATAATCTATATAGCCAATCACTATGGCTCAGACGTACTTCAGTAAACACTTATAGATCAGGGTGCGAAGCATTTTTTTTTTAATTCTGTGAATGAGGGTGTGACACCTCGAATTGTATTAAGAGTGAGCTCTGAAGCTTCTATAGCAGGGAATTAATAAGCTGTAAATTTGGATGAAAAGGTGAAACTATAGAACTGAAATCCAAAATTTGTCATTGCCCTATCGAAATGTCAATATTTTTAATATGTTTCCTATCTGAAAATGATCTTCCATGCCGATAAATATCAAAGCTTATTATGTTTGATACATCCAATCGCATATTTTTATTTGCTGAATTTTCACCTTTGTGCTCCACCAAGCAACGATTCTTTTATTTTTTTTTTATTGAATAGAAAACATGATGAATTATTGTCCTATCTTTTTTAATTTTTTTATTTCACTGTTTACTTAGAAAAAGATTTATTTTCAATTAATAATTTTACTTAATCAACGTTTTCTCTCAAGATAAAAAATATGTCTTTTTATGTATAAATATATAATGCACCATTATCTTTCAAATGCTTGGCTTTGTGTTTGGTGGGTAGCTCGCAACCTCAACACATAAAAAATTTACCACTACATTGACAGTGCCCACCAGTGTTGTAGAGAAACGTTGTGCTTACAGTAGATGTATGTATGGATATTTTGGTGTTTGTATGTGTTTATGTATTTGAGTGTGTGTGTTTATGTATTTAATTGTGTGTGTGTGCTTATGTATTTAATTGTGTGTCTGTCCGTGTCGGATACTTTTGTTGTAGTGATAGACAAACATTATACCCATGTAGGAAATATCGATTTTGAAAATGTACTGACTCGCTTTTGACTTGCCACCAGTACTAATCTCTAATTATCACCCATACAAAATTTTGTACTATAGGCATTTAACATGTGCTTGTTAATGAAAACCTACTAGTAATACTGAAACAATTGACTAGGTAGTGACTACGTAGGTGTTATGGAAGCATGGAGAAATATCAACCAGACAGTTAGTTACTGGTACATTTCTATAATTTACGTACGTACAAATGAATGTATGTATATTGACAAGTTGATAGAAAATAACTTATTATACTACAATTGTCTCCAGAATTTTAGTGTTGCTACAAAGACACTTGGTTCTCAGTCTGACTGTAGGGTAGTGATAAGGGATCTGTGTAATTGTGTGTATGTAGTGATTGTTATTTGATTGACCTTAGTTTGCTGTTTTAAGTTATCGCATTTATGTTACCGATTTCTGGGGAAATGATCTAATAAATGCAGAGAGTGGCAGAGGATAGGGATTGTATTTGGTAATGTATATTCATGTTGTTGGATTCATGTACGTGATTGTATCTATTTTTGCTTTGAAGAATATCATTGCTTGTATGAATTACATTAACACTTTTTATACATATTTACGTATTTATGAACGTATATATGTTTTCAAGGCTATTGACGTTGCTATTTTTATGGAGATAGAAAATATTGCATTGGCATAGGTTTTATATGTACAAGTGCATTACTGGTATTAAATATTTTGAGTCCTTTCAGGTTGATACGAAGAGCTTTTGAGTAGGGGTAATGATATTTTTATTTCAGTATGTTTTACTGTAATATAGCAATTATAGGAAATAGCTTTTGGAGAAATACAGCAAAAACTTATGGAAGCAGGTGTCAGGATTTTTTCGTACCTTTATATTACAAACTGATGCTAGCGATTTTGTTTTGGGTGTTGCTGTGTATATGAATTTGATCATATATCGTAATACCAACAGAGAATTGTGGAAATGTGTATGTGTGAGTGTGTGTGTCTATGAATTTAAGCATATCTCGTAATAAATTATATTTGGTGACTACTACGCGATTCTCATGTAAAGTATATAAGTAGAAGAAATAATGTAGACTGTCATCAGTCTGCTCTGATATCTCAACAAGTGATAACCTATTTTTCCAACCAACATTTCTAAA
Source organism: Tachina fera (assembly GCA_905220375.1). NCBI lineage: Eukaryota > Metazoa > Arthropoda > Insecta > Diptera > Tachinidae > Tachina > Tachina fera. The sequence continues at coordinate 72,183,255 of LR999965.1, read as the reverse complement.
GTGTTTGAATTTCAAAAACTATAAAAGTGCTAGAACTAACTACTGTTTGTTAAACAAATTTATATTGTATAAAAAATAATTAAATAAATTGTTTATAAGTGAAATAAATTGTTTATAAATAAAATAATTAAATAAATTGTTTATAAATAAAATAATTAAATTAATAAACAAATAAATAATTACATAAAATGAATACTTCAAGTTGTACTATCTGCAATAAAGTCTTTATGACTCAAACAAAACTAAATCAGCATATGGAAACGCACTCGTATGCTAACCAATCAAAGGCTGTTCTTGGAACTAGTAAGCTAAATCTTCAAAACAAATATTGTGAGGATTGTGATGAGATGATCCCATCAAATGTTTATATGGCTCATGTCAGAACCACAAAACACAAAAACAGTTGTCACCAAGAACGGATTGATGATTTTCTCACTAAAAGAGTAAGTAACTTCAATGGGAGGATCGATACATATATCCTCATTAACAAAAATGTGGGTGTCTTGTTTCCGGAGGAGTTTCTGAAATCTGCTAAGAGCTCCATAGTACAACAACTCAATGAATGTAGTAGGATACATACTACATTTAAATTTAATATTTAGCTCACATGTGATTATATGAAGATGGTGAATGATGAGATGAATGTTTCCCAACTTGTGTATATTTCAAAAATGATGTTGGTGACTTTGTCTGATGACATAGAAGACATGTACAAGAAATAGACGGAGGAGCTAAGAGTCACAGTGGAAGATTTTCAGGAGAGGAATAGCGGATGGACTTTGACTTCAATAAATTTCCTTGAAGTTAATATAAACAAGGCGTCCATAATAAGAGGATCGAGCTTTATCCCTCTCCAAAAAAATATCGCAGGAAAGCATGCATGCATAAATGTTGAGAATAATGACATTTATTGCTTTAAATGGTCTCTCATAGCTGCTTTGAGTGTAAGTAGTGGTCTGAATCCTAAACAACGGAAAAACTGTAGAAACTACAATATTGCAAACATTTCTGTGGAGAATATTAATATACGGGCAATTTTATTTAATTCTGAAGGCCTAGAGTTTCCACTCCCATTGAAGCAGATAAAACAATTTGAGAATCAAAATGATATGAGCATAAATGTATTTGTTCACAATGGAACATCGCTTATAGGACCATACTACATAGCAAAAGGAGAAAAACACATTCATATTAATCTCTTATTGCTCCAGTCCAATAAGAACTTCCACTATGTGCTCATCAAAGATATATCAAAGTAAGTTTCATTTGTGAATTTATACAAAATATGTTCCCTATTTAAAAAGTTACTTCTTATTGTTATATTAATTTACACATAATTTTATTTTTCTCTCCTCTTTAGACTTCTTCATTCCAGTTTAACCTCTCACGTTAATAAGATTTATATCTGCAACACCTGCCTATATCATACACATGTTGATTATGTGTATTGTCAGCATAAACATTTCTGTGGTAAAAAAGTCATCAGGATGCCCGAAGATGGATGTATTATTAAGTACAAAAACTATCACAAACAGCTAGATGTACCATTTGTAATCTACGCAGACTTTGAATTTATTTTGGAAAACCTCGATGATCCTGTAAGTAAAAGCACTACAAATGTACAGAAACGCCATGCGTGTGCATTCGGCTATTAATTGCTATTAACTTATATAGACATTATTTTGGTGAAGATGCTGCAAATGTATTTATCAAAAAAATAGTTGAAGATTGTACAGATATCTATCTTAATTATTTACTAAAAGTTAAGAAAATGTTCATGACCACAATAGAAATAGCTCAACATAATAATGCAAAAAAAATTGTCATATATGGAAGAAAATATTAAATAACGATAAAGTTAGAGATCATTGTCATCTTACGGGCAATTATCGTGGGGCAGCTCATAGCGAATGTTATTTAAATTATAAAACACCTCAGCTTATACCGGTTATTTTCCATAATCTTTCTTCATATGATGCACCTATTTTTCAAAGAACTTTCTACTATAAAAAGTGCCAAAATAAAAGTGATTCCCCAGAACACAGAACGTTATATTTCTCTTTCAATTCTTATCAGATTATATGAAAATCATAAATTCGAAATAAGATTTTTAGACTCTTTTAGATTTATGGCTTAGAGTTTAGATACGTTAGCAAAAAATCTTGATAGAAATGATTTTAATACTATTCGATCATGTTTCGTTGATGAAGCTCATTTCAACCTGATTAGAAAAAAGGGTGTATTTCCGTACTCTTACATTGATTCCATCACTAAGTTTATGGAAATTAAACTCCCTAGTAGAGAAGAGTTCTTCAATATTCTAACGAATGAATAATGTGATGTAGTCGAGTATGAACATGCGCAAAAAATATGGAGAGAGTTTAACTGTAAAACCATCCTTGACTATACTGAACTCTACTTAAACACAGATGTTTTTCTTCTAACTGACGTGTTTGAAAATTTTAGGAAAATTTGTAGAGGTATAAACGATTAAGACCCCTGTCATTATTATCCGCACCAAGCTTATCCTGGGATGCAGTGTTTAAAACCACAGGAGTTTCAGTGAAACAGTTCACTGATTCCGAAATGTATATGTTTATGCAAAACGGAATTAGAGGTGGACTAGTTCAATGCTCGCAAAGATATTCGAAAGCGAATAACAAATATCTGAAAGATTTTGATGCATCAAAACCATCAGAATTTCTTGTCTATTTGGACGCTAACAATTTGTATGGTTGGGCGATGTCGGAATATCTTCCTTACGGTGAAATTGAGTGGGTATGTGATACTGATTTTGATGTTAAAAAAATTTCTGATACTGCAGAGTATGGGTACATTTTGGAAGTGACTATAGATTATCCCGATTCAGTGCATGATCTACATAATGATTTGCCATTTTGTCCCCAAAAAAAGGCAGCGGGGGATCCAAAATCAAAAAATTAGTTGCAGACTTTCACGCAAAAACAAATTACACCATACACTATAGAGTTTTAAAACAAACAATTTCAAATGGTCTCATCTTAAAACAAATCCATAGAATACTCAGATTTAAGCAATCCCCTTAGCTTAAAAAATATATTGACTTAAACACATTACATAGGACAAATGCTAAAAATAGTTTTGAAAAGGATTTCTGCAAACTTTTGAACAACGCTGTTTATGGGAAGACAATGGAAAACATTGAAAAACGTAGGGACATTATAATTGCTTCATCTTAGGAAACAAGAACAGAGCATTAATTTCGAAACCAAATTTTATGCAGTTGACAAAATTTTCTGATGATATGTATGCGGTAGAGCTAGAAATAATGGAACCACTATATGGTAAACCCATATATGTTGGCCTTACAGTACTGGAGATATCCAAATGGAGAATGTATGACTTCCATTATGGCTTCATGAAGCCTAAATTTGGAGAGAATATTTTTCTCAACTATATGGATACTGACTCGTTTATTTATTCAATTAAAACTGGTGATTTCTACGATGACATAAGTAACGATATTATTTTGAATTTTGTTACGTCAGAATATCCTATAAATAATCAATTTCGTTTGCCGCTACTCAATAAAAAGGTTTTAGGTATGATGAAAAATTAAAACAGTGGGGACATAATGACAGAGTTTGTTGGTTTAAGGGCAAAAATGTATTCTCTGTCGACTCTTCGCTCGGAAGCGGTTAAAAAATCTAAAGGGGTCAAAAGTCTGTAATTAAAAAGTTGTCCAGTAATGATTACAAAAGTTGCTTATTTGAATCCAAAATTATCTCAGATGAAATGTTTTTGTTTAGGTCTAAACACATTGTTGCGGTGAAACATTTTGTGAGGGACTAGAACTAGCCTTAGCAGCATCAGTATACGATACACATGAAGTAACTGGTTGACATACTTGAGCAAAAGAAGCGTAGTACGCGTTATGCGTAATGCTTGGGTTGGAGCTAATTTAGGTTTTTGACTCATAGTCTGTTTAACAAAAGAATATACAGGGCATCCTCTATAGTTAGCGGTGTGATTACCTCCACAATTACTACATTTTTTTTCTGCTTGTTCTTTTGGCTTAGTGCAGCTAGCAGTACTATGCAATTCACCGCAGATAACACAAACTGTAGGTAAATTGCAGTAAGTTTTTGTATGGCCATATTCTTGGCAATTATGGCACTGTACAGGACCTGAACGCTTACGTGGCTCTTTAATTGTGATTTTTCGGTGTAACAGAAACTTTACGCTATAAAGTGGATGGGTTTCATTTTTTTTCAATTGTATGTCATTTAACTCCAGTTCAATGCGAAATAGGGGTTGGCGACCTGTTCTCTGTTAATTATATTAGTAACATTTTTTACCTTAAATCCTTGGTCTAGAAGTGCACATTTTACTTCTTTGGGCTCAACATATGAATCTATGCCCTTTAGTACTATCTGTAGGCCTTTAGCACTCTTAAGTTGGTATGTGTAAAAGTTTGTTTTATTTTTTTCAAAATCATTTACAATTTTTCGGAAATTGTTTTCATCGTATATTTGGATTTTAGTTTCATCAATATTACCTCGTTTAATTGGAATTACGTGAAAAGTATTTTCACCAATGGTCGTCAGTAGTTTTGTTAGAAGCGCGTTAGAATTTTTTTCCCTCACATATATAGGTGGTGGCTTAAAAGACTTCGGAGATGATGTAGCGGTCTTTTTGTTATCGTCTTGCAATAATGAAAAACGATTTTGGCGATCCGTGGATGATGCGCTGTTATCCCTAGACATCTTTGGAACAGATGAAAATTTTGAAGAATTCGGGCTTCGCCCACGCTTTACCAGGGTTATATATCTGTCCATTCCGACTTGCACCTTTGGTTTTGAGCTACTGTTATCTGTAGTGATAACTTGGTTAGGTGATGAACAGCCCGAAGCGAATGATTTCAATGGCTTAAGTGACAAAGTACTAGGCAACTGTAATGTTAAAGAATCACTATTAGGCATTGGACAAAGCGAAGTTGATCGCTGTCGAAAAAATGGATTTGTTGTTAGAAAAAGTCTATCATCAGGTTTTTTATTTTTATTAAGAGCTTCCGAACTCACAGTAAGTCTATCATCAGGTTTTTTATTTCTATTGTTATCATTATGAGCATCAGAACTCACAGTAAAATAGGCATTTCTGCCGTTATAACTCACTTCACATTTATTTGTTTTTGAGGTACTCATATAGAGTATTCCTCAAGGGCACTTTTGTTTGTTTGTTTGTTTGTTTTTTTTTTTGATTACGGTTTTTTCGTTTTTGTTATTTATGACTATGTAAAAAAATATTAACAAAGTAATTAAAGCTTATTTATCAAAGTTAATAATATGTATTACGAATATTCTCTTTTTTATGATATTTTTTTGTTTAGTATGTATGTATGTAAGAAAAAACTCCGCTATGACGTTAGTTCACTATGTTGAGAATAATGACATTTATTGCTTTAAATGGTCTCTCATAGCTGCTTTGAATGTAAATAGTGGTCTGAATCCTAACCAACGAAAAAACTGTAGAAATTACAATATTACTAACATTTCTGTTGAGAATATTAATATAGGGGCAATTGTATTAAATTTTGAAGGCCTAGAGTTTCCACTTCCATTGAAGCAGATAAAACAATTCGAGAATCAAAATGATATAAGCATAAATGTATTTGGACCACACTACATAACAAAAGGAGAAAAACACATTCATATTAATCTCTTATTGCTCCAGTCTAATGAGAACTTCCACTATAAGCTCACCAAAGATATATCAAAGTAAGTTTCATTTGTGAATTTATACAAAATGTGCTCCCTATTTAAAAAGTTACTTCTTATTGTTATATATATTTACATAGAATTTTATTTTTCTCTCCTCCTTAGACTTCTTCGTTCCAGTATAACCTCTCACGTTAATAAGATTTATATTTGCAACACCTGCCTATATCATACACATGTTGATTATGTGTATTGTCAGCATAAACATTTCTGTGGTAAAAAAGTCATCAGGATGGCCGAAGATGGATGTATTATTAAGTACAAGAACTACTACAAACAGCTAGATGTACCACTTGTAATCTACGCAGACTTTGAGTTTATTTTGGAAAAACTCGATGATCCTGTAAGTAAAAGCACTACAAATGTACAGAAACACCATGCGTGTGCATTCGGCTATTTTATTAATTGTAGTTTTAAGAAGGAAAATAACTTATATAGACATTATTTTGGTGAAGATTCGGCAAATGTATTTATCAAAAAAATAGTTGAAGATTGTACAGATATCTATCTAAATTATTTACTAAAAGTTAAGAAAATGTTCATGACACCAATAGAAATAGCTCAATATAATAATGCAAAAAATTGTCATATATGTAAGAAAATATTAAATAACGATAAAGTTAGAGATCATTGTCATCTTACGGGCAATTCTCGTGGGGCAGCTCATAGCGAATGTAATTTAAATTATAAAACACCTCAGGTTATATCGCTTATTTTCCATAATCTTTCTGCATATGATATGCACCTATTTTTCAAAGAACTTTCTACTATAAAAAATGCCACAATAAAAGTGATTCCCCAGAACACAGAACGTTATATTTCTCTTTCAATTTTTATCAGATTATATGAAAAACATGGATTCGAAATAAGATTTATAGACTCGTTTAGATTTATGGCTTCGAGTTTAGATACGTTAGCAAAAAATCTTGATAGCAATGATTTTAATACTATTCGATCATGCTTCGTTGATGAAGCTCATTTCAACCTGATTAGAAGAAAGGGTGTATTTCCGTACTCTTACATGGATTCCATGACTAAGTTTAAGGAAATTAAACTCCCTAGTAGAGAAGAGTTCTTCAATATTCTAACGAATGAAGAATGTGATGTAGTCGAGTATGAACATGCTCAAAAGATATGGAGAGAGATTAACTGTAAAACCCTCCTTGACTATACTGAACTCTACTTAAAGACAGATGTTCTTCTTCTAACTGACGTGTTTGAAAATTTTAGGAAAATTTGTAGAGGTATAAACGATTTAGACCCCTGTCATTATTATACGCGCCAAGCTTATCCTGGGATGCAGTGTTTAAAACCACAGGAGTTTCACTGAAACAGTTCACTGATTCCAAAATGTATATGTTCATGAAAAACGGAATTAGAGGTGGACTAGTTCAATGCTCGCAAAGATATTCGAAAGCGAATAACAAATATCTGAAAGATTTTGATGCATCAAAACCATCAGAATTTCTTGTCTATTTGGACGCTAACAATTTGTATGGTTGGGCGATGTCGGAATATCTTCCTTACGGTGAAATTGAGTGGGTATGTGATGCTGATTTTGATGTTAAAAAAATTTCTGATACTGCAGAGTATGGGTACATTTTGGAAGTGACTATAGATTATCCAGATTCAGTGCATGATCTACATAATGATTTGCCATTTTGTCCCCAAAATAAGGCAGCGGGGGATCCAAAATCAAAAAATTAGTTGCAGACTTACACGCAAAAACAAATTACACCATACACTATAGAGTTTTAAAACAAACAATTTCAAATGGTCTCATCTTAAAACAAATCCATAGAATACTCAGATTTAAGCAATCCCCTTAGCTTAAAAAATATATTGACTTAAACACATTACATAGGACAAATGCTAAAAATAGTTTTGAAAAGGATTTCTGCAAACTTTTGAACAACGCTGTTTATGGGAAGACAATGGAAAACATTGAAAAACGTAGGGACATTAGAATTGCTTCATCTTGGGAAACAAGAACAGAGCATTAATTTCGAAACCAGATTTTATGCAGTTGACAAAATTTTCTGATGATATGTATGCGGTAGAGCTAGAAATAATGGAACCACTATATGATAAACCCATATATGTTGGCCTTACAGTACTGGAGATATCCAAGTGGAGAATGTATGACTTCCATTATGGCTTCATGAAGCCTAAATTTGGAGAGAATATTTTTCTCAACTATATGGATACTGACTCGTTTATTTATTCAATTAAAACTGATGATTTCTACGATGACATAAGTAACGATATTATTTTGAATTTTGTTACGTCAGAATATCCTATAAATAATCAATTTCGTTTGCCGCTACTCAATAAAAAGGTTTTAGGTATGATGAAAAATTAAAACAGTGGGGACATAATGACAGAGTTTGTTGGTTTAAGGGCAAAAATGTATTCTCTGTCGGCTCTTCGCTCGGAAGCGGTTAAAAAATCTAAAGGGGTCAAAAAGTCTGTAATTAAAAAGTTGTCCAGTAATGATTACAAAAGTTGCTTATTTGAATCCAAAATTATCTCAGATGAAATGTTTTTGTTTAGGTCTAAACACATTGCTGCGGTGAAACATTTTGTGAGGGACTAGAACTAGCCTTAGCAGCATCGGCATACGATACACATGAAGTAACTGGTTGACATACTTGAGCAAAAGAAGCGGAGTACGCGTTATGCGTAATGCTTGGGTTGGAGCTAATTTAGGTTTTTGACTCATAGTCTGTTTAACAAGAGAATATACAGGGCATCCTCTATCGTTAGCGGTGTGATTACCTCCACAATTACTACATTTTTTTTCTGCTTGTTCTTTTGGCTTAGTGCAGCTAGCAGTACTATGCAATTCACCGCAGATAACACAAACTGTAGGTAAATTGCAGTAAGTTTTTGTATGGCCATATTCTTGGCAATTATGGCACTGTACAGGACCTGAACGCTTACGTGGCTCTTTAACTATGATTTTTCGGTGTAACAGAAACTTTACGCTATAAAGTGGATGGGTTTCATTTTTTTTCAATTGTATGTCATTTAACTCCAGTTCAATGCGAAATAGGGATTGGCAACCTGTTCTCTGTTAATTATATTAGTAACATTCTTTATCTTAAATCCTTGGTCTAGAAGTGCACATTTTACTTCTTTGGGCTCAACATATGAATCTATGCCCTTTAGTACTATCTGTAGGCCTTTAGCACTCTTAAGTTGGTATGTGTAAAAGTTTGTTTTATTTTTTTCAAAATCATTTACAATTTTTTGGAAATTGTTTTCATCGTATATTTGGATTTTAGTTTCATCAATATTACCTCGTTTAATTGGAATTACGTGAAAAGTATTTTCACCAATGGTCGACAGTAGTTTTGTTAGAAGCGCGTTAGAACTTTTTTCCCTCACATATATAGGTGATGGCTTAAAAGACTTCGGAGATGATGTAGCGGTCTTTTTGTTATCGTCTTGCAATAATGAAAAACGATTTTGGTGATCCGTGGATGATGCGCTGTTATCCCTAGACATCTTTGGAAGAGATGAAATTTTTGAAGAATTCGGGCTTCGCCCACGCTTTACCACGGTTATATATCTGTCCATTCCGACTTACACCTTTGGTTTTGAGCTACTGTTATCTGTAGTGATAACTTGGTTAGGTGATGAACAGCCCGAAGCAAATGATTTCAATGGCTTAAGTGACAAAGTACTTGGAGTTTCCTAATGTTAAAGAATCACAAAGCGAAGTTGATCGCTGTCGAAAAAATGGATTTGTTGTTAGAAAAAGTCTATCATCAGGTTTTTTATTTTTATTAAGAGCTTCCGAACTCACAGTAAGTCTATCATCAGGTTTTTTATTTCTATTGTTATCATTATGAGCATCAGAACTCACAGTAAAATAGGCATTTCTGCCGTTATAACTCACTTCACATTTATTTGTTTTTGAGGTACTCATATAGAGTATTCCTCAAGGGCACTTTTGTTTGTTTGTTTGTTTTTTTTTGATTACGGTTTTTTCGTTTTTGTTATTTATGACTATGTAAAAAAATATTAACAAAGTAATTAAAGCTTATTTATCAAAGTTAATAATATGTATTACGAATATTCTCTTTTTTATGATATTTTTTTGTTTAGTATGTATGTATGTAAGAAAAAACTCCGCTATGACGTTAGTTCACTATGTTGAGAATAATGACATTTATTGCTTTAAATGGTCTCTCATAGCTGCTTTGAATGTAAATAGTGGTCTGAATCCTAACCAACGGAAAAACTGTAGAAATTACAATATTACTAACATTTCTGTTGAGAATATTAATATAGGGGCAATTGTATTAAATTTTGAAGGCCTAGAGTTTCCACTCCCATTGAAGCAGATAAAACAATTCGAGAATCAAAATGATATAAGCATAAATGTATTTGGACAATACTACATAACAAAAGGAGAAAAACACATTCATATTAATCTCTTATTGCTCCAGTCCAATGAGAACTTCCACTATATGTTCACCAAAGATATATCAAAGTAAGTTTCATTTGTGAATTTATACAAAATGTGCTCCCTATTTAAAAAGTTACTTCTTATTGTTATATATATTTACATATAATTTTATTTTTCTCTCCTCCTTAGACTTCTTCGTTCCAGTATAACCTCTCACGTTAATAAGATTTATATTTGCAACACCTGCCTATATCATACACATGTTGATTATGTGTATTGTCAGCATAAACATTTCTGTGGTAAAAAAGTCATCAGGATTCCCGAAGATGGATGTATTATTAAGTACAAGAACTACTACAAACAGCTAGATGTACCACTTGTAATCTACGCAGACTTTGAGTTTATTTTGGAATAACTCGATGATCCTGTAAGTAAAAGCACTACAAATGTACAGAAACACCATGCGTGTTCATTCGGCTATTTTATTAATTGTAGTTTTAAGAAGGAAAATAACTTATATAGACATTATTTTTGTGAAGATTTGGCAAATGTATTTATCAAAAAAATAGTTGAAGATTGTACAGATATCTATCTAAATTATTTACTAAAAGTTAAGAAAATGTTCATGACACCAATAGAAATAGCTCAATATAATAATGCAAAAATTGTCATATATGTAAGAAAATATTAAATAACGATAAAGTTAGAGATCATTGTCATCTTACGGGCAATTCTCGTGGGGCAGCTCATAGCGAATGTAATTTAAATTATAAAACACCTCAGTTTATATCGCTTATTTTCCATAATCTTTCTGCATATGATATGCACCTATTTTTCAAAGAACTTTCTACTATAAAAAATGCCACAATAAAAGTGATTCCCCAGAACACAGAACGTTATATTTCACTTTCAATTTTTATCAGATTATATGAAAAACATGGATTCGAAATAAGATTTATAGACTCGTTTAGATATATGGCTTCGAGTTTAGATACGTTAGCAAGAAATCTTGATAGCAATGATTTTAATACTATTCGATCATGTTTCGTTGATGAAGCTCATTTCAACCTGATTAGAAGAAAGGGTGTATTTCCGTACTCTTACATGGATTCCATGATTAAGTTTAAGGAAATTAAACTCCCTAGTAGAGAAGAGTTCTTCAATATTCTAACGAATGAAGAATGTGATGTAGTCGAGTATGAACATGCTCAAAAAATATGGAGAGAGATTAACTGTAAAACCCTCCTTGACTATACTGAACTCTACTTAAAGACAGATGTTCTTCTTCTAACTGACGTGTTTGAAAATTTTAGGAAAATTTGTAGAGGTATATACGATTTGGACCCCTGTCATTATTATACGCACAAGGGTTATTTATCCTGGGATGCAATGTTAAAAACCACAGGAGTTTCACTGGAATAGTTCACTGATTCCAAAATGTATATGTTTATGCAAAACGGAATTAGAGGTGGACTAGTTCAATGCTCGCAAAGATATTCGAAAGCGAATAACAAATATTTGGAAGGTTTTGATGCATCAAAACCATCAGGATTTCTTGTCTATTTAAACGCTAACAGTTTGTATGGTTGGGCGATGTCGGAATATCTTCCTTACGGTGAAATTGAGTGGGTATGTGATACTGATTTTGATGTTAAAAAAATTTCTGATACTGCAGAGTATGGGTACATTTTGGAAGTGGATATAGATTATCCCGATTCAGTGCATGATCTACATAATGATTTGCCATTTTTCCCCAAAATAAGCCAGTGGGGGGATTCAAAATCAAAAAATTAGTTGCAGACTTACACGCAAAAACAAATTACACCATGCCATTTCAAATGGTCTCATCTTAAAACAAATCCATAGAATACTCAGATTTAAGCAATCCCCTTGGCTTAAAAAATATATTGACTTAAACACATTCCATAGGCCAAATGCTAACAATTTTGAAAAAGATTTCTTCAAACTTTTGAACAACGCTGTTTATGGGAAGACAATGGAAAACATTGGAAAACGTAGGGACATCAGAATTGCTTCATCTTGGGAAAGACTATACAGGAATCATTTAGGTTTCAGAGCATTAATTTCGAAACCAAATTTTATGCAGTTGACAAAATTTTCTGATGATATGTATGCGGTAGAGTTAGAAATAATGGAACCACTATATGATAATCCCATTTAAGTTGGCTTTACAGTACTGGAGTTATCCAAGTGGAAAATGTGTGACTTGCATTATGGCTTCATGAAGCCTAAATGTGGAGAGAACATTTCTCTCAACTATATGGATACTGACTCATTTGTTTATTCAATTAAAACTGATGAATTTTACGATGACATCCGTAATGATATTATTTTGAATTTTGATACGCCAGAATATCCTATAGATAATCAATTTCGTTTGCCGCTACTCAATAAGAAGGTTTTAAGTATGATGAAAGATGAAAACAGTGGGGATATAATGACAGAGTTTGTTGGTTTAAGAGCAAAAATGTATTCTCTGTCAACTCTTCGCTCGGAAGCGGTTAAAAAATCTGAAGGGGCCAAAAAGTCTGTAATTAAAAAGTTGTCCATTAATGATTACAAAAGTTGCTTATTTCAATCCAAAATTATCTCAGATGAAATGTGAAACGCGTGCATGGGGGCATTACATAGACCAAAATTATGAAACAATGCATGTGGAATAGAATGCTTCCTAATAAATTGCATGTAAGATGGCAACAAGAATTTAATTTTGTACTAATTATACTTATTTAATTATTTATTAATTTATTTATTATTTACTTATTTGTATATTAATTATTTTATGTATTTATTTCTGTATTTATTTATTAATTTATTTATTGGTTATATATATATATTTGTTTATGAATGTATTTATTAATTTTAGTATTTTATTCACACAAAAGCATGTTAAAATTGAATGGTCTAAAAGTTTTATTTTTTTGTCTATACCTAAATTATTTGTAAATAAGAATCAAATATTAGATTAATGATCTTTTTTTCTCTCTTTCTTTTTATATCATATTTTTTTATATATACATAGAGTTAAAGTTGTATTAGTACTAAGATTTTTAAGAAACAATTTGCAATAAAATATTAAAAAAAGAATTAAATATGTGAATGGTTTTTATTTAATTTTTTGTTTTTCCTTATGTGCAAATTTCTGTTTATATATTGCATAAACATGCACAGTCTTGTTTTCATGTTACTTGAACATGCGCAATCATGTTTTCTTTGAGAGGTTCTATACAAGAGGATTTGAATTTCACAATATTATGAAATTCCATTAAATTTCATCAGATATTTTCTTATCGACACTAACTTCTTTAACACCATCTCATTATTGTTTGCTAACAGAAAATAGCAGAACAGGTATCAGCTATCAGATCAGATTTTTCAGCTATCAGATCAGCTTTTCAGGACCTGGTCTGGTTTTCAGATCAGCTTTTCAGGACCTGGTCTGGTTTTCAGATCAGCTTTTCAGGCTATAGTCTGGTTTTCAGATCAGCTTTTCAGGACCTGGTCTGGTTTTCAGATCAGCTTTTCAGGACCTGGTCTGGTTTTCAGATCAGCTTTTCAGGACCTGGTCTGGTTTTCAGATTAGTTTTTCAGGAGCTGGTCTGGTTTTCAGATAACAAATCAGCTTATTAGTCTGGCTTTCAGATCAGGCAATCTGATTCAGATTGAATTATCAGTTTACAAGTAGCTAGGCATTTATAACATTTATATGAATGAAATTTCAGGTCAGATGAATCAACTTAAGTCAATCTTTTATGAGCAGTAATTTTTTTATGAAAATATATAAAAACTGAAGAACCTTAAGAAAATACTATATTATTTATCCTTCCAACACACTCTACAAAATTCTTAAAACTTTTAAAAATTCATATTACATACAACATGATGCCTATAAACGTGCTTAATTTTTTTCTTATCTTGCATAACCATTATAATTACATTTGCATTGTATCTTATTAAATGCTTACAACCATATTCAAAAAAAATATTAAACAGCGTTTAGAATTATGTTTAAGCAAAATTCACTAAAATTGTATTCATAATAGAAATTTAGCTTAAAAAACATCGTTTAAACCTTATATAAATCACCTAATTTTAAAGCTGACTGCACGCATATTTAAAGTAATTTTGAGTTGACCTTGGTATAATTTTGCTTCATGTTTATTTGTATATTTAACTTTGCCTGTATGTATGTACATATGTATGCATGTATGTATTAGGAATAATGCTACAAGTTTGGCGCAAGTAGAATGATGACTCTTTCTACTTGTGCCCCATACAAAAATATACACGTACATATACATATGTATGTATATTATTCTGCTTTTTAGATGTTACATCAGCAAATATCATAATTGAAATGCTTTAAGCTTTACTATAATATCTCATTATTTTAAGAATGAAATTAACTCCTTCAGATATTCATATTTGGCTTGATATAGCTATATTGAATATAAATAGAAATATTCAAACTTGACTTAGTAGTAGTGAACTGGGCATTCGGAGCTGATCAAAATTGTTTACGTTTTTAACGTCCTCATTACGAAAAATCATTTTTACGATTTTCCGTTGGCACTAGGGAAAATATTTTTATTTCTCTTCTTACGGTTTTCCCGTCGGCATTACAAAGATATTTTTTTTACGATTTTTCCGGTTGGCATTAGGAAAAATATTTTTATTTCTTTTCTTACGTAAATATGAATATCTAAAGAAGTTAATTTCATTTTTAAAAGAATGAGATATTATAATAAGGCTTAAAGCATTTCAATTATGATATTTGCTGATGTTGCATCTGAAAAGCAGAATAATATACATATTTATATGTTCGTGTATATTTTTGTATGGGGCGACAGAAGAATGAGTCATCATTCTACGTGTGCCAAACTTGTAGCATTATTCCTAATACATGCATGCATACATATGTACATACATACAGACTAAGTTAAGTATACAAATAAACATGAGACAAAATTATTCCAAGGTCAACCCAAAATTATTTTAAATATGGGTGCAGTCAACTTTAAAATTAGGTGATTTATATAAGGTTTAAAAGATGTTTTTTAAGCTAAATTTCTACTATGAATACAATTTTAGTGAATTTTGCTTAAACAAAATTCGAAATGCTAATTAATATTTTTATGAATATGGTTGTAAGCATTTAATAAGAGACAATGAAAATGTAATTATAATGTTTATGCAAGATGAGAAAAAATTAGGCACGTTTATAGGCATCATGTTGTATGTAATATGAATTTTTAAAAGTTTTAAGAAGTTTGTAGAGTGTGTTGGAAGGATAAATAATATAGTATTTTCTTAAGGTTCTTCAGTTTTTATATATTTTCATAAAAAAATTACTGCTCATAAAAGATTGACTTTAGTTGATTCATCTGACCTGAAACTTCATTCATATAAATGTTATAAATGCCCAGCTACTTGTAAACTGATAATTCAATCTGAATCAGATTGCCTGATCTGAAAGCCAGACTAGCTACCTAATAAGCTGATTTGATATCTGAAAACCAGACCAGCTCCTGAAAAACTAATCTGAAAACCAGACCAGCTCCTGAAAAGCTGATCTGGAAACCAGACCAGGTCCTGAAAAGCTGATCTGAAAATCAGACCAGGGTCTGAAAAGCTGATCTTAAAACCAGACCAGGTTCTGAAAAGCTGATCTGAAAACCAGACCAGGTCCTGAAAAGCTAATCTGATAGCTGAAAAAGATTATCTGAAAGCTGATACCTGTTCTGCTATTTCATGTTAGCAAACAATAATGAGATGGTGTTAAAGCACTTAGTGTCGATAAGAAAATATCTGATGAAATTTAATGGAATTTCATAATATTGTGAAGTTCAATTCCTCTTGTAAATAACCTCTCAAAGAAAACATGATTGCGCATGTTTAAGTAACATGAAAACAAGACTGTGCATGTTTATGCAATATAAAAACAGAAATTTGCCCATAACGAAAAACAAAAAAATAAATAAAATCCATTCACATATTTAATTCTTTTTTTAATACTTTATTGCAAATTTTTTCTTAAAAATCTTAGTACTAATACAACTTTAACTTTATGTATATATAAAAAATATGATATAAACAGAAAGAGACGAAAAAAAGATCATTAATCTAATATTTGATTCTTATTTACAAACAATTTAGATATAGACAAAAAGATAAAAGTTTTAGACCAATCAATTTTAACATGCTTTTGTGTGAATAAAATACTAAAATTAATAGATACATTCATAAACAAATATATATATATATATATATATATATGGGTAGTTTTTATTTCGTCGAGTTTGTTGAATTGTACCCAATAAGAAAAAGAGCTTTTTTATATAAAGAAAAAACTTATAATTCACTTTTGATTTTAAAGTTTAAAATGGCGAATTTACGAGACGCTGACAAGATGTCTCGAGCGTGGTTGGGAAAAGAAAGAGAAAAAACAAAATGGTGTTTTTTCTATATCAGTATCGAGTTACCTCTTTGCGCATTATTCAATACCGGTTATTTTTGGTAGTCGATGGCAGCAGGTTGCCACATTACTCCCCTCGGTGGTACAAAGTTATCGGAACCTAACGGGGAGCCGAATTCGTCTTCTTGTTCTGGTTGACGTGGCTGTAGAGGGTGGCATTTCAGAGTCTGGTTTCGGGGAAGTACCATTGTGTTCGTTCTTGTTACCTTCAAATGTTGCAAGATTGGGATCTTCTGCTGCATTGTTTACTTCGTTGGGCGTAAGAGCTTGTGAGGTGGGTAAGTTGGTTCCTGCTTGAGCTTCGTCTAGTGCATCAGATGCTGGCAGAAAACAGGGATTTAAACGATCGATGCTTACATTCGTTTTCTGACCATGTTTAATAATGGTGAAGTATTTTTTAAATCCTTTTACAACAAAATACGGACCATCGTAGGGATGAGTGAGTGAAGGACGAACTGAGTCATTTCTTAGGTTTTTTTTACATAAACATTGCCTTTGTTGAGTGTTGTGTCGTTGGATGTTTCTCATTCACTCACGGAATTCTTTTACGAAATTACTATTGGCTTTTGTGGAGGTATCTCCGATAAAAAATTCTCCGGGAATTCTTAAAGTAGTACCATAAACTAGTTCCGCCGGTGACGCATTTATGTCAGGTTTGAAAACTACGCGAAGACCAAGTAAGATTGTGGGAAGCTGATGCACCCACTTTGAAGTGTTATGACACAGGATAGCTGACTTTAGCGTTCTGTGCCACCTCTCGATTAAACCATTTGCTTGAGGGTGATATGACGTCGTTCGAAAATGAGTCGTTCCAAGCGTTTGCATTAATTCAGTAAAAACTGAAGACTCAAATTGTCTGCCTCGGTCTGACGTGATTCGCTGCGGTACACCGAATCTAGAGATCCAATGTGTTATCAGAGCGTTTGCTACAGTCTCAGTGGTCATGTCGGGCATAGGAATGGCTTCGGGCCACCGAGTGAACCTATCGATGATGGTCAGCCAATAACGTTGACCATTACACAAGGGGGACGGACCGACATCATCGATATTAATATGGTAAAATCTTTCTTGTGGTGGCTCGTACTTATCTGGACAAGAACATGTGTGTCGCTGTATTTTCGATCGCTGGCACTGCAGGCACGTTCTCACGAAATTGGCGATGTCTTTTCTCATTCCGTGCCAGCAAAATCTAGATGTTACAAGTCCTGTGGTCGCGCGTGTACCAGGATGAGCTAAATTGTGTAACATATTAAGAATCGGGTTTTGGAAACACTTTGGAATGTATGGTCGAATGCGTGAATTAGACGTATCGCATATTATGTGGACATTGCTTTCTGGCACCAACACATATTTTAACATAAGTGAGCACTTGTTTCCACTTAAATAGTCTTGTAACACTGGGTCGGTTTTTTGAGCTTTAGCTAAATCGTTGTAAGTTATAGTTTTTGCTGAAAAGTCGTTGATGTTTTCTGTGGCTTGAATTCTAATTATGGGTTGAATTCTTGAAAGCGCATCAGCAGTTGCATTATCCTGTCCAGGGATATGTCGTATGTCAGTTGTAAACTGGCTGATAAACTCGAGCTGTCTAAGTCGACGCGGCGATGCCTTTTCCATTTTTTGCTTGAAAGCGAATATCAAGGGTCGATGATCGGTAACCACGTGGCAAGAGCAACCTTCAATTGCGTATCGAAAATGGCAGATAGCTTGGTAGACAGCAGTTAATTCTCTGTCGTATGTAGAATACCTTTGCTGTGTGAGCGTTAGTTTCTTAGAATAGAAACCTAAGGGCTGCATATTACCATTAACCCTTTGATGCAATGCTGCCCCTACTGCGGTGTCTGATGCGTCAACGAATATAACTAATTCTGCATCCGGAACAGGATGCGCCAATAACGTAGCGTTAGACAACTCATCTTTGCAACGTTCGAAAGCGATTTCAGTATTTGCTGACCATTTCAGCAGTGTTGTGTCGTTCTTTTTGTTCCCAACCATCATGTTTTGCAAAACTTGTTTGTAAACTATTGTGTGCGGTAGAAACTTTCGATAAAAGTTCATCATTCCTATGAATCTTTTTAGTTGTTGACAATTTTTGGGCTTCTGGTATTCGTTGATTATGGCGACCTTTTCAGGCGATGGTCGAATGCCATCAGGTGTGACGAGATGACCAAGAAAAGTTATTTCTGACCTACCAAACTCGCATTTTTTAACGTTAATTGTCAGGCGATTCTCCCGAAGACGTTGAAATACTACGCGAAGATCCTTAAGATGTTGTTCTAATGAAGGAGAGCCGACAAAATATCGTCAATGTATGGAAACACATATTCGACACCTCTAAACACCTCGTTAATAATACGTTGAAAGGTCTGCGCGGCGTTTTTTAAACCAAACATCATAGTGTTGAATTCGTAAAGACCGAATGGAGTACTTATTGCCATTTTTGGAACGTCGTCGGCATGAATTGGTATTTGGTGGAATGCTTTTTTCAAATCTATTTTTGTAAATACATTCTTACCTTGTAAATTGTTGGTGAAATCCGTTAAGTACGGCAATGGATATCTGTCAGGAATAGTTTGTGCATTTAGAGCCCGGTAGTCCCTGCAAGGTCTCCAAGTTCCATCGCTTTTTCGCACCATGTGAAGAGGGATACTCCAGTTGCTTTTTGATAGTCGACATATACCGGCTTCAACTAGAAGGGAAAATTCTTTTTTGGCTGCTAGCAATTTATCTGGAGGCAATATGTTGGCTGTCCTGTAGTTTCAATTCGGTGGACGATTGGTGATTTTGTTTTCAAACCGAAAGGAGGGAGTATTGTTATGTCTTTGAATTCGATTAAAAGATCTGCAAAAGGGCTGGTCGAAGTAAATGTTTTGACGGCTGCAAAGTCCGTAGCCGGCGGAAATTTTAACGGCGCAACGTGGCCGTTAGTGTTATCTATTAGACGATTGCGCCGCAAATCGATTAATAGATCATAATACTTTATAAAGTCTGAACCTATTATTGGAGACGTAACATCAGCAATAACGAAAGACCAGCAAAATATGCGTTTTAAACCTAGATCTAATTTAATTCTCCTCTCTCCGGCGACTGTAATAGGTGAGCCGTTCGCGGCAAATAATTTTATTGCAGTAGGGCGTGTAGCTTCGTTTTTCGGGGAAAGAGGTAGTACTGAAACGTCAGTACCACTGTCGACTAAAAAAATATTTTGAGAGTATCTATCAGTTACCTGGAGGCGAAAAATTTTGCACTTTGTGGAGGAGTTTTAGCTGAACTTCCCCACGTGCTTACAAAGTCAATTAGAAGTGAGTGTTCCGGAGCTGTGACTTGTTCGCTGCTTATATTTACATGGGCTGCGACATTTTTTTGCGTTGTGTCCATACTTCTTATGATACCAACAATCTTCAAAATTTGCGTTTATATCCTCGCGTGGTGACTTGTAATGCTGAGATCGGTTTCGATTGTCGGGGTGCTTTCGTGATCCGGAACGTGAGCGCGTCGTGAAAAGATCGAATCTTTTTGTTAATTCCAATATAGCAGCGCGTAGTTCACTTACTTCACTGCTCTTGTCCTTTTCCACCTTATTAATTTGACACGGCGATATAGCATCTACGATGGAGTCAGCTATTTTCGTGAATTCCGCTGCAGTGGCCGTTGACGCTGCAATTACCGGCTGAGCAAACGTTGGCAAGCGTTTTATCCAAAGGCCTTTTAGTGCGGCTTCACCAACTGAACTTCCCGCGACACGCCTCATCTCAAAAAACAGCTCTGATGGTTTTTTGTCGCCTAGAGGCATTTCCGATAAAAGCCGGTTTAGCCTTCGTTGTTCGCTGTCGGCGAAATGGTCTATTATGCCTTGTCTCACGAATTCGAAACGATCATTCAATGGTATCGATGTAATAATGTGCGTAAGTTGAGCGAGCGTCTCAGGTCATAACGCTGCGAGCACTGTGGCGGCTTTTTGTTTGTCAGACGTAATGCCAGATGAGCTAAACCAAAATTCTAATGACGTGAACCATGCTTCGACATTTGTGACGCACATTTCTGGAAACGGTAAGCGAGCGTAAATTGCGGACACACTGCTGGTAGTGCGTGTCGCTAGTGAGGGATTAATGTCGTCATCTAGTGAGGGCGTTGTGGCTACATAAGTTTTAGTTGCCATTTGTCCTTTACTCGGGGTCACCAATTATGGGTAGTTTTTATTTCGTCGAGTTTGTTGAATTTTACCCAATAAGAAAAAAAGCTTTTTTATATAAAGAAAAAAACTAATAATTCACTTTTTATTTTAAAGTTTAACTTAAACTAATTTAATTAAATATTATTATAAAATTACATAAATGGCGAATTTACGAGACGCTGACAAGATGTCTCGAGCGTGGTTGGGAAAAGAAAGAGAAAAAACAAAATGGTGTTTTTTCTATATCAGTATCGAGTAACCTCTTTGCGCATTATTCAATACCGGTTATTTTTGGAAGTCGATGGGAGCAGGTTGCCACATATATATAACACATAAATAAATACAGAAATAAATACATAAATAAATTAATATACAAATAAGTAAATAATAAATAAATTAATAAATAACTAAATAAAATTTTTGCAATTTAATAGGAAGCATTCTATTCTACATCCATTGTTTCATTATTTCGCTCTATGTAATGCCCCCATGCACGCGTTTTTATTTTATCTTTCATTATATTTCTTTTATCATCAGAAAATCTAAGAGCTATCTTATTTAGTTTTTGAGTTTATAGTTAATGTGTTTTAGTCCTAAACAAAAACATTTCATCTGAGATAATTTTGGATTCAAATAAGCAACTTTTGTAATCATTACTGGACAACTTTTTAATTACAGACTTTTTGACCCCTTTAGATTTTTAACCGCTTCCGAGCGAAGAGTCGACAGAGAATACATTTTTGCCCTTAAACCAACAAACTCTGTCATTATGTCCCCACTGTTTTAATTTTTCATCATACCTAAAACTTTTTTATTGAGTAGCGGCAAAAGAAATTGATTATTTATAGGATATTCTGACGTAACAAAATTCAAAATAATATCGTTACGTATGTCATCGTAAAAATCATCAGTTTTAATTGAATAAATAAACGAGTCAGTATCCATATAGTTGAGAAAAATATTCTCTCCAAATTTAGGCTTCATGAAGCCATAATGGAAGTCATACATTCTCCACTTGGATATCTCCAGTACTGTAAGGCCAACATATATGGGTTTATCATATAGTGGTTCCATTATTTCTAGCTCTACCGCATACATATCATCAGAAAATTTTGTCAACTGCATAAAATTTGGTTTCGAAATTAATGCTCTGAGACCTAAATGATTCCTGTTTGTTGTTTCCCAAGATGAAGCAATTCTAATGTCCCTACGTTTTTCAATGTTTTCCATTGTCTTCCCATAAACAGCGTTGTTCAAAAGTTTGCAGAAATCCTTTTCAAAATTATTTTTATCATTTGTCCTATGTAATGTGTTTAAGTCAATATATTTTTTAAGCTAAGGGGATTGCTTAAATCTGAGTATTCTATGGATTTGTTTTAAGATGAGACCATTTGAAATTGTTTGTTTTAAAACTCTATAGTGTATGGTGTAATTTGTTTTTGCGTGAAAGTCTGCAACTAATTTTTTGATTTTGGATCCCCCGCTGCCTTTTTTTGGGGACAAAATGGCAAATCATTATGTAGATCATGCACTGAATCGGGATAATCTATAGTCACTTCCAAAATGTACCCATACTCTGCAGTATCAGAAATTTTTTTAACATCAAAATCAGTATCACATACCCACTCAATTTCACCGTAAGGAAGATATTCCGACATCGCCCAACCATACAAATTGTTAGCGTCCAAATAGACAAGAAATTCTGATGGTTTTGATGCATCAAAATCTTTCAAATATTTGTTATTCGCTTTCGAATATCTTTGCGAGCATTGAACTAGTCCACCTCTAATTCCGTTTTGCATAAACATATACATTTCGGAATCAGTGAACTGTTTCAGTGAAACTCCTGTGGTTTTAAACACTGCATCCCAGGATAAGCTTCGTGCGTATAATAATGACAGGGGTTTAAATCGTTTATACCTCTACAAATTTTCCTAAAATTTTCAAACACGTCAGTTAGAAGAAGATCGTCTGTCTTTAAGTAGAGTTCAGTATAGTCAAGGAGGGTTTTACAGTTAATCTCTCTCCATATTTTTTGAGCAGTTTCATACTCGACTACATCATATTCTTCATTCGTTAGAATATTAAAGAACTCTTCTCTACTAGGGAGTTTAATTTCCTTAAACTTAGTCATGGAATCCATGTAAGAGTACGGAAATACACCCTTTCTTCTAATCAGGTTGAAATGAGCTTCATCAACGAAACATGATCGAATAGTATTAAAATCATTGCTATCAAGATTTTTTGCTAACGTATCTAAACTCGAAGCCATAAATCTAAACGAGTCTATAAATCTTATTTCGAATCCATGTTTTCATATAATCTGATAAGAATTTAAAGAGAAATATAACGTTCTGTGTTCTGGGGAATCACTTTTATTGTGGCATTTTTTATAGTAGAAAGTTCTTTGAAAAATAGGTGCATCATATGCAGAAAGATTATGGAAAATAAGCGATATAAACTGATTTGTTTTATAATTTAAATTACATTCGCTATGAGCTGCCCCACGACAATTGCCCGTAAGATGACAATGATCTCTAACTTTATCGTTATTTAATATTTTCTTACATATATGAAATTTTTTGCATTATTATATTGAGCTATTTCTATTGTTGTCATGAACATTTTCTTAACGTTTAGTAAATAATTTAGATAGATATCTGTACAATCTTCAACTATTTTTTGATAAATACATTTGCCGAATCTTCACCAAAATAATGTCTATATAAGTTATTTTCCTTCTTAAAACTACAATTAATAAAATAGCCGAATGCACACGCATGGTGTTTCTGTACATTTGTAGTGCTTTTACTTACAGGATCATCGAGTTTTTCCAAAATAGACTCAAAGTCTGCGTAGATTACAAGTGGTACATCTAGCTGTTTGTAGTAGTTCTTGTACTTAATAATACATCCATCTTCGGGCGTCCTGATGACTTTTTTACCACAGAAATGTTTATGCTGACAATACACATAATCAACATGTGTATGATATAGGCAGGTGTTGCAAATATAAATCTTATTAACGTGAGAGGTTATACTGGAACGAAGAAGACTAAGGAGGAGAGAAAAATAAAATTATATGTAAATATATATAACAATAAGAAGTAACTTTTTAAATAGGGAACACATTTTGTATAAATTCACAAATGAAACTTACTTTGATATATCTTTGGTGAGCATATAGTGGAAGTTCTCATTGGACTGGAGCAATAAGAGATTAATATGAATGTGTTTTTCTCCTTTTGTTATGTAGTATGGTCCAAATACATTTATGCTTATATCATTTTGATTCTCGAATTGTTTTATCTGCTTCAATGAGAGTGGAAACTCTAGGCCCTCAAAATTTAATACAATTGCCCCTATATTAATATTCTCAACAGAAATGTTAGCAATATTGTAATTTCTACAGTTTTTCCGTTGTTTAGGATTCAGACCACTATTTACACTCAAAGCAGCTATGAGAGACCATATAAAGCAATAAACGGCATTATTCTCAACATAGTGAACTAACGTCATAGCGGAGTTTTTTTTACATACATACATACTAAACAAAAAAAATATCATAAAAAAGAAAATATTTGTAATACATATTATTAACTTTGAGAAATAAGCTTTAATTGCTTTGTTAATATTTTTTTACATAGTCATAAATAACAAAAACGAAAAAACCGTAATCAAAAAAAACAAACAAACAAACAAAAGTGCCCTTGAGGAATACTCTATATGAGTACCTCAAAAACAAATAAATGTGAAGTGAGTTATAACGGCAGAAATGCCTATTTTACTGTGAGTTCTGATGCTCATAATGATAACAATAAAAATAAAAAACCTGATGATAGACTTACTGTGAGTTCGGAAGCTCTTAATAAAAATAAAAAACCTGATGATAGACTTTTTCTAACAACAAATCCATTTTTTCGACAGCGATCAACTTCGCTTTGTGGTTCTTTAACATTACAGTTGCCTAGTACTTTGTCACTTAAGCCATTGAAATCATTTGCTTCGGGCTGTTCATCACCTAACCAAGTTATCACTACAGATAACAGTAGCTCAAAACCAAAGGTGTACGTCGGAATGGACAGATATATAACCGTGGTAAAGCGTGGGCGAAGCCCGAATTCTTCAAAAATTTCATCTGTTCCAAAGATGTCTAGGGATAACAGCGCATCATACACGGATCACCAAAATCGTTTTTCATTATTGCAAGACGATAACAAAAAGACCGCTACATCATCTCCGAAGTCTTTTAAGCCACCAAAAAATTCTAACGCGCTTCTAACAAAACTACTGTCGACCATTGGTGAAAATACTTTTCACGTAATTCCAATTAAACGAGGTAATATTGATGAAACTAAAATCCAAATATACGATGAAAACAATTTCCGAAAAATTGTAAATGATTTTGAAAAAATAAAACAAACTTTTACACATACCAACTTAAGAGTGCTAAAGGCCTACAGATAGTACTAAAGGGAATAGATTCATATGTTGAGCCCAAAGAAGTAAAATGTGCACTTCTAGACCAAGGATTTAAGGTAAAAAATGTTACTAATATAATTAACAGAGAACAGGTCGCCAACCCCTATTTCGCATTGAACTGGAGTTAAATGACATACAATTGAAAAAAAATTAAACCCATCCACTTTATAGCGTAAAGTTTCTGTTACACCGAAAAATCATAGTTAAAGAGCCACGTAAGCGTTCAGGTCCTGTACAGTGCCATAATTGCCAAGAATATGGCCATACAAAAACTTACTGCAATTTACCTACAGTTTGTGTTATCTGCGGTGAATTGCATAGTACTGCTAGCTGCACTAAGCCAAAAGAACAAGCAGAAAAAAAATGTAGTAATTGTGGAGGTAATCACACCGCTAACTATAGAGGATGCCCTGTATATTCTTTGTTAAACAGACTATGAGTCAAAAACCTAAATTAGCTCCAACCCAAGCATTACGCATAACGCGTACTCCGCTTCTTTTGCTCAAGTATGTCAACCAGTTACTTCATGTGTATCGTATGCCGATGCTGCTAAGGCTAGTTCTAGTCCCTCACAAAATGTTTCACCGCAACAATGTGTTTAGACCTAAACAAAAACATTTCATCTGAGATAATTTTGGATTCAAATAAGCAACTTTTGTAATCATTACTGGACAACTTTTTAATTACAGACTTTTTGACCCCTTTAGATTTTTTCACCGCTTCCGAGCGAAGAGTCGACAGAGAATACATTTTTGCCCTTAAACCAACAAACTCTGTAATTATGTCCCCACTGTTTTAATTTTTCATCATACCTAAAACCTTTTTATTGAGTAGCGGCAAACGAAATTGATTATTTATATGATATTCTGACGTAACAAAATTCAAAATAATATCGTTACGGATGTCATCGTAAAAATCATCAGTTTTAATTGAATAAATAAACGAGTCAGTATCCATATAGTTGAGAAAAATATTCTCTCCAAATTTAGGCTTCATGAAGCCATAATGGAAGTCATACATTCTTCACTTGGATATCTCCAGTACTGTAAGGCCAACATATATGGGTTTATCATATAGTGGTTCCATTATTTCTAGCTCTACCGCATACATATCATCAGAAAATTTTGTCAACTGCATAAAATTTGGTTTCGAAATTAATGCTCTGAGACCTAAATGATTCCTGTTTGTTGTTTCCCAAGATGAAGCAATTCTAATGTCCCTACGTTTTTCAATGTTTTCCATTGTCTTCCCATAAACAGCGTTGTTCAAAAGTTTGCAGACATCCTTTTCAAAACTATTTTTAGCATTTGTCCTATGTAATGTGTTTAAGTCAATATATTTTTTAAGCTAAGGGGATTGCTTAAATCTGAGTATTCTATGGATTTGTTTTAAGATGAGACCATTTGAAATTGGTTGTTTTAAAACTCTATAGTGTATGGTGTAATGTTTTTGCTTGTAAGTCTGCAACTAATTTTTTGATTTTGGATCCCTGCTGCCTTATTTTGGGGACAAAATGGCAAATCATTATGTAGATCATGCACTGAATCGGGATAATCTATAGTCACTTCCAAAATGTACCCATACTCTGCAGCATCAGAAATTTTTTTAACATCAAAATCAGTATCACATACCCACTCAATTTCACCGTAAGGAAGATATTCCGACATCGCCCAACCATACAAATTGTTAGCGTCCAAATAGACAAGAAATTCTGATGGTTTTGATGCATCAAAATCTTTCAGATATTTGTTATTCGCTTTCGAATATCTTTGCGAGCATTGAACTTGTCCACCTCTAATTCCGTTTTGCATGAACATATACATTTTGGAATCAGCGAACTGTTTCAGTGAAACTCCTGTGGTTTTAAACACTGCATCCCAGGATAAGCTTGGCGCGTATAATAATGACAGGGGTCTAAATCGTTTATACCTCTACAAATTTTCCTAAAATTTTCAAACACGTCAGTTAGAAGAAGAACATCTGTCTTTAAGTAGAGTTCAGTATAGTCAAGGAGGGTTTTACAGTTAATCTCTCTCCATATTTTTTGAGCATGTTCATACTCGACTACATCACATTCTTCATTCGTTAGAATATTGAAGAACTCTTCTCTACTAGGGAGTTCAATTTCCTTAAACTTAGTCATGGAATCCATGTAAGAGTACGGAAATACACCCTTTCTTCTAATCAGGTTGAAATGAGCTTCATCAACGAAACATGATCGAAAAGTATTAAAATCATTGCTATCAAGATTTTTTGCTAACGTATCTAAACTCGAAGCCATAAATCTAAACGAGTCTATAAATCTTATTTCGAATCCATGTTTTTCATATAATCTGATAAAAATTGAAAGAGAAATATAACGTTCTGTGTTCTGGGGAATCACTTTTATTGTGGCATTTTTTATAGTAGAAAGTTCTTTGAAAAATAGGTGCATATCATATGCAGAAAGATTATGGAAAATAAGCGATATAACCTGAGGTGTTTTATAATTTAAATTACATTCGCTATGAGCTGCCCTACGAGAATTGCCCGTAAGATGACAATGATCTCTAACTTTATCGTTATTTAATATTTTCTTACATATATGACAATTTTTGCATTATTATATTGAGCTATTTCTATTGGTGTCATGAACATTTTCTTAACTTTTAGTAAATAATTTAGATAGATATCTGTACAATCTTCAACTATTTTTTTGATAAATACATTTGCCGAATCTTCACCAAAATAATGTCTATATAAGTTATTTTCCTTCTTAAAACTACAATTAATAAAATAGCCGAATGCACACGCATGGTGTTTCTGTACATTTGTAGTGCTTTTACTTACAGGATCATCGAGTTTTTCCAAAATAAACTCAAAGTCTGCGTAGATTACAAGTGGTACATCTAGCTGTTTGTAGTAGTTCTTGTACTTAATAATACATCCATCTTCGGGCATCCTGATGACTTTTTTACCACAGAAATGTTTATGCTGACAATACACATAATCAACATGTGTATGATATAGGCAGGTGTTGCAAATATAAATCTTATTAACGTGAGAGGTTATACTGGAACGAAGAAGTCTAAGGAGGAGAGAAAAATAAAATTATATGTAAATATATATAACAATAAGAAGTAACTTTTTAAATAGGGAGCACATTTTGTATAAATTCACAAATGAAACTTACTTTGATATATCTTTGGTGAGCATATAGTGGAAGTTCTTATTAGACTGGAGCAATAAGAGACTAATATGAATGTGTTTTTCTCCTTTTGTTATGTAGTATGGTCCAAATACATTTATGCTTATATCATTTTGATTCTCGAATTGTTTTATCTGCTTCAATGGGAGTGGAAACTCTAGGCCTTCAAAATTTAATATAATCCCCTATATTAATATTCTCAACAGAAATGTTAGCAATATTGTAATTTCTACAGTTTTTCCGTTGTTTAGGATTCAGACCACTATTTACATTCAAAGCAGCTATGAGAGACCATTTAAAGCAATAAATGTCATTATTCTCAACATAGTGAACTAACGTCATAGCGGAGTTTTTTCTTACATACATACATACTAAACAAAAAAAATATCATAAAAAAGAAAATATTCGTAATACATATTATTAACTTTGAAAAATAAGCTTTAATTACAACAAATGTTCTTATTTTGTTTTTGTTTTCAATATAAATAAGCGAACGAAAATTTCTTGTCGACATCGTGAGCCAGGCAGTGAATGTCTTTTACGTGAAAAAAAGGACAGCTAGAAGGGAATGGCAACAGCACAGATCACCCCAAAATAAAATTAGATTTAAAGAGTGCACTAGACGACTCCAAGAGCTGTTGGCATATGAAAAAACTGTATGTCTTAAAAATTATCTGGAAAATCTTGATGCAACACCTGCATCTAATTACTCCTTGTGGCGAGCTGCTAGAAAACTTAAAACACCCGTTGAATATAGTCCACCTCTGCGCACTTCTACCGGAGGTTGGGCCAGAAGCGATACTGAAAAAGGTAACATATTTGTTGAGCATTTAAAATCCGTATTTACCCCAAACACATGCACTGGTGTTGTTGATTTACCGAGTGTTGTTGCGTTACCTCCTCGACCCATAGAATTTAAGACGCGGGATGTTCAGAAACTAATTGCTGAACTCAACCCGAAGAAAGCTCCAGGTATTGATGGAATAAGTAACAATATGCTGATAAACTTGCCCCATTGCAATTAGAATCCTGTTATTTATTTTTAACGCCATTTTACGACTGGAGTATTATCCACAAAGCTAGAAGCTTGCGAAGGTCAAAATGATTCCAAATCCGGGCAAAGACCTTACCAAGGCTGAGTCATACAGGCCAATAAGTCTGCTATCAACAATGTCAAAACTCTTCGAAAAGCTGCTCATGGCAAAATTGTCACCAATTTTAACTGATAGTGGGTGCATCCCAGACCATCAATTTGGTTTTAGAAGTCAGCATAGCACCATTTAACAAACTCATAGATTGGTTCAACTTATAAAAAAAACATTTGAGGAAAAGAAGTATTGTTCTGCCTTATTTATTGACGTTTCTCAGGCCTTTGATAAAGTGTGGCATGAAGGCCTTATTTTAAAATTAAAATCATATTTACCAATAAATTGTCTGAATCTATTAGAAAGCTACATAGCTTCCCGAAAGTTTACGATTGTGGAAGCAGAATTAAAGAGTCTGCCCCAATTTATATCATCTGGTGTGCCACAGGGGAGCATACTGGGGCCAGTTTTGTATTTGATTTATACTTGTGATATACCTTTGAGCAGCAATATCAATACATCTACGTTTGCCGGTAATACAGCCTGCCATAGTATGCACAAAAACCCGCACGAGGCTTCCCGATATCTTCAAGAACATATAACACAGTTGGAAATCTGGTTGAAACGTTTACCCTAAGAAGAGATACTTGTTCCCCCATTCGAATCAACAATCAAAATATTCCTCAACATTTCCAAGTGAAATACCTTGGTACACACCTTGATCGAAGGCTTACATGGAAACATCATATTGACTTTAAGCTTACTCAGATGAAACTTAAGTTATCTCAAATACACTGGTTGATTTGCAGAAATTCACCACTTAGCCTGGACTGTAAACTTTTAATATACAAGTCGCTTTTGAAGCCAATATGGTGTTACGGTATCCAGTTATGGGACACTGCTTCAGCTTGCAATGTTGAGAGAATTTAACGAAGACAAAACAAAATTTTAAGGTTAATAACATCTGCTCCATGGTACATTAAGAATTCAAATTTGCAGGCAAATACTTAACAAAACTCGAGTCACATCCTAATCCGCTTGCTCGTAATATTTTGAACTTTACTGGACACATCCGCCTAAAAAAGAGGGACACAAGGGCTATTTTACTCAACAGTCTAGATGGGAATGCTTGAAAATACAATTAATTTTCCTTTTTGATTATCACTACTTTGTATTATTTAAACTATCACTAAGTTTTGGCCGACACTGGTCGGGATAAATAATTATATTTTAGCTTTAAGATTTGATCACTTATTGTTAGTTCATATTTGAAGATACAATAAATAAATATATGTATTAAAAAAATAAAAAAATAAAAAACATTTATGCATGCATGTTTTGCTGTAATATTTTTTAGGGGAGGGATAAAGCTCGATCCTCTTATTATGGGGGCCTTGTTTATATTAACTTCAAGGAAGTTTGAAGTCAAAATCCATTCGCTATCCCTCTCTTGAAATTCTTCCATTTTGACTCTTGGCTTCTCCATCTGTTTCTTGTACATGTCTTCTATGTCATCAGACAAAGTCACCAACCTCATTTTTGAAATATGTACAAGTTGGGAAACATTCATCTCATCATTCACCATCTTCATATAATCACATGTGAGCTAAATATTAAATTTAAATGTAGTATGTATCCTACTACATTCATTGAGTTGTTGTACTATGGAGCTCTTGGCAGATTTCAGAAACTCCTCCGGAAACAAGACACCCACATTTTTGTTAAGGAGGATATATGTCTCGATCCTCCCATTGAAGTTACTTACTCTTTTAGTGAGAAAATCATCAATCCGTTCTTGGTGATAACTGTTTTTGTGTTTTGTGGTGCTGACATGAGCCATATAACCATTTGATGGGATCATCTCATCACAATCCTCACAATATTTGTTTTGAAGATTTAGCTTACTAGTTCCAAGGACAGCATTTGATTGGTTAGCATACGAGTGCGTTTCCATATGCTGCTTTAGTTTTGTTTGTGTCACAAAGACTTTATTGCAGATGGTAAAACTTGTAGTATTCATTTTATTTAGTTATTTATTTGTTTATTAATTTAATTATTTTATTTATAAACAATTCTGCCGTGTTTATTGATGTTTCTCAGGCATTTGATAAAGTGTGGCATAAAGGCCTGATTTTGAAATTGAAGACATACTTACCAATAAACATTCTAAATCTTTTGGAAAGTTACATTCTTGCACGAAAATTTACAGTTGTGGAAGGACACTTTATGAGTTTGCCTGAAACTATCTCATCCGGTGTGCCACAGAGGAGTATACTGGGGCCATTTTTATATTTGATTTATACTTGTGATATGCCTGTGAGCAGTAGTATCCACACTTCTACATTTGCCGACGATACCGCCTGCCTAAGTATACACGAAAACCCTGATGAGACATCCCGAAAACTCCAGGAACGCATTAGCCAGATGGAACTATGGTTAAACTTATGGAGAATTAAGGTAAATGAACAAAAGTGTGTTCAAGTAACATTTACCTTACGAAGATATACTTGTTCCCCCATTCGGATTAATAATCAAGTTGTTCCTCAACATTCACATGTGAAATATCTTGGTATACATATCGGTTGACGCCTTACATGGGAACATCACATTGACTATTAGTGAACTCAAATGAAACTAAAATTAACTCAGGTACATTGCCTGATTGGCAGAAATTCAACACTCAGCCTAGACTGCAAACTTTTAATATACAAGTAGCTTTTAAAGCCAATATGGTGTTACGGTATCCAGTTATGGGGCACTGCTTCTGCTTCCAATGTAGAGAGAATTCAACGGAGACAAAACAAAATTTTAAGGTTAATAACATCTGCTCCATGGTACATTAAGAATTCAAATATACATCGTGATTTAAATATGCCACTAGTGACTGAAGAAATTGCAAAATACGCAGGCAAATATCTAACTAAACTCGTGTCACATCCTAATCCGCTTGCTCGTAACATTTTGAACTTTACTGGACACATCCGCTTAAAAAAGAGAGATACAAGGGCTCTAATACTAAACACTCCGAATGAAGTTGCTTGAAAAAAAATTTTTTTTTTGCTTATCACCACTTATGTATTATTTACAACTATCACTTAGTTATGTCTGGCATTGGTCGGGCCTATTAATTATATGTTAGATTTAAGATTTGAATACTTATTGTTAGTTCATATAAGAAGATACAATAAATAAAAAACATGCATAAAAAATAAAAAAAATAAAAAATTTATAAATAATTTATTTAATTATTTTATTTATAAACAACTTATTTCACTTATAAACAATTTATTTAATTATTTTTTATACAATATAAATTTGTTTAACAAACAGTAGTTAGTTCTAGCACTTCTATAGTTTTTGGAATTCAAACACTTTAGAAATTTTGGTTGGGAAAATAGGTTATCACTTGTTGAGATATCAGAGCAAACTGATGACAGTCTACATTATTTCTTCTACTTATATACTTTATATGAGAATCGCGTAGTAGTCACCAAATCTAATTTATTACGACATATGCTAAAATTCATACACACACACACGCACACGTACACATTTCCACAATTCTCTGTTGGTACTACGATATATGATGAAATTCATATACACAGGAACACCCAGAACAAAATCGCTAGCATCAGTTTGTAATATAAAGGTACAAGAAAAATCATGACACGTGAAAGTAGGTGCTTCCATAAGTTTTTGCTGTATTTCTCCAAAAGCTATTTCCTATAATTGCTATATTACAGTAAAACATACTGAAATAAAAATATCATTACCCCTACTCAAAAGCTCTATCAACCTAAAAGGACTCAAAATATTTAATACCTGCAGAAATCGCTTACATAAATGCGATAACTTAAAACAGCAAACCAAGTT
Organism: Tachina fera; assembly: GCA_905220375.1. Lineage (NCBI taxonomy): Eukaryota > Metazoa > Arthropoda > Insecta > Diptera > Tachinidae > Tachina > Tachina fera. The sequence continues at coordinate 72,149,789 of LR999965.1, read as the reverse complement.
CTATCAAATAACAATGACTACATACACACAATTACACAGATCCATTGTCACTACCCTACAGTCGGACTGAGAACCAAGTGTCTTTGCGACAACACTAAAATTCTAGAGACAATTGTAGTATAATAAGTTATTTTCTATCAACTTGTCAATATACATACATTCATTTGTACGTACGTAAATTATTGAAATGTACCAGTAACTAAATGTCTGGTTGATATTACTCCATGCTTCCATAACACCTACGTAGTCACTACCTAGTCAATTGTTTCAGTATTACTAGTAGGTTTTCATTAACAAGCACATGTTAAATGCCTATAGTACAAAATTTTGTATGGGTGATAATTAGAGATTAGTACTGGTGGCAAGTCAAAAGCGAGTCAGTACATTTTCAAAATCGATATTTCCTACATGGGTATAATGTTTGTCTACCACTACAACAAAAGTATCCGACACCGGCAGACACACAATTAAATACATAAGTACACACGCACTATTAAATACATAAACACACACACTCACATACATAAACACATACAAACACCAACATATCCATACATCCATCTACTGTAAGCACAACGTTTCTCTAAAATAACAACAAATGCTGTACACACAAGTACATACATACATAGAAATAACCAAAGTCACACACACACAAAATCTCGGCATGAAAATCCCCAAAATCCCCCACATTTGGAACAGGGTTGCCATCACTTTTGTATTAATGGGGGTCTGAGTCCTGTTTTTCCACTCTACTAATCCATATTTTTTTGTCACTACTGCTCATTACATATAGTTTGCAGGGCAGACAATAATGTATAATATATATTTTGTTTTTAATATGGAATTTATTAGCGATTTTACGTTAATAATTGGGGATATAAAACTTTTTGCACAGGTAATGGACATTAATGAAATTAATAATTATGATTGATGACTTAGAACATATAATATATGGCAGAACCACGATTAATGCTTCATTAAATATAAATGATTTTAATGTGTGTAGCTTTTTTTCAGTTAAGTTTCACGAAATAAAAAACAGTAATTACGATGCCATTGGAGTAACAGAAACTTGGTTAAATGGTAGTATATCAAGCGGTTCAATAAGAATTAATGGCAACAATATCTTTAGAAATGATAGGTGTTGGTCGAGGGGAGGTGGAGTCTGTTTATATATCTCTACGAGACTTAAAGCTCGTGTTGTTAACGACTTTTTTGATGAAGGAGTGATAGAAACTTTGTTTGTTGAAATCTCCACGAATGTTGAAAGGCTATTTGTCGCTATTGTTTACTTGCCACGCGGAAATTTTTCTACTTGTGAGGACGTTTTAACGGATTTATCTAGCAGATATCAGAATTGCATTATAAGCGGCGATTTTAACATCGACCTATTTAAGAGATCTGATGTGATTAGGGATTTTTGCTCTACTTCAAATTTATCTGTAGGTCACAACTGTATTCCAACGTACTACAACTTGAGCAACAATTCGTCGTCTTCAATTGACTTCTTTTTTGTTTCAGGCTGGAAAGCCCTTAATTCAGGACATGCACTTTTATCACTTTTCTATAGTGTTCAATCTTAACCGCATTTCACTGAAAGATTTTACAGAGACTATTCTTCTGTTAATTTAGAGCATTGCGTAATCCAACTGAGCCAGCTAGATTCTTCAAACTTTTATGTCTCAGCAAGTGTCGATGAACAGCTTGACATTTTTAATGAAATTGGTTTTGACACCTTTAATATGAACGTTCTCGATGTCGGGAGAATGGCACATGGATGAACTCGAATGAAATTAAAATTGCAAGAATAAATCGAAATCTGGCTTGGAGTGCTTATTATAGCAACAACTCAACTGATAATCGTATAAATTACTGCAAGTACAGAAATAGACTAAAGGCAGTAATGCGACAAAAAACAAGATTATTTAGCTTAAGGTTCTTTGATGGATGTTCTCAATATCAGTATTGGAAAAAACTGAAATCAGAAGGAATTTTTGGAGATGCTTGCAGGAGTGACTTCGTTGATATAAATAAGTTTAATAACATTTCAGTTCTTCCACCTTCAAATGACTACTATCTACACAAATATTTCAGAAATGTCGAAGACCATGAAGTTTATGAGGCCCTAAGCATGATTAAGTCAAACTCAATTGGTCCAGACTACATACCACTAAAGTTTCTTATTTCCTTTTATTTCGAGGCATTTTACATATTTCCGAGATTACGTATTTAGTGTTTTCAAGGCTGTAGAAAGTGGGCAGGATCATACCAGTTCATATAGTTAAAACACCACGCACTCAATTAGATTTTCATCCTATAAGCATCTTCAGTACAAGCTCAAAAGTTCTGGAGATTATATCCAAAAACCAAATTCAGAATCACTTAGGCCTAGGGAATTTTATCAACCCTTACCAAACTGGTTACAGGAAGGGCTATAACACCACTGACTTGGTGTTAGACATTGTAGAAATTTTGAGACTAAAGATGGATAAATCGTACAACCCTATACTTGTAACATTAGACTTAGGCAAAGCTTTTGATTCACACGATTATGAACTTATTCGACACAAGCTGTGTAATGAATTTCATATTAGTCATTCGTTATGTTCATTCATTTATTATTTTCTTAAGAATGGTGTTAGAGCAACGAAGCAGCTTATCTACAATGTCGTATGGATATACCCTTTTGAAAACACTTGTTTAATTAACTACTTGTTTGTATGTTTTACAATTGTATGTAAATTATTTTTATTAATTGTCATTTTTCATTCATTAAATTATTTCAACCTGAATTACATAAAATCGTCTTAGTATTTTAATAGGTTATGGGCCCAGACTGGTGGTGAATCCAAACTGGTGTTTTAGCGAATCTTACGGAAATCCATTACATTTGAAAATTAGAAGAAACGATTAAATAAATAAAAGCAGAAACCGTCAATATGGCTGGTGTTGTGCGTATAGAACCGCTAAACGCGGAGAACTATGACACATGGAAGAAGATGTGTGTGAGAAACACGTGACCAAACACGTGACCAACCAAAGCCCGAAATGTTCCGCGTGAAGATTTTAGAAGAATTCGAAACAAGAAAATCTAAAGAAGGTAAAAATTAATTAAATACATTATATATTAAACGAGAACAACAAAAGCAGAAACAAATAAAACCGAAACAAAACATCACATGTTTTAAATGTGGCAAAGTCGGACATTTTGCAAGAAATTGAAAACAAAAGTAAAAAGTATGCAAAGTACTCAAAAAATTGAGCTAGATACAAAAAAATCAAATATTTGTTTTACATCAACGGAATCGGTGTTTATGTGCCCAAGTTATAATACAAAGTGGTGTTTGGACAGTGGATGCACTTCGCACATGAGTGCTGACATTAATCATTTTGAAGAGATTTCAGAAATGAGGGTTTGATTCATTCATTCAATCAAACCCTTAACTTGGCAAGCAATAGTCAGACTACACACAATAAACGGTAGTGGAAATATCAACATTTCTGTCAATAATGGTGGTTTAAGTTTGAATTTGCAATTGAAAGACGTTCTTTATGTATCTGATTTAAGAACAAATTTATTATCAGTATCAAAGATTACCGACAGTGGCTATGACGTAATATTTTCTAAAAATAATGCAATAGTAACTGATAAAAGTAAAAAAGTTGTCCTTTGTGCAGAAAGAATTGGCAATTTGTATTATGTGAAAAATTATGAAAACAGCAAATATAACTGATGCCAAAAATGAACTCGATTTATGGCACTACAAAATGGGATATGTTAACAAAAGGTATCTTAAAAATATGGCAAAGAATTGAAATTATCTACATGTGAAGTTTGTATAAGTCAAAAACAAACGCGCGCAATTTTTCCAAAAAGTAAAAAATATAGGTCCAAGCAATTACTGGAAATCATTCATAGTGATTTATGTGGACCAATGAGATGCAAATAAGATTCTGGTGCTCTATACTTTGTAACCTTAATAGATGATAAATCTAGAGGGTGCGAAGTATATTTTTTGAACCAAAAATCTGATGTACTTGCTGCTTTCCAAAAATATAAAGCTTCAACAAAGACTTTCACTGGTCAGAAAATTAAACGTTACAATCAGATAATAGGTGTGAATATTGTAACCAGGAGTTTGACTCCTATTTGGAGACACATGGTATAAAAAGACGTTTGACAACGCCTCATACTCTGCAGCAAAACGGAACGGCAGAACGGAGAAGCAGAACACTTGTCAAAATGTCACGATGTATGCCGAAACATTTTGAATCAGCTGCATCGTTTTGGGCAGAAGCCATCAATACTGCGTGTTATGTTCGAAACAGATGTGTTACAAAAAGTAATAATCAGATTCCTTATAAACTTTGGACAAACGAAAAACCTTCAGTGATGCGTATGAAAGTTTTTGGTTGTAAATAAGAATCCTAACAAAGGCAAATTTGATTCGCGTTCAGAACAGTGTGTTTTTGTGGGATATTCTTCTGAATCAAAAGCTTATCGGATGTGGTCTCCAAAAAAAGAGATGTTATAATTAGTCGAGATGTAAAATTTATTGACGAAAACAGGTTTACTGACAAATATGAGGACTTTTATGATATAAAAAGCAACAATCTTGAAATTCAATTGAAGAAATCTGATAAAATAAAGCAATTGGAAACAGATATGGACAGCAGTCTAGCAAAAAATCAGTTCAACAAATATCGATGCCAGAAATGAAAAACGTGGCAAAGTACGTCCAAAACTGCTAATATTAGGTACACGTGGACGACCTAAGAAGTTGTATCATGCAATAAAAGAGGATGAAACTAGTTCCAACAATGAGGATTGTTGTTGATAGTCGATTAGTATTTATTGAAGGTTATGCCATCAATCAGTCTTTTAACAGCGTTGTCAGCAGAATTACATCTGGAAATACACCAAATGGATGTGATTACATCTTATTTGAACGGCAATCTTCAGGAAAATATATATATCGAAATACCTGATAACTTAGAATACATATTGAAGAAAATAAAATCGGGTAAGTCTATGGGATCCCATAGTATTAAAAACCATGATAAAAATGTTGAAAAAACTGCTAAGAAATGGTTACAGAACCTATATACTACAAAAATTCCTGTATGTCTTTTGAAGAAAGCTCTATATGGACTACGTCAATCTGGTCTTATGTTGTATAACAAATTAACAACAGAATTGTTAAAATTTATAAAATTTTACTTATTTTGATTTACGTAGATGATTTGTTACTAGCTTTAAATGAACTTGAATGGATAAACCATTTTAAAACGCCCTTATCTCAATGCTTTGAGATGAAGGATATTGGCCCGTTAAAGCGTTGTTTGGGCATTAATTTTCACCAAACCCTTGGTTCAAATCAGATTTTCTTATCACAGCGTAACTACGCCGAAAATGTTTTGGGTCGTTTTATGTCAGAATGCAAACCTGTAATGACTCCTTTGGAGCCAAACTGCAAATTGACTCGTCCTTTAATCAAAAATGAAAAAATAATGTCAAAATATCCTTATCAAATATTAATAGGAGCGTTAATGTACCTTGCTGTAATAACACGACCCAACATTGCATATGCGGTAAATTACATGAGCCAGTTTAATTCTGATTACAATGAAGAGCACTGACAGTCAGCTAAACGAATTTTGTGGTACGTACGTGGGACACTCGACTATGGATTATAATATGAGGCTAGCAACATAGTGTTGTATGGAGTAGTTGATGCAGATTGGGGATCAAATATTACGGATCGGCGATCGTACTCTGGCTATTCATTTACATTAGGAGGTGCTGCAATAAGTTGGGAAGCCCGTAAGCAGCGAACAGAATCTTTATTTAGTACTTTAGTTCATTAATCGTGGTACCTTCATAGCGAACAGTCGATTAGCGGAATTTTTTCTTACATACCAAACTAACAAAAAAATACAAAAAAATATTCGTAGTCATATTATTCGTAATAGGTACATAGTGACTTTAATAAATAAGCTTTATTGCTTTGATAATATTTTTTACATAGTGGAAATAACAAATACAAAAAAACAGAAACAAAAAAAACATAAACTGTGACATTGAGGAATACTATATACGAGTACCTCAAAAACAGACAAACAATCATAAATTACAAAAACAAAAAAACCGTAAGCAAAAAAATACAAAAAGTGCCCTTGAGGAATACTCTATATGAGTGCCTCAAATACAAAAAATTATGAAGTGAGTTCTAACGGCAGAAATGCTTATTTTACTGTGAGTTCTGAAGCTCTTAATGAAAAAAATAGAAATAATAAATCTAATGAAAGTGTTTTTTTAACGGCAAAGCCAATTTTTCGTCAGCGATCAACTTCGCTTTGTCCAATGCCAAATAGTAGTGATTCATTAACATTACAATTGCCTAGTACTTCTTCATATAAGTCAGTACTATCATCCCCTTCAGGCTCGTATTCGTCACTTAACAAAGTTATCACTACAGATAACAGTATTTCAAAACCCAAGGTGCAAGTCAGTATGGACAGATATATAATCGTGGTAAAGCGTGGGCGAAGCCCGAATTCTTCAAAAATTTCATCCGCTCCAAAGATGTCTAGGGATAACAGCGCATCCTCAACTAATCGCCAAAACCGTTTTAAAATTTTGCAAGATGAGAACGACAAACCCGATGTATCCTCGAATAAAACATCCAAGCCGCCACCAATCTACTTGAGAGAGAAAAATTCAAATGCCCTTATTAAAAAATTAATTTCGGTCATTGGTGAAAATAAATTCCACATTGTCCCAATAAAACGTGGCAACATCGATGAATCGAAAATTCAAATTTATGACGAAAAGGATTTGCGTAAAATGGTTTCTGAATTTGAAACAAATAAAACAAGCTTCTACACATACCAGCTTAAGAGCGCTATAGGCCTGCAGATCGTATTGAAGGGCATATGTCGTGGGAACATTAGGCAGGGCTGGATAACTGAAAAGCGCAGATGCAACTCTGAGACAGCTGATAGGCGTACGTGACCAAAATTTAAGAATGACAATAGTAAAAGAGAAAAATAGAACGTGTTAATTTTGACCGAGTGGAAAGATCGAGAAAAACGATTGTCTGGCGACAGAAAGAAAAGAAAAGATCCAAAAGAAGAAAAAAAACGGAGTTTGATACAGAAAAATTTAAATTAAAGATGGAGAATAAGAAAAAAAAAGATGGCGAAAGCGCCCGAGTAAGACTGGTCAAGAAAATGAAAGGAAAATGGACATCCGAGGTATAGTGGTAGTGAAAAAACGTGAGGACTAGAATTCGAGTGTGTACCAAAGAAGATTGAAGACGTTTGAGTTTTAGTGAAAGTGTATTGAGGATAAAATTTTGCAACGCCAACAGAAACTTTATAAAAATTAAAAATAAGAAAAAGTTAAAAGAACGACAAGGAATCAACCAATAGGAAAAACAACCAAACTAAAGCACGGCTACCTCAATTGTTAAAACCTTTGGACATTGCGAAACAACCAAGGTAAATTACAAAAGAAAACCCTCGAATAAAAATAAACGCCTGAAGCGACCCAAACAGAAAACTAAGAACGTAAAAGGTTGCGAGTGTAGAATAGAAGAATAAAAAGTACAAATTTCCTGTTAAAACTATACGCAAACGAAACAAACCTAAAACAAAAGGAAAATCTACAACCACACTTTCTACTAAAAACTATATGGATAAAATCAATCTAAAACTACACTTGTTATTAAAACTATGCCTAAAAATTACCATGAAGCTAACCTAAAAACTATAATTTTTCTATTAAAGCAATGCAAATTAAAACTTACCATAAAGCTAACTGAAAACTATAATTTTCACATTAAAGCTATACAAATTAAAACTATATCTAAAAACTACAATTTTATAAACTTACATTAAAACTTGAAAAATAAAAACCTAAACAAAAAAAACTACCACCTTGTATACATATACATAATATACAGTGTGGAACAAAAGTGGAAGGAAAACATTAAAATACTAATATATAAAAGACATGCTGCAAAAATTACCTAAGGAAGTCCTAACAACCACAACAACTCCTATTGGAAAAGCTTATGTAAACGGAATCCCAGGAAGTACTAAAAGCAGAAAAGTTCGACAACTATAAACTAACTCCTGTGTCAAAACGTGTAAATGAAAAGTCTAGGAAGTGCATCAACATACTTGGCTGTAACAAAGAAGAGTCTATGGTATTATCCGCACGTATCAGGTGATAGCCTATATTTTAGTTGTATAAAATTTTTTATTTTTTTAGTATTGTCACTTTTAAATATATGTAGTTGAGTTAATCATTCAAGAGTTTTGAAATAAAGGTACTAATAAGGAAAACACTCGATAGCGCGCGTAGTTCAAAATTCGTGAAAGTAGCCTTTTGGTAAAACTCTACACTAAGAAAACCATTGCTAGGGTGAGTTCAACCTAGGGTAGGTGCGGGTGTATGAATCGTAGTGGCAAATTGCCAAGGACGTGCGATTAGGTGTTTACCTTAACTGGTATGATAAATTTTGTACTTTTTGTAATCTCCAGATCTGTAAAATCAAATATAAATTAGTATATATATGTATATATATATACACATACATATAAATATATATACATATAAATATGTACATATATGTATAACTACATATATATATACATATATATACGTGTAGAAGTCTTTGCATTTGATAGAAAATATCTCTTTGAACAAATATAGATATATGTATGTATATGAATATATGTGTACTAGGTATTATTCATAAATTAAAAATAACTAGCGAGCTAAGAAATTATATGCTGAATTTTTAAATAAATTTAAAAATACTTATTATTGTTATTAATTCTTTTTACTCTGAAATTTTAAATACATTGTAAAGTCCTGTTTAAAAGGAAGTTGTAACGAAATTTAGAGAGTTAAAAATTTATTTCAAATATGATGTAAACAGGTAAGCGAGCGTAGCCATCGGAAGGTGATGTGAAGCAACGGAGCGAAAGCTAGGGATAATTCGAGGGATGAAGGCATCGAATTATAACAGGTAAAATCCGCACGGGTTTTTTTAGGGAGGGCAGCCCATAGTTAGCCAACACCAGCTAACTGAACATTCATGTGGTTTTGTGCAAGGGTCACTTTCTGTCTTCTTTAATATTAATTTTCACACTTTTTTTTCTCTAGTTACACCTCAGAGAATAGCTGACATAAAATTTTTGTAGTGGTGCGGACTGTCTGAAGAATTGGCAAGATCCCCCCATCGGCGAGCTTCAGCCGGAGCAATCAGCCACATGTCAGCGCTGCCAACAATCTGATGATTTCAAAATTTTTGATAAGAATTATCAATACCAGCACCGACTACTATACATAGATTCTTATGTTGTTCCTGAAGAAATAAAAGATGCAGTCGTCCTCCAGGGATTTAAGGTAAAGAATGTATCTCACATAATGAACAGAGAAAACCCCTATTTCGTTTTGAACTGGAGCCGAATGATATACAGTTGAAAAAAAACGAGACTCATCCTATTTATAGCCAAAAATACCTTTTATACAGAAAAGTCACAGTTAAAGAGCCACATTAGCGTGCAGGTCCCGTACAGTGTCATAATTGCCAAGAATATGGCCATATAAAAGCTTACTGCAATTTACCTACAGTGTGTGTTATCTGCGGTGAATTGCACGGTACTGCAAGTTGTAACAAACCAAGAGATCAAGCGGAACAAAATGCAGTAATTGTGGAGGCAATCACACCGCTAACTACAGAGGATGTCCTGTGTACTCTTTCGTCAAGCAGGCTATGGTGCAAGAACCTAAATTAGCTCCAGCTCAAGCATTACACGCGTACTCCGCCACTTTTGCTCAAGTGAGCCAACCAGTTACTTCACGTGTATCGTATGCCCTTATTAAAAAATTAATTTCGGTCATTGGTGAAAATAAATTCCACATTGTCCCAATAAAACGTGGCAACAGATGCAGTCGTCCTCCAGGGATTTAAGGTAAAGAATGTATCTAACATAATGAACAGAGAAAACCCCTATTTCGTGTTGAACTGGAGCCGAATGATATACAGTTGAAAAAAAACGAGACTCATCCTATTTATAGCCAAAAATACCTTTTATACAGAAAAGTCACAGTTAAAGAGCCACATTAGCGTGCAGGTCCCGTACAGTGTCATAATTGCCAAGAATATGGCCATATAAAAGCTTACTGCAATTTACCTACAGTGTGTGTTATCTGCGGTGAATTGCACGGTACTGCAAGTTGTAACAAACCAAGAGATCAAGCGGAACAAAATGCAGTAATTGTGGAGGCAATCACACCGCTAACTACAGGGGATGTCCTGTGTACTCTTTCGTCAAGCAGGCTATTGTGCAAAAACCTAAATTAGCTCCAGCTCAAGCATTACACGCGTACTCCGCCACTTTTGCTCAAGTGAGCCAACCAGTTACTTCACGTGTATCGTATGCCGATGCTGCTAAGGCTAGTTCTATTCCCACACAAAATGTTTCACCGCCAAATAATTCAACGAATGCAAATTCAAGCTTTAACTTTAGTCGCCTGGAAGCCACTATTGAGAATCTGGTGGTAACTATAAACAACTTTACAACAAATATGACTACCATGATGCAAGAAATGCTGAAAATGCAGAATACTCTGCTTCAAGCATTAATTAACAAGCCATGAACACGTTAAAAATATGTTTCTGGAACGCAAACGGCATTCGCCAACATAAAAATGAACTTGAGCACTTCCTTACGGAAAAAAATATTGATATAATGTTGGTCTCTGAGACACATTTGACTTCTAGAAGTCTATTCAAAATTAATGGCTACATTTTATATGATTCAAAGGACCCAAGAGGAAGAGCTTGCGGAGGATCAGCAATTTTAATAAAGTCAAGACTCATACATTATATTCTTGAAAATATTTGTGAAGAATATCTACGAATATTTGTGTCGAAAATTTTTGCACAGATTTAGTCATATCATCAATTTACTCCCCTCTTAGATTCGCAATTACTGAGGATCAGTATCTGGATTTCTACAAATCTCTTGGCCCTTGTTTCGTGGCAGCTGGCGACTATTATGCAAAACATACTTTCTGGAGTTCGCGTCTTATCACACTTATAGGACGAGCTTGGATGTCATTTCGAGTGGGGAGCCCACTTACTGGCCTACTGACATACATAAAATTTCGGATGTTATAGATTTTGGCGTCATGAAAAATATTTCTAGGGAATTAATTTACGTTAAAGCTTTCCTACATCTATCGTCCGATCACTCCTCCACGATCGTTACAATCTGTAGCCCATTGAGAAGTGCTCTACGTCACCCATAGTGAAAATAGTCAGTCATGTTAATTGGCTGCGATTAAAAAAATATCTTAATAATCATTGCACTGAAAACATTAAGCTAAGAAATCATGACGGTGTTGAATCTAAATTGCCAATCTTAACGAAAATATTAAGCAGGCTGCTGAACATGCCAACTCCTCCCATCCGCAGAATAGATTTAATAGAATATATTCTACAGATATTGAACACTTCGTATGTGAAAAAAGAAGAGCTGGAAGAGAATGGAAAGAGAACAGATCACCTCAAAATAAAATTAGATTAAGAATTAGAGTGCACTAACAGACTCCAAGAGGTGCTTGCATATAAAAAAACTGCATCTCTTAAAAACTATCTGGAAAATCTCGATGTCACACCAGCATATTATTACTCTTTGTAGTGCCCTTCGAAAATAATTAAAACATCCGTTGAGTAATATCCCCACAGCTGGAAGCTTTCCAAAGTTAAAATGATTCCAAAGCCGGGAAAAGATCTAACTAAGGCAGAATCATACAGGCCAATAAGTCTGCTATCAACAATGTCAAAACTTTTCGAAAAACTGCTCATGTCAAAATTGACCCCAATTCTAATTGGTAGTGGGTGCATCCCAGACCATCAAGTTGGTTTTAAAAGTCAGCGTAGCAGCATTGAACAAACGCATAGATTGGTTAAATGTATACGAAGAACATTTGAATAAAAGAAGTACTGTTCTGCACTATTTACTGACGTTTCGCAGGCATTTGATAAAGAATGGCATGAGGACCTTATTTTAAAATTAAACTCATATCTACCAATACATTTTTTTAATTAATTAGAAAGTTACATTATTACCCGGAAGTTCATGGTTGTGGAAGGAGAATTTATAAGTGTGTTCGAATCGATATCATCCGGTGTGCCACAGGGGAGCATACTGGGGCCATTTGTGTATTTGATTTAGACTTGTGACATGCCTTTGAGCAGTAATATCTATACATCTACGTTTGCCCATGATACAGCCTGCCTATGTATGCACAAAAACCCTCACGAGGCTTTCCGATAAGTACAAGAACATATTACATGAGCAAAAGTGTGTTCAGGTAATATTTATCCTGGGAAGAGATACTTGTTCTCCAATTCTAGTCAACATTCAAATTGTTCCTCAACATTCACATGTAAAATAATTGGGTATATACCTTGATCGACGACTTACAAGGAAACACCATATTGACTCAAAGCTAATACAAATGAAACTTAAACTAACTTAGATATATTGGCTGATTGGTAGAAATCCAACGTTCAGCCTAGACTGCAAACTTTTACTATACAAGTCGCTTTTGAAGCCAATATGGTGCTACGAAATACAGTTATGGGACACTGCTTCAGCTTCTAATGTTGATAGAATCCAACGAAGACAAAACAAAATGTTACGTTTGATAACATGGGCCAAATGGAACATCAAAAACTTAAATATACATCGTGATTTGAATATTCCACTAGTGATTGAAGAAATTGCAAAATACGCAGGCAAATATTTAACAAAACTCGCGTCACATCCTAATACGAGTTCTTGTTATACATTCATAGTGAACAGTCGATTTAGCGGAGTTTTTATTTCATACTAAACAAACAAAAAATTGTACGAAAAAATATTCGGAATACATATTGTTATTGTTAGCTTTATTTGCATTGCTAATATTTTTTATATAGTCATAATTAAAAAAAACAAAAAAACCGTAATCAAAAAAAAAAAAAAAACTAACAAGCAAACAAAAGTGCCCTTGAGGAATACTCTATATGAGTACCTCAAAAACAAATAACTGTGAAGTGAGTTCTAATGGCAGAAATGCCTATTTTACTGTGAGTTCTGAAACTCTTAATGAAAATAATAAAAATAAAAAATCTGATGATAGACTTACTGAGAGCTCTGAAGCTCTTAATGATAACCAAATAAATAAGAAATCTGATAGTAGACTTTTTTTAACGGCGAGGCCACTTTTTCGTCAGCGATCAACTTCGCTTTGTCCAATGCCAACTAGTGATTCGTTAACATTACCGTTGCCTAGTACTTCTACATTTACCTCAGTGATATCATCCGCTTCGGGCTCGTGGTCATCACTTAACCAAGTTTTTACTGAAGTTAAGATCAGCCCAAAACCCAAGGTCCAAGTGGGAATGGGCAGATATATAACAGTGGTAAAGCGCGGGCGAAGCCCAAAGTCTTCGATAATTTTATATGTTCCAAAAATGTCTAGGGATAACAGCGCATCCTCTATTAACCATCAAAATCGTTTTCAAATATTACAAGTTGACAACAACGAACCCGATGTATCTACGAACAAAACATCCAAGCCGCCTCCAATCTATTTGAGAGAAAAAAATTCCAACGCTCTTATAAAAAATTTAATTTTAGTCATTGGTGAGAATAAATTTCACATCGTTCCAATAAAACGTGGTAACATTGATGAAAACAAAATTAAAATTTATGAAGAAAAAGATTTTCGCAAACTGATTACTGAATTTGAAAAAAGTAAGAAAATTGTCTACACATATCAGCTTAAAAGTGCTAAAGGCCTGCAGATCGTATCGAAGGGCATAGATTCTTATGTTGTTCCTGAAGAAATAAAAGATGCACTCGTCCTCCAGGGATTTAAGGTAAAGAATGTATCTAACATAATGAAGAGAGAAAACCCCTATTTCGTGTTGAACTGGAGCTGAATGATATACAGTTGAAAAAAACGAGACTCATCCTATTTATTTTTTTTTTATTAATACATATATTTATTTATTGTATCTTCAAATATGAACTAACAATAAGTGATCAAATCTTAAAGCTAAAATATAATTATTTAGCCCGACCAGTGTCGGCCAAAACTTAGTGATAATTTAAATAATACAAAGTAGTGATAATCAAAAAGGAAAATTAAATGTATTTTCAAGCATTCCCATCTAGAGTGTTGAGTATAAGAGCCCTTGTGCCCCTCTTTTTTAGGCGGATGTGAACATTAAAATTCAAAATATTACGAGCAAGCGGATTAGGATGTGACTCGAGTTTTGTTAAGTATTTGCCTGCGTATCTTGCAATTTCTTCAGTCACTAATGGCATTCTTAAATCACGATGCAAATTTGAATTCTTAATATACCATGGAGCAGATGTTATTAACCTTAAAATTTTGTTTTGTTTTCGTTGAATTCTCTCTACATTGCAAGCTGAAGCAGTGCCCTATAACTGGATAACGTAACACCATATTGGCTTCAAAAGCGACTTGTATATTAAAAGTTTGCAGTCTAGGATGAGTGTTGAATTTCTGCCAATCAACCAATGAATTTGAGATAACTTAAGTTTCATCTGAGTTAGCTTAAAATCAATATGATGTTTCCATGTAAGTCTTCGATCAAGGTGTATACCAAGGTATTTCACTTGGGAATGTTGAGGAATATTTTGATTGTTGATTCGAATGGGGGAACAAGTATCTCTTCTTAGGGTAAACGTTGTATGGACACACTTTTGTTCATTGACTTTAATTCTCCATAAGTTCAACCAGATTTCCAACTGTGTAATATGTTCTTGAAGATATCGGGAAGCCTCGTGCGGGTTTTTGTGAATACTAAGGCAGGCTGTATCATCGGCAAACGTAGATGTATGGATATTGCTGCTCACAGGTATATCACAAGTATAAATCAAATACAAAACTGGCCCCAGTATGCTCCCCTGTGGCACACCGGATGATATAGATTGGGGCAGACTCATGAATTCTCCTTCCACAATCGTAAACTTTCGGGTAGCTTTCTAATAAATTCAGAAAATTTATTGGTAAATTAGATTTTAATTTTAAAATAAGGCCTTCATGCCACACTTTATCAAAGGCCTGAGAAACGTCAATAAACAGAGCAGAACAATACATTTTTTCTTCAAAAGTTCTTCTAATAAATTGCACCAATCTATGAGTTTGTTCAATGGTGCTATGCTGACTTCTAAAACCAAATTGATGGTCTGGAATGCACCCACTATCAGTTAAAATTGGGGACAATTTTGTCATGAGCAGCTTTTCGAAGAGTTTTGACATAGTTGACAGCAAACTTATTGGCCTGTATGACTCAGCCTTGGTAAGGTCTTTGCCCGGCTTTGGAATCATTTTGACCTTCGCAAGCTTCCAGCTTTGTGGATAATACTCCAGTCGTAAAATGGCGTTATAAATAAATAACAGGATTCTAATTGCAATATGGGCAAGTTTATCAGCATATTGTTACTTATTCCATCAATTCCTGGAGCTTTCTTCGGGTTGAGTTCAGCAATTAGTTTCTGAACATCACGCGTCTTAAATTTAATGGGGCGAGGGTGTAGCGCAACTACACTTGGTAAATCAACAACACCAGTACATGTGTTTGGGGTAAATACGGATTTTAAATGCTCAACAAATATGTTACCTTTTTCAGTATCGCTTCTTGTCCAAACTCCGGTAGAAGTGCGCAGAAGTGGTCTATATTCAACGGGTGTTTTAAGCTTTCTAGCAGCTCGCCACAAGGAGTAATTAGATGCAGGTGTGGCATCAAGATTTTCCAGATAATTTTTAAGACATACAGTTTTTTCATATGCCAGCAGCTCTTGGAGTCGTCTAGTGCACTCTTTAAATCTAATTTTACTTTGGGGTGATCTGTGCTGTTGCCATTCCCTTCTAGCTGTCCTTTTTTCACGTAAAAGACATTCAATGTCTGTAGAATAAATTCTATTAAAACCCGTCTGCGGATGGGAAGTAGTGGCATGCTCAACAGCCTGTTTAATATTTTGGTTAAGATTTTTAATGTTAGATTCAATATCACCTGGTGTTTTTAGGTTAATATTTTCCGTAAAATGGCTACTGAGGTATTTTTTGAACCCCAGCCAATTAACACGGTTGATCATCTTTACATATGGGACAGGGAGGTCACTTCTTAGTGGGCTACAAATTGTAACAATAGTCGGAGAGTGATCGGAGGAGAGATCTACAGAAGCTTCAACATGAATTAATTCCCTACCGATATTTTTCATTACTCCAAAATCTATAACATCCGGAATTTTTTGTATGTCCGTAGGCCAGTAAGTGGGCTCCCCACTTGAAATGACGTCCAAGCCCATTTTTGAAATTGTGTTGAACAATGCCCAACCTCTAGGTGTAATAAGACGCGAACCCCAGAACGTATGTTTTGCATTGTAGTCCCCAGCTGCTATAAAACAAGGGCCAAGAGATTTGTAGAATTCCTCGAATTGATCTTCAGTAATTGCGAATCTGGGAGGGGAGTAAATTGATGATATCACGAAATTTGTAACAAAATTTTCGACACAAATATTTGTTGCTTGTAGATGTTCTTCACAAATGTTATCAAGGACATAGTGTTTGAGTCTTGACTTAATTAGAATTGCTGACCCACCGCATGCTCTCCCCCTTGGGTCCTTTGAATCATATAGAGTGTAGCCATTTATTTTAAATAAGCTCCTTGAAGTCAAATGAGTCTCAGAGACCAACATTATATCAATATTTTTTTCCATGAGGAAGTGCTCAAGTTCATTTTTATGCTGGCGAATGCCGTTTGCGTTCCAGAAACATATTTTTAACATGTTCATGGTTTGTTAACTAATGCTTGAAGCAGTGTATTCTGCATTCGCAGCATTTCTTGCATCATGCTAGTCATATTTGTTGTAAAGTTGTTTATAGTTAGCACCAGATTCTCAATAGTAGCTCCAAGGCGACTAAAGTTGAAGCCTGAGCTTGCATTCGCTGAATTATTTTGCGGTGAAACATTTTGTGAGGGACTAGAACTAGCCTTAGCAGCATCAGCATACGATACACGTGAAGTAACTGGTTGGCTTACTTGAGCAAAAGAGGTGGAGTACGCGTTTAATGGTTGGGCTGGAGGTAACTTAGGTTTTTGACTCATAATCTGTTTAACAAAAGAATATGCAGGGCATCCTCTATAGTTAGCGGTGTGATTACCTCCACAATTACTACATTTTTTTTTGCTTGTTCTTTTGGCTTAGTGCAGCTAGCAGTACCATTCAATTCACCGCATTAGCGTGCAGGTCCCGTGCAGTGTCATAATTGCCAAGAATATGGCCATACAAAAGTTTGCTGCAATTTACCTTCAGTTTGTGTTATCTGCGGTGTATTGCCAGGTACTGCTGGTTGTACTAAGCTTAATGATCTAGCAGAAAAAAAAATGTAGTAATTGTGGAGATAACCACACCGCTAAATAACAACAATGTCCTGTATATACCTCCTTAAACAGACTATGGGTCAAAAATTAGCTCCAGCACAAAGATCAAACACTTACTCCGCCACTTTTGCTCAAGTGAGCCCACCTGTCAATTCACGAGTATCGCATGCCGATCCAGCTAAGACTAGGTCTATTCCCACACAAAATATGCCACCTTAAAATAATTCAACGAATCAAGATTTAACTTTAGTCGCCTTGAAGGTACTATTGAGAATCTGGCGCTGACTAAATAAAATTTAACAACAAATATGACTAGCATGATGCAAGAAATGCTACGAACGCAGAGTACTATCCTTCAAGCATTAACTAGCAAGCAATGAGCACTTTAAAGATATGTTTCGGGAACGCAAGCGGCATTTGCCAACATAAAAATGAACTTAAGCACTTCCTCACAGAAAAAAATATTGATATAATGTTGGTTTATGAGACTCATTTGACTTCAAGAAGTCTATTCAAAATTAATGGCTACACTTTATATGATACAAAAGACCCTAGAGGGAGAGCATGCGGTGGATCAGCAATTCTAATAAAGTCAAGACTCAAGCACTATATTCTTGACAACATTTGTGAAGAACATCTACAAGCAACAAATATCTGCATTGAAAATTTTTGTAAAAATTTCGTGATATCTTCAATTTACTCCCCTCCCAGATTTTCAATCACTGAAGACCAATATGAGAAATTCTACAAATCTCTTGGACCTTGTTTCGTAGCAGCTTGCGACTACAATGCTTAGCATACTTTCTGGGGTTCCCGTCCTATTACGCCTAGAGGTAGGGCGTTGTTCAACATAATTTCAAAAATGGGCTTGGATGTTATTTCGAGTGGGGAGCCTACTTACTGGCCTACTGACGTACGAAAAATTCCGGATGTTATAGATTTCGGCGTCATAAAAAGTATTTCTAGGGAATTAATTCACGTTGAAAATTTCCTAGATCTCTCCTCCGATCACTCTCCCACGATCGTTACAATCTGTAGCCCACTGAGAAGCGCTTTACCTCACCCATATGTCAAGATGATAAATCGTGTTAATTGGCTGGGATTCAAAAAATATCTTAGTAGTCATTGCACGGAAAATATTACGATAAGAACACCCAATGATATTAAATCGAACATTGCAAATCTTAACGAGAATATTAAACAAGCTTCTGAACATGCCACTACCTCCCATCCGCATACTGTGTTCAATAAAATTTATTCTACAGACGTTGAACATCTCGTACGTGAAAAAAGAAGAGCTTGAAGGGAATGGCAACAGCACAGATCACCTCAACACAAAATCAGATTTAAAAAAATGCACTAAACGACTCCAAGAGTTGCTTCGATCTGAAAAAACTTCATCTTTTAAAAATTATCTGGAAGGCCTTGATGTCACACCAGCATCTAATTACTCTTTGTGGCACGCTGCTAAAAAGCTTAAAACACCCGTTGGGTTTAAGCCAACTCTGCGCACATCTACCGGAGGTTGGGCAAGAAGCTATACTGAAAAAGGTAACATATTTGCTGAGCATTTAAAATCCGTATTTACACCAAATACACGTACCGGTGTTGCTGATTTGCCGAGTGTAGTTGGTCTACCACCTCGACCCTTAAAATTTACGATGTGTGATGTACAAAAATTAATTGCCGAACTCAACCCAAAAAAAGCTCCCGGTATGGACGGAATTAGTAACCAGATGCTGATTAAGTTACCTCGTACTGCAATTAGAATCCTGTTATTAATTTTTAATGCCATTTTACGACTGGAGTATTATCCAGACTACTGGAACCTTGCCAAGGTTAAAATGATTCCACAGCCAGGTAAAGATCTTACCAAGGCTGAGTCATATAGGCCAATAAGTTTACTGTCAACAATGTCAAAGCTTTTTGAAAAGCTACTCATGACAAAACTGTCTTCAATTTTAACTGATAATGGGTGCATCCCGGACCATCAATTTGGTTTTAGAAGCCAGCATAGCACCATTGAGCAAACGCATAGATTGGTTCAATTTATCAGAAAAACATTTGAGGAAAAGAAATATTGTTCTGCCCTGTTTATTGATGTTTCTCAGGCATTTGATAAAGTGTGGCATGAAGGCCTAATTTTGAAATTGAAGACATACTTACCAATAAACATTCTAAATCTTTTGGAAAGTTACATTCTTGCACGAAAATTTATAGTGGTGGAAGGACACTTTATGAGTATGCCTGAAACTATCTCATCCGGTGTGCCACAGGGGAGTATACTGGGGCCATTTATATATTTGATTTATACTTGTGATATGCCTGTGAGCAGTAGTATCCACACTTCTACATTTGCCGACGATACCGCCTGCCTTAGTATGCACGAAAACCCTAATGAGGCATACCGAAAACTCCAGGAACACATCAGCCAGATGGAACTATGGTTAAACTTATGGAGAATTAAGGTAAATGAACAAAAGTGTGCCCATATAACATTTACCTTACGAAGAGATACTTGTTCCCCCATTCGGATTAATAATCAAATTGTTCCTCAACATTCACATGTGAAATTTCTTGGTATACACCTCGATCGACGGCTTACATGGAAACATCACATTGACTATAAGTTAACTCAAGTGAAACTAAAATTAACTCAGGTACATTGGCTGATTGGCAGAAATTCAACACTCATCCTAGACTGCAAACTTTTAATATACAAGTCGCTTTTAAAGCCAATATGGTGTTACGGTATTCAGTTATGGGGCACTGCTTGTGCTTCCAATGTAGAGAGAATTCAACGAAGACAAAACAAAATTTTAAGGTTAAAACCATCTGCTCCATGGTATATTAAGAATTCAAATATACATCGTGATTTAAATATGCCACAATTGATTGAAGAAATTGCAAAATACGCAGGCATTTATTTAACAAAACTCGAGTCACATCCTTATCCGCTTGCTCGTAATATTTTGAGCTTTACTGGACACATCCGCTTAAAAAAGAGAGATACAAGGGCTATAACACTAAACACTCCGAATGAAGTTGCTTGAAATTTTTTTTTTTGCTTATCACTACTTATGTATTATTTACAACTATCACTTAGTTATGTCTGGCATTGGTCGGGCCTATTAATTATATGTTAGATTTAAGATTTGAATACTTATTGTTAGTTCATTTATGAAGATACAATAAATAAAAATAACATGCATAAAAAAATATAGTACTGAATTGAAATATATAGCCATATCCGATGAAATAAAAGAAGCTCTCGACATAAGAAGTATTCTTAGTGATATTGTTATAAACTACGAAAATATTACTTTGTTCAAGGATAGTCAAAGTGCGCAAAAATTAATAAACAATTTTGGATACAATGCCAGGACAAAACATATTGATATTCAACAGAAAATATGCCAGCTGATATGCTAACAAAGCCTGTTGGTAAAATAAAATAACATTTTTGTCAACTAACTTGGGATTAATAATTCAACATCAACAGAACTTGTAGTATATCTACTTCAAGGGGAGGTGTTAGAGCAACGAAGCAGCTTAGCTACAATGTCGTATTGATATACCCTTTTGAATACACTCATTTAATTAATTAATTGTTTTCTATTGTAATGTATTAAAATACATAGAAAGCAATTTGTTGAAATTAATTCTCAAACGTCTTGTTTTTTTGAAAGTGTTTAGAGGGGTTCCAAAGGGATCTTTATTGGGACCGGTAATATTTATGATGTATATGAATGATCTGTATAGCAAAACACATTTTTGTAAGTTTTATACATATGCAGATAATATTCAACTGCTAGCGGACGATAATGGTTTGGGTTTGGGTTATTTAGCCAGTAACATGAATGCAGAGCTAATAAATATTGCAGATTGGACTGAACATAATCATTTATCTCTTAACTCCACCTCCTCTTCCATCGGTATACCTTAACAACGCTCCCATAACTTTTGTGTCGCACCAAAAAGATCTAGGTATATGCCCTGACTCTAAGTTTGACTTTCTTCACCAAGTTAACAACATAGTGCATCTTTTGTGTTAAAGATGTTGTACAATACAGAGATCTTTCCTCCCTTAAAAGTGAAAAAATGTGTTGTTATTATATTATGTCTACCACTATTTTTATATGGAATTGAAGTCTTCTCAGGAACGTCTCAACAACATATAACAAAACTTTGTCTCTGCTTTAATAGGGTCATGCGGTTTATATACAGTCTCAACTACAGGGACCACATTTCTGCTTTGGATTTGGAATAATTCGATTCCTTACGAATTTGGTAATTTCAATAAAACTATTATCCAATTCAAAAAGATTGCTAAGAAGCACGTATAATTTCACTAGTAGGCAATTTATCAGACACCTTATTGTAATATAGTAAATAGGTTCCATTATTTGTACACAAAATGGGGGGTTATTTATAAGCATTAGTTTAGTATCACATAGTTATGACATTTTTCAAGCTCTGTTGCCATGTATTATTCTGAATTTAATTGGCCTTATATGCTTAAAAATTCATTGTATATCATAAATAAATAAATTATCAACTCAACAATGTGAATTATTTTCCTATAACGCTCTAAAATTATAACTTCATCTGTTTTGATTGGTAAGTATCCACTATTGTTAGCTAAATCTTAAATATCTATTGCCTGTGATGTGACGGTTGTGAGAACTGTAAGATTAAGTACCCAATTTGTCATCTGAAAGAAACATTTTTGAGTTTAAGAAATTTATTATTCGACATATTGTCATAATTATATTTTAATTTGAAATTCATTTGCTGGTGGTTTAGCTTGGTCTATATACGTATTTCATTGGCGCTTGAACCAAATCATCAGTAGACTTCAACCACAAATTTTGAACAGTCACAAACCTCTTACTTTATGCACAGACTTTCAAAAACTATATGAGAATTCATAGAATAATAATATTTTTGAAAATCACAAAGACAAAATAAGCTTAGTAGGCTTTGAAACTCATACAAAACCCAGCAAATAATTTATATTCGATATGAATCTATTTTATTTTTCTAAAATTTCTTAAATGTTAAATTTTAGATTTTATTTGTTGAAGTCTACTGATGATTTGGTTCAAGCGCCAATGAAATACGTATATAGACCAAGCTAAACCACCAGCAAATAAATTTCAAATTAAAATATAATTATGACAATATGTCGAATAATAAATTTCTTAAATGTTAAATTTTAGATTTAATTTTTCATTTTGCCTTGTAATTACTTTTATTGTTATCCAATGGATTTCTAATTGTATGAAGGTGTAGAAAAATAAAATAGATTCATATCGAATATAAATTATTTGCTGGGTTTTGTATGAGTTTCAAAGCCTACTAAGCTTATTTTGTCTTTTGATTTTCAAAAATATTATTATTCTATGAATTCTCATATAGGTTTTGAACGTCTGTGCATAAAGTAAGAGATTTGCGACTGTTCAAAATTTGTGGTTGAAGTCTACTGATGATTTGGTTCAAGCACCAATGAAATACGTATATAGACCAAGCTAAACCACCAGCAAATAAATTTCAAATTAAAATATAATTATGACAATATGTCGAATAATAAATTTCTTAAATGTTAAATTTTAGATTTTATTTTTCATTTTGCCTTGTAATTACTTTTATTGTTATCCAATGGATTTCTAATTGTATGAAGGTGTAGAAAAATAAAATAGATTCATATCGAATATAAATTATTTGCTGGGTTTTATATGAGTTTCAAAGCCTACTAAGCTTATTTTGTCTTTGTGATTTTCAAAAATATTATTATTCTATGAATTCTCATATAGGTTTTGAACGTCTCTGCATAAAGTAAGAGGTTTGCGACTGTTCAAAATTTGTGGTTGAAGTCTACTGATGATTTGGTTCAAGCACCAATGAAATACGTATATAGACCAAGCTAAACCACCAGCAAATAAATTTCATTTTTGAGTTTATTAATTGTTTTTTAGGATTGTCCCTATCTTGTTTTTTTTTGCGTCTAACATATTTTTTGTAATATTTGTGTCCAGTCCGTTTAGTCTGTAAATGATCATCGTATATCTTATTGGCATTGTTTTTGCTGCCTATCACTTCCTTAATATGATTGATTCCTGCTTTTAATTCTATATCTGTCCTATATTTGTTAAGTTTACTAATATACTTTTCTTTCTTTGCTAGGATTAAATCATGTATTTCTTTATATTTTTCTTCATTTATTTTACCATTTACAAACTCTATTTAATACCAATGGTACGATCAATTGTATTATTATTGAACCATATAATTCTTAAGATTTTTTCCTCTATTGTTTCATTCTTATTTCTTTCATCATGTTTCAAGAGTCGTATATGTTTATTTATAGTATTTTGTAATCTTTTTATATCTGCGTTAGATGTGTGATTGCTATTTGAGGTGAAATGAACACAAATGTTTTCTTTTTCTAAAAATGTTATCTACTATTATCTTTTCTATTTTTCCGAACATACTTATAACTTGTAATAATTTACTTTTAAATTCTGTTCAATTTCTTCCGTTTATCGGAAAAGCTAAAGCGTACTTAAAAAACTTATATATCATTGTTAGAATTTTTTTTTCTCTAAAGTATAAAACACATCAATATGAATCAATTATCTTGGTTTATTTGGTGTTTTGGTATTTTTGGTGGTTTGTGGTCGTATTTCTCTAAGATACATGTTTCGCAATTGTTAATGTACTTAGTTATTTTTAATCTAAAACTGGGGTTATAAAATCTTAGTTTAAGCTCTTCATAAAATGATTAAAATCTCCTGTAGTTATTATGTAGGTTTTCGGTCATAATAATTTCTGTTAATTTGTTATCTTCTTCTATATCCTCGAGCAATGTCTTGCCCGTTATTATTTTTAGATTATTGCAGTCCGCAGTTTCAGTGTATGTGCGTCTGAATGTCTCTAAGAAAGATTTGTCTATAATTACTACATTTAATTGGGTTGGGCTAAATTTTTTAATTAAAGTTACTTCTGTTGTTCTTTAAAGTGAAAAATTTGTATTTCGGAATATTTTCTTAATACGTATTGTGGAAGACCTAGATGTATTTTTGATATGATAATTTGATTTTTATAAAATTTTTTTGGTGTTGCAACTTCTCTTATTTCTTTAATGGTTTATATTGCATTGATTTGAGGATTCCTGTCTGTAATTCGGATAACGCATCGGCATTCCTAATTTTTGATTCCGCATTTGTAAACTGTATTGTAATCCATTTTTTAATTTCAGTCTCCATCTTATCAATTTTGAATTTGGTTCTTTGATTGAAAATAACCATTGCAAGGGTTGGTGGTCAACTGTAACTGTAAACTGTAAATGCCAAACAAATAAGGGCGAAAGTACCCTACTGCTCATATTACTGATATGAGTTAATTTTCGATAGAACTGTAGTTTACTTCATGCTCATTGAGCGTTCTGCTCACATAGCACATTAGGTGGTTGTCTTGGAAAATGACAGCTCCCAATGCGAAATTACTTGCATCTGTATTTACTACTTATTTTTTTTTTTAAATCTGGATAAGCCAAAGTCGTATTGCTAGTGAGCATAGATTTAAGTGTACTAAATTTTTTCAAGTATGTAGGATCATTTATTAATTTTCAGAATCATTTATTCATTTTGACGTAATTTTTAAGGTATTTTTCTTCATTGGTTTTGCTATTTTTGCATAGTCCCTTATAAACTTGCGGTAATACCCAATAGGACCACGAAATTGTTTAATTTTTTTTAGGGTTTTCGGTAATGGGTAATTTTGTCACGTTTCATTAATTAATTCATTCATTGTCACGTTTCAGTATGTCACGTTTTTGTCATTTGGTCTAAGTCAATCTCGGGTTACTATATGACCGAGAAATTCTGTTTCTTTTTTCAAGAGCTCACACCTGTCCAGTTGAATTTTCAAGTTGGCCTCCTTAATACGGTTTAAAAATAATCTGATTAAATTCAGATGTTCTTCGAGTGACTTAGAGTAGACTATAACTTCATCAAGGTAAACCAAACATACCTTTCCTAAAAAGTCACCCAACGCTACGTTCATCAAGCGTTGGAATGTGGCTGGTGGCATTCCTAAAAATTCATAGTGGCCCCTTCCACGGAGAATGCCGTTTTATGCATATCTCTATCGTCTATTTCGAGTTGGTGAAAGCCTTTAGCAAGGTCAAGAGTTGTTAAATACATAATCCACCCTAGTTTATCTAGTAGTTTTTTCATATTAGGGAAGCGATATTTGTCGTCAATAGTTATGTCATTTAATTTACGGTAGTCAATAACGAGACGCCATTTTTTCTCACCACTTGCATCATCCCCTTTTGGTACTATCCAAATAGGGGTTGAGCACGGTGAAGTAGAAGGTTGGATTATATTATTGTTCAGCACCTCTTGGATTTGTTTCTTTACCTCCTGTTTGTGGATATAGGGGTAGCGATATGATTTTGTAAATATAAGTTTACCATCGATTTTGTTTATTCGATGTTTAATAACGTTTGTAAATGTTAATTTTGAATCGGAATCATACAATAAATCCACATATTTTCTTATTAGTTTGCAGAACTTTTCGCGTTTCTTGGAATTCATGTGGTCCATTCTGATTGGATAGTTTAAGAGTGGTTCCGTTGGGAAGTCTTTGTATGATTTTTCATCATAAATGTAGTAATTTTCATAAGTTACAGGCCAATAATCTTGGGGGTTAAGTGTTACCACAGCGCAAAAGGGCTCAGTAGTAGGACATAGTGGTCAAAGACGATGTTATATTTTTTCACCGTTAGTTCGCTCTAATACTCACTATTAGTGGTACTACTAAAACATGCAAAAACAACTTTCCTTATCTTTTTCAGCAGTGCTAATAAAGTTAATATCTAGTGCGTGTTTTTCAAAGAAAAATTTTTTTTACTTATTGTTTTACAATGGATATTTAACTTAAGTTAAGGTGTTATTATTACGTATTTAATAATTTTTTAAGCAAAACAGATTATGGGGAAAGCGGTTTCACTACAAATCAATTTTTACGTATATTTTTTACGACGTTTATTTCCTTAAGGTATTAACTATGTTGCCGTCTTATTCCGCTTTCAAGTTACATATCAAAATGTTACTCTATATCTGTACTTTTAATTTAAAAAGCATTTATCAGCGTTTGTTTGCGAATGTGTATGGTATAGAGGGTCTTCGTCTCTACGACGAATTTTTGAATTCTGCTATATCAGCTGAAATAACTGCCTTAGATCAAGGAGTTATTGATTGGTGTCATCATCTTTTGCAATGTCTTTCGTCGGGATACAAAATTAATAGCGTAGAATTTAGAAATTAATCGTTAGGACCCACGCGATTGCTTATTAGTACGTATCCATGGTATAATTTGCCTACTTCAGTTCATAAAGTGTTAATTCATGGATCGAAAGTAGTTGATCACTGTCTAGTTTCCATAGGCGAGCTCTCTGAAGAAACCGCTAATTCTTGTCATAAATTATTTAAGCAATTCAGACGAGACAACACGCGAAAAATGTCTCGTGTTGTCACTAACACTGATCTTTTACATAGACTTCTTCTAAACTCCCACCCCTTGATGTGTTCTTAGGTAAATTACCGCAAAAGAAGAAGTCGATGGTATCACTAATGTACAAATGATGTATTAAATTGCCGTTATAAAATTTATTATTTTTTCTTTAATTAACATTTTTTGTATTTTATCCTGATTGGCCAATAAATACCGTAAGCACAAATATTCATATTCATTTTGAAGACTTTAGCTGAGTAAACTACGTATGACCGCCTTCCTTAGAAACTTTAACCACTGTGCAGCGGGACTGTGATAATAAGTGTTAATTGCTACAATAAAATTTTGCGAATCATGTATGCCTTATTTTAATATTAATTCCGCATTGGTATAATAATAGTCCTTTACATGAACCAAGCCGTTCTTGGTACTGGTAATAAATTTTATGGTATTTACACCCAGAAAATTTAGAGGAATAATTTTATTGTTTATTATCAAATGGCTTTTGTCGTAGTCTATTATGGCTTTATTATTTTTAATACATCGTTTCCTAACAGTCTGTCATAAGTTTCATAGAATTTACATTCTATTATATTAGTCCGATCATTGTTATCTCCTAATTCCGCAAATAGTGGTTCTTTGTACATTGCTTTAGTTTTAACTGTATTTTGTAGAGTTTTCAGGTTTATTGTGGTTGATTTAGTTTTCCATTATGAATTACAAGGGCCAGGATTGACTATGGAGTGGGTGGCGCCTATGTCCATAATAAAATTAAGGTTTTTTCTTATTATTACATAGGGTAATTTCCCTGTGAGGCCTGAGGCAGAAAATTTTCTAAATACCTATTTTTGCAGTCCGTACTTACTGTATTTGTCTCTCGTTGGACGTTAGGGCTAATATCTTGATAGCAATTTGTTTGAATCATGTTCACTTCCATAGATTCTACAGGTGGTTGATATTGAGGGTTGAGGATTCGGTATTGCACATTTGGGAATCTATGATTGTTCCCATTTTGTTGAAAGTTTACATGCCTGTTGCTCCTATAATTGTGCTGAGGTTGCATCATTGGTATAAAGTTATTTCTTTGTTTATAAGATTTTTGATTCTTTCCCTGGCTTATGTTGAATTTTTTTGTAATGCCTTTTATTCCGAAAGGGCCGCTTCGAGTCTTTGAGTAAGCGTATCTGGACTAAAACAATATTTCCATCGCTTCCTCCAGGGTGCCTGGATTTCTACATATTAGTATTGTTTTCATCGGTTCTGGTATCTTTACCTTTAAACACATTTGAAGCCATTCGCATGTTGTTCCTAGCGCACTCATAAGCTGCCGGACCAGACCCAACTACCATAACTGTTTTATTATTTAGGCTCCTCAGACATTGCTTGAGTTCGTTGTAAAACTCCACTTATGCAGTTATTTTTAAATATTACCCCTTTCAATTTGTCAAAAATTTCATCAATGCTACTTTTGTCACCAAAATTATTTAAAAGTATTGTTTTATATCAGCCCAGTTGGTATCTACCCTTAAGTCTGCTTTTAATTATATCTGATAAAATTTGTTGGGAGAGTTGATCATAGGCTCTTGGGATAGAATGGACTCTGTCTACTAGATTAATGAATGTTTGGAGATCACGATAATCGCCAATAAATTCGGAAGTTTGTTTAAGTATTTTTTATGGTTATGGTTTATGTATGGTTACTGAGAGTGGTGCTTGTGGTTCTGCCATAATTATCAATATTTGAACATCCCTATTGAAAACGTTCTAAAAGCTTTCTAAAGTATCGTTTACTCCTAGTAGTTTTTCCTGTCCGTCTTTCTCGTCCGTTTTCTTCGGCAATGAGAGTCAAGAAACCGTCGTTTGATTCCATTTCTAATGGGTATTCTGAATAATTTATGGGTTCTTCTACGAACCCTAAGTCTGAGGGATAATCTGACACTGATTCCCCATTGCTCATTTAGAAAAAAAATTAAAATTTTGAAGGTACCAACAGTAAAAATGTCTAGTTTTGCTACTATATTAATAAAATGGAATATGTTTTTCTTACTTTTATTTATGTTGAATTCTGTTGTTTGTCTTCTGCGGTGTAGTGTTGTTTTGATTTCTGTGTTGTAGTGATGCTTCCCTTTGTTGTTTGACTTCTGCGGTGTAGTGTTGTTTTGATTTCTGTGGTGTAATGTTGCTTTCATTTGTTGTTAGTTGTAAAGAAATTGATTTTCTTCCTTGTTGTAAGGAAACTGACTTTAATTGTTGTGAAGAAATTGATTTTCTTCCTTGTTAAAGAGAAATTGATTTTCTTGGTTGTTGTAAAAAATTGATTTTCTTGCTTGTTGTAAAAAAATTGATTTTCTTCCTTGTTGTAAGAAAATTGACCTTCCTTGTTGTAAAGAAATTGATTTTTTTCCTTGTTATGGACAAATTGATTTTCTTCCTTGTTGTAAGGAAATTGACTTTCGTTATTGTAAGGAATTTGATTTTCTTCCTTGTTGTAAAAAATTTATGTTATTCCTTTTTGTACCGGCGTTGAATCGTTAAAACGAAAACGAGTTTTACACTTGTTACGCAGATCCTACCGACTGCACTAGTGAAGGATCTTATTTTCAGTTATTTAAAAAAAATTGATTTAAGATAATATTAATTATTATTTTTCGAACTTAATTTGTTTCTTTATTTGTAATTTGAACGGGCTAAAGTTCATATCGCTTTTTAAGCCAAATTACATGTGATAATTATTAATGAACAAATAACATCAAATTAAGTTGTAAATATTCTGACAACACATAGTTGAACGGAACAGCTAGCCGTTTTCGAAGGCCACTTAACCTTCATCATCAGCGTTCTTCTGTGGTTGGTCCACTGTGTGTGGTATCAGTTGATGTAGATTTGTGCCCTATATATGAAGCTTTTTTGCAAATGGAATATGTGAATTATCTTGATTCATCGTATCTCGATTTCGAGGTCTTTTGTAATGTTATTTGTTCATTAAAAATTATCATATGTATTTTGGCTTAAGAAGCGATACGAAGTTTAGCCTGTTCAAAACATAAATATAAAAATAGATTTATTTATTTATTTATTTGTTATTTGATTATTACAGTAAATTTATACGCTTACTTCACTTTTTAAAAATTACAATTTCAACTCGTTGATTGACTTCACTATTTTATTCATTAACTTATTGTCTGTTCTTCTTGACTGCCCACTCATCTTCTAAATTCAAAATTGTATACTAATAAAAGTGCCAATCCTAACATTTTCGTTTCGTCTGGGAAGTAATTATTTTGGTAAAAAATTCTGTGGAGTTTACAAAATTTATTGGTAATAACCGGAAGCATAAAAAATTGGAAAGTGAACAATTCTGGAAATTGTTTAGCACTCAAAATTATTAATAAAATTTTATAAAAATTATTTTTAATGTAAAAGTGCAACTTTATGAATTTTTCGTAAGCACGCACAAAACATACAGAAGTGTCACGAGACGGAAGAAAATGGTATTTTTCTGTTTGTCTCGTTTTTCCTCAAATTTTGTCGTCGTTTTTGTTTTGATACTTCTTTCTAGTGCAATAAATGTTTATTATCTGTGTTAATTGGTAAGTAGTAATAGACTACAGTATCAATAAACTATACTTTTCTCTTTTTCTCACGAGTTTTAAAAAAACCTGATTGGATCGTTTTTACTTGGGACTTTCTTTACTTCTGTGTATTCTGTGACGCAAGTGTAAACAAAAAAAATATGTTAGCGCGTGTACGGAAAAATAGGGACGCACTTATTTATGTTGACTAGTTAGAAAAAATAGGGTGGTGCTTTATTATATTGGTTGGTGTTACAGAGAGATTAGGTGTCACTAAAAAAACCGTGAGATGGGTAGTAAATGTAAAATTTTCACGCGAAATAATTAATGGTACTGCAAATTTTTCACAACTTCGAACAGAGTACCGGGCTTAAGAAAATGTATTTTTTTACAGATTTTAGTTTCATAGAAAATTCCGTGTATTATACAAAATTACTTTTTATGATTCAGGCATTACTTTTGTAATAAAAATATTGTTTATCATAAATTTACAAAAAAACAATTTAAAAACAGAAAATTTTATTATTTACAGGGAGTCGTTAAGCAGCTCTGGGTTAGGGAACATTTTTTTCGTCATCGTAATGATTTCTTAAGTGCGGTCAGGCCTGTGTGTTTTGTTTGGCCTTCGAGAGTTTCTTATCTCACTCGCACTGGTTGACGTGCGCGATTCCGGTTGGACCTTGTAACGCATAGTCCGAGCAGAAATCAGCATCAACAAATCGTCGCTCGTCAAAGGATCACCTCAAAAACTATTATGAAAAAAGCTTGCATCAATATTGAAAATGCCGCCATGGATACAACGAAATATCATGATGCGAGACGTTGTAGTAGTTATAACATCTCTGACATTGCTGCAGACACGATTGTTACGCGAAATGGTGTAGTGCTAAATTTTAAAAATTTAAGCTTTTCATTAGCACTAAACAAAATTAAGGAGTTTGAGGTGAACAATCCTACAATAAGCGTTAACGTATTTGGGTATGATGAGGGGGCAAATCAGATTATTGGTCCTTATTATGTGACCAAGGACGAGAAAATTAACCATGTACACTTGCTGCTTTTGGAAAATGGTGAAGTTCATCACTATATTTTGATAAAGGACATATCAAAGTAAGTTAGAAAATTATACAGCACTTTAATTTAATGATACATATACTTGTTTTATATATTTTATAATATATACATTTTAGTTATAATCGTTTATTTTATTTTATATTTTTTTCACAGACTTTTGACGAACCAGATAACGCAGAATGAGCAAAAACTACATTTCTGCAACACCTGCCTTCAGTACACTCACAGGGAAAACGTTATCAATAATCATAAGGCTGAATGCGGCAAAATCGTTACAACTATGCCATTATAAGCTTTAAGGGACATCAAAGGAAAATGGATGTCCCTCTTGTGGTTTACGCGGTAATAAAACTAATCTAGTCAAAAAGCACACTCCTTGTACACTTAGCTATTATATTAAGTGTCTCCATAGCAGTAAGTTAGATAAGTTAAGGGTTTATATAGGGAAAGTTGCCTCAAAAAAATTCGTGTCATATTTAGTTAAAGATTATGAGGATATTTATAATAACTATTTAGTAAATAATAGGCAAATGGATACTTTATCCCCTTCTGATATTTATAATTTTTATATTGCGATGAATTGTCATATTTGTCAAAAAATTTTAGGTAAAGATCGCGTTACAGATCATTGCCACATTAATGGTAAATATAGAGGTGCAGCCCACAATAACTGTAATTTAAATTACCAAATTCCCAAGTTTATACCAGTTTACTTTTACAATTATTGAAATTATGACTCACATCTTTTTATTAAAGAGCTAGGTGAAATTTTAATGCAACTGAGTGATGGTCATTGAAATAAGATTTCTTGATACAATACGTTTTATGGCTGAGAGTTTGGAATTATTAACCTGCACTTTGTCGAATAATGATTTCAGCACTGTAAGATCATTATTTCAGTCAGAAAAAGAATTTCAGCTTATTAAGTAAAAGGTATTTTCCCCTAAGAGTACCTAAATTCATTTTAAAAATTAGATGAGTGTCAGCTCCCTTCACGCAGTGATTTCTTTAATAAGTTGAACAATAAAGAGTGTTCTTTAGAGGAATACTCACATTATGTAGAGGTATGGAATATTTTTGGTTGCAAAACTATGAAAGACTACATGAAACTTTACTTAAAAACAGATATCCTCTTACTAACAGATATTTTCGAGAACTTTAAAAAACTTTGCAAGGGTATTTATGAGCTCGACCCATGTCAATATTATACAACACCTGGCCTTTGCTGGTATGGAATGCTCAAATATACAAAAATTTAATTAGAATTACTTACAGACATAGACATGTACAATTTTATAAAAAAAGGTATTCGTGGGGAATCGTATAGTGTCGCCAAAGATATTAGAAGACGAATAACAAATATTTGGAAGATTTCGATGCATCAAAGCCATCAGAATTTCTCGTCTACTTAGACGCAAATAACCTTTAAGGTTGGGCGATGTCGGAATATCTTCCTCATGGTGGGTTCAGATGGTTATCGCAAGACGAGCTCAATCTGGGTCCAAACAGGATAGCTGATTTTTGCGCTGAAAATAAGAAACCTAGTCAAGCGAAGTATATAACCGATTTCTCTACAAAGCAATTATATGTGATACACTTTAGAGTTCTAAAACAGTGCTTAGAATATGGCTTAGTTTTAAAGAAAACTCATCATCATCATTTTAAAAAACTTGTTTCAAACTACTCAATAATGCACAGTGGGGACTTTTGCAAAATAAATGGTAATAAATCTGGAACTTCTAAATTACTGATTGGATTTACATATCGAACATCCGTAGAGGAGGACTCAGGCTTTATAACAAATGTCTTGGCATCCGTCTGGCTTAAGCTGGACAACATGGGACTCAAAAAAAATTCTGAAGCTTGTAACTTTTAGAAAAATTATCCGATTTTTATGAGATAAAGCGTTTTGATCTAAGCTCAACATTTTTAATAAATAATGTCCTAAGATGTGTTTTCTTATCTCTCATAACTTAGAAAATATTTGACTTTTAACAAAAAAAATTTTTTTTGCCTTGACTTTTTTTAGTATTTCACCTACAACTTTTTAGTCAATTGTTCGATTTTAAATTAAAAGAGAGCATTAAATTTCTGATCAAATTTTAAATAAAAATAAGTAAAAAACTTATTAATATCTTCAGTGTGAAAACGGGAAAAGGCAAAGAATTCAAAGTTTTAAAATTTTTGTGGAAAGGGCACGTTTTTTTAAGAAAAAGTGCCTGCATTATTTTCAATTTCGTGAAAAACTTTGTTTAACACATGCACTTTGAAACCACATAGCGCTAAAAACAATCTATTCAGACTATGCTAAGAGGCAATTATTTTGTATTTTGGGCATGCACCCTACATTCAGCAGTGTCCGAAAATTGCCAATTTCAAAATTTTTTTTTGTGCTTATGCGCTTATAAAAAGTAGTGACGTATATTTTGCAAGTTTTATCTATATCATTTAATTACTAAGATAGTTAACAACATGTTAGACTTAAATTTTTAACAGCTTTTTCTTAAATGCGAGGATGCGCGCAAATTTTCTGAAAAAAGTCAAAATTTTTGAAAAATTTGGTTTTGTACCATAAAAAATATATATAAAAATAATTTACTTTTCTTATGTTGGCATTTTTAGCTTTCATGTATCTTTTTACTTTGCCTGAAAAAATTATTCCAATATAATTAACTGATCTCGAGATATTCCGTTTGTAGAGTGCAATTTAAAAAATATGTAGAATGCGATTAACTTTTTTCCCTTTATTCACACATCAGCTGTTTAAAACTTTTATGAATTCTGAAATTCAACCTACGTAGAAAAACAAAAATATGTAGATTTGGAATGTTATCCAATAAGTCTATGTATATTTTTCGCAATAAAAAATATTTATGGTAATTATACCATATGTTTTTCCATCTAAGTGTAGTTAATGTTAATAACAGGTAAGCATTTAACGAATAACAACACACATTTTTCATGGATTAAAAAAGATTTTCGCAGATTTTATTACAGCAACATCGGGAGGTGCTACCTGATTATGCTACTACTACTTAATAACACTTCACAGTACTAGGTAATTAGACAAAATTAGCAAAGGTGCTTATAAATTATGCTGTATTGCATAAAAAATTGGAAAAGTTTTATTTGTGTGTAATGTTTTTTTATTACTATTTACCAATAGATAGATAATCTATTTAATAATAGGCTATAACAAAGAAAAACTTTTTAACGCTAAATAATTTATTTATTTTTAAATTACATGTTTGAGCTATGTTAATTACCATAATTTTACAATTTATTTATTTCAATTATTTTTAAGAAAATAATTCGAAATTTCGAAGCTGAAGAGGTTATTTATTTGAACTGCTTCAATGTCGTCTTTCTCTATTTCTTTAATTATCTTTGGTAACCATTTCAATCGTATTGCTTGTAAAACTGGATCTGAGGATAACAATAAATGAAGCATTAAATCATAATTTTCTGCTAACTTTAAACACTTTCGACTATTAAATAATCTGTACTGCTTTACATCTTTGTTCCTTGCTTCTTGAGCTTCTTCTGTAAGTTCTCCTAGAGGTACATAATACCTTATGTACAGTTGGCATCATCAATCTCCATGGATATACATTTGTTATCAATACTTTTGTTTCATTAGCAAAAGCATCAAATTTTCTGCATTGATTTGCTTTTAACTGTTAATAGTTGTCAGTATTATTTAGAAGTTCCTTGTAAGTTTTTTATCCAATCCAGTTATCAAGGATGTAGTCTCAGGATCTTCAAAAAAGCGTCTAGCAGTATTTCCATTATTCGAGCTACCATAACCGTTAATTGGCTTATCAATTATAAGCCCATGCTTTCTAAATTCATCTTGTATCGTTTTCTTCTCAGTTTTTCGTGTATCTGCTAAGTCTTTTTATGTTTCGTGAGGAGACAGTTTCATTACCTTTGATATTTCTATATTTTATATCACATGATAGATGCGATAGATAGATTTTTTATTAATACTATAGAATAAGTACTCCACAACTCCATAAATCTAATGCGAGCATGAAGTGGTGAAATTCCAAATTTAAGGGCTTCCTCTTTTATAGTTTCATCAGATTTATCTTCAAACTCAGAGCTGTTTTCCCCATTTCCAATATGACTTGGTATCAGTTAGTGCATTGGCAACTTTTCCGTCTATAATAGTCAATTGTAAATCAAATGTTACATTTATAATGCAGTCAGAATTGCAATGCTTGGTAAGTTCCTTATTTTTCTGATATAGTAACCACAATATTTTGAGTTTCATCTCTATTTTCTTTCATATATTCAAATTTTATTGGTCGACATAATAACTTTGATGCAGGCGTCCTTTTTATCCATACGTCTTCAAATGCAGGTACAGTGGATGATGATGATAAATTTGTATATAAACGCATTCTAAGAGGTACCAACGTAGACATAAATATCAATGAAAAAGACATATTATCTTCGCTTTGTTGTCTATATTCAGAAAATTCAGTAGTCCCATCACAACCCCATTTACAAATTAATACTAGCTCGGACTTGTGGCATTTACTTATGTCTTCTTTGCTAAAGGTTGAAATTATCCTAGAAGCAGTATTTTCGAGGAGACTGCATAACTCAATAGTGGCGCCCGTGCTACTACGTTCGAAACCGATGGCAAAATTACATCCTTTGTTGCCTTCAATGACTTTATAGATGGAAAATTTCCCCATTACTTTTCAGTCATAGCTTTTCTTACTATTTCATATTTATTCCTTGCTAAACCCAAGTTTAGAATAAGGGCTAATGCATCTTCATTAGTAAAATCTGTCTTAGATTTAGGCGTTGGTATGCTTTTGGAAGAGCATCTACAATTTTGCCAACTTCCTTCGGTTTGTTTTTGGTTAAGGAACTTCTAAAGGCATCCTTTATAAGGCCAAAAGAGTTGTTTTCAATGAGGTCTTCTTGTTTTCTTTTCTGGCTTCTTGGTTGAAGTTCCTCGTATAATTTATTAGGCCTTCACAATTGTTTCATACCAATCTGTGTAACTATCTCAATTTTTAGCCATTGCTCATTTTGTTTTTGGAGCTTAGTTTTGTTATAATTTAATTCTTTAATTTTTCTTTCGTACGCTACCAAAAAGTTCTCTATTTTTTTAGTAGCATCTTCATTATATCTATGATTTTAGAACATTTTTCTTGGCGCAATGTGCTAACAGGAAAGTATTCTCATAGAAGTTTACATACCGCGTTATATTTAATACTAATCTCCATAAAAGTTCAATATAGATTGATTATTCTTATAAAAGAACCCTGCGTTTTTATGCAATTCAGCATAATTTATAAGCACCTTTGCTAATTTTGTCTAATTACCTAGTACTGTGAAGTGTTAATAAGTAGTAGTAGCATAATCAGGTAGCACCTCCCGATCTTGCTGTATAAAATCCGCGAAAATCTTTTTTAATCCATGAAATATGTGTGTTGTTATTCGTTAAATGCTTACCTGTTATTAACATTAACTACACTTACATGGAAAAACATAATGTATAATTACCATAAATACTTTTTATTGCAAAAAATATACATAGACTTATTGGATAACATTCCAAATTTATTTTTGTTTTGCTATTTAGGTTGAATTTCAGAATTCATAAAAGTTTTAAACAGCTGATGTGTGAATAAAAGAAAAAAAGCTAAGCGCATTCTACATATTTTTTAAATTGCACCCTACAATCGGAATATCTCGAGATCAGTTAATTATATTGGAATAATTTTTTCAGGCAAAGTAAAAAAACTCACATGAAAGCTAAAAATGCCAACATAAAAAAGTAAATTATTTTTATATATATTTTGTATGGTACAAAACCAAATTTTTCCAAAATTTTGACTTTTTTCAGAAAATTTGCGCGCATCCTCGCATTTAAGAAAAAGCTGTTAAAAATTTAAGTCTAACATGTTGTTAACTATCTTAGTAATTAAATGATATAGATAAAACTTGCAAAATATACGTCACTACTTTTTATAAGCGCATAAGCACAAAAAAAATTTTGAAATTGGCAATTTTCGGACACTGCTGAGTGTAGGGTGCATGCCCAAAATACAAAATAATTGCCTCTTACCATAGTCAGAATAGATTGTTTTTAGCGCTATGTGGTTTAAAAGTGCATGTGTTAAACAAAGTTTTTCACGAAATTGAAAATAATGCAGGCACTTTTTCTTAAAAAAACGTGCCCTTTCCACAAAAATTTTAAAACTTTGAATTCTTTGCCTTTTCCCGTTTTCACACTGCAGATATTAATAAGTTTTTTACTTATTTTTATTTCAAATTTGATCAGAAATTTAATGCTGTCCTTTAATTTAAAATCCAACAATTGACTAAAAAGTTGTAGGTGAATACTAAAAAAAGTCAAGGCAAAAACATCTAAGGACATTATTTATTAAAAATGTTGAGCTTAGATCAAAACGCTCTATCTCATAAAAATCGGATAATTTTTCTAAAAGGTACAAGCCTCAAAATTTTTTTTAATCCCATGTTCTCAACTTAGGCCCACTGTAACTCCTGTCCAGCTTAACCCAGACGGCTGAGACATTTGTTATAAAGCCTGAGTCCTCCTGAGACCATTTATTTTGCAAAAGTCTCCACTGTGTAATGCAGTGTATGGTAAAACCATGGAAAATGTGGACAAAAGGAGAGATGTTAAAATTGTCAATAGTTGGAAGAGAATGAATTGTAATCATGTAGGTGCCCAAGATTGGATATCAAAACCAAATTTTCAAAGTTTATCTATCCGAGGTAGCAATTGAAATGACAAGAGTCAAAACCTGCTACAATAAACTAATTTACTTAGGATTTTTTGTACTCGAGCTGTCCAAATGGAAAATGTATAATTTCAATTACGGGTACATGCAACCTAAGTTTAAGACAAAACTCTCCTTAAACTATATGGACACGGACTCTTTTATATATTCAATAAAGACGGACGACTTTTATGCTGACATAAAAAATGACATACAAGAACAATTTGATACATCGGACTATTCTTCAGACAACATTTATAATTTTTCACTAGTTAATAAAAAGGTGCTGGGTATGATGAAATACGAAAATTGTGGAAAAATAATGAAAGTGTTTGTTGGGTTGCGATCTAAAATGTTTTCATTTAGTGTTCAAGATCAAAATGATGTAAAGAAATCGAAGGGGGTAAAGAGGGCCATATTAGATAAATATAGTTTAGCTACTTATAAAAATTGTTTATTCAATAAGACAAATGTATATGATAATATGTTAACATTTAAATCTAAGCTGCATCAAATATATACTAGCGAATTAAATAAGGTGGTATTAAATTATGGAGACGATAAGAGAACAATTAGGTCAAATAATATTAACACATATGCATGGTATCATTTTCGTATTAAGGAAACTAACCATGAATACGACATGTTGCTAAATGAGATTGCTAAAATACAAGAAAATTCTTAAAATTAATTAATTTTTAGTTAATTAGTTAATTTTTAAATGAATATAAAACCTTAGTTATTAATTATTATTGTAAATAAAATCCTATTTATTAAGAAAAATTGATTTACATATATAAGATCCTATTTATTTATTAAGAAAAATGATTGTAAATATGTAAATGAATTTTTAAGAAAAAATTTTAAATAAAATATTGAAAAAAGAATGAAATATGTATGTGACTGGTGTTTATTTCTTTAATGGCTTTACTTCGTTGGATACAAAATTTTTTGTTTATGCTTATTTGCAAATTCTTGTTTTCACATCGCTTTAACAAGCACAGTTTTGTTTTTATATTATTTAAACATGCACAGTCTTGTTTTCTTTGAAAAGTTCTGTACAAGAGAATTTTAAATACACAATATTATAAAATGATATTAAATTTTATAAAGAGAAACAACCTAGGCAATGGAAAATATTTTTCGATTGAGGTGAATACCAAAAAACTTACAAACAGATTATTCCTAATTTTCCTTTAGAAAAAATAATACAAAACAAGGAATATTTTAATAATACAATTTTATTTTATATTTAATCCTTTTGTTTCTTTTAATAAGACAATTTAGTTTAATTTTTATTTATTTTATTTATAATGATGGAAACATTTCGTAGTATCCAATTATTAGATGTTCTAATGTACTTTTTCGTAAAAAATATATTGTACATCTACAAGTATCCGGTCCTTCCTCACACATCATACCAAGGACAGCTTTTGAAGTGCCCTTCTGTGTTGCCTTCATCTTCCATAACTCCATATTTTTCGTTCTCATACAGCATATTTTGGAAAAATTTAATCATCTCCCAATGATCAAAAAGCCTGAAGCTTTCAAACTCTCTTATAAATTGGTTTAGAGTACGTCTATTTTGGCTCATTTTATTTGCTGATAAATGAATGATGATGAATGTTGGAAGGCTCCTTAAAGACTAATTTGCTCAATAAATTTTTAAGGTAGTATCTCCTAATCTTTAAAAAATCTATACCATCATCTCTATTCCATATTTCTTTTTAGCACTCTATCTCTCTATAACCCTTTTTTCTCTATAACTATCTCTTTCTGTCTATCACTATCTCCCACTTATTCAATATTTCAGCATAATTATTTTTGATTAGCCTTCTTGAAGTCATCATCGCTTCTTTTAAGATCATTTCCAGTTAAACATTCAGAAGAACTAAGTAAAAATAAATTCAGTGAAGTGCGACTTTGACCCGCGTACGAAGGGTTCCGTACGGGCACGAGATCTGTAATTCAATACGAACTTTAGCCAATATAAACTATTGTTTTGGCATTTTTTTCGTTTTTGGGTTTTTTTTGGTTTTAAGCGTTTTTTAGTTTGGGGGTTTTTTGAGTTTATTGGCGCTTTCTCAGTTATGGCACTTTTTTTCACGTTTTGGCGATTTTTTTTGGTTTTTGAAGTTTTTTTAATATTGGCGATTTTTATTATTTTGGCGTTTTTTTATTTTGGCGATTTTTTTATTTTGGCGATTTTTTTAATTTTGGGGTTTTTTTCATATAGGTAGGTGATTTTTTTTTTGGTTTTTGCGATTTTCTTAGTTTTAGTACTTTTTTTCGTTTTGAGGATTTTTTTCGTTTTGGAAAAATTTTTTTCATTTAAACGATTGTTTCAAATTTGGCGATTTATTTTAGTGCTAGAATTTTTTTTTAGTTTTGTCGTTTTTTTTTTGATTTTGCAATTTTTTAAAATTTTTGGCGATTTTTTTCGGTTTGGTGATTTTAATATTTTCGGATTTTCTAGTTTTACCGTTTTTGAAAATTTCAAGAGTTTACCTCTTACGGTTTCCAAGATATAGCAAGTTGTCAAAATTACATAGTCAAAATTGCATTAACTGATGGACCACCCTTTAATTTAAATTTTTTAATTTTAGTGTTAATTATTGTAGCCTATATAAAAATACACTAATTTTACAAATTTCAAGTGTCAATGTCTGAAGGAGGTTGTAAGTTTCCAAAGCTGTCGAAATATTATTTTTCATTGTTGTTTTTATAGTATGCTACCCAATGTGTACCAGGTCCTGTTGATACATCTAAGTTGATTATTCCGCATTCAATTTTCTTTGCTCGTTTTGGTAGAGTATTCAACATGAAAACTACTATAAAATATGGCACCTCCAGTTGTTAGACTACCATATGTTACAATCGGTATTAGGGGCAAAAATACATAAATTTTTGGGACACGTATTACACGTGGTACTATAATTTGAGTTTTTCTTCCTTTTAATGATTTGTTGATAGTTTGTCGTGCAATTTTAATTGATGTTCTAAACAGTTTTTATCATTTAGCTTGTTCTTTTTAACATTTTTCTTTTTCTCCACACCCCTACCAAATTTTGTTTTGGCTTTCATTGCGTTGGTAACCAAATATGCAAATGATTTTTCAGCAAGACTGCTATCTTTTGATAAAACTCGATTCCAAGCTGAATTTTCCAGTATTTTATCAGCTTTATTTTTAGTACTTATATCCTTATTTTTTGAATACGCAATATCGTGATTTTTAGAAGCAGAGTCCAATAAATTAATTCCTTTGTCACCTCGATTTAAACGTTTTTGTAGTTTTGTTTCAGGTCCACAGTACTGATATCCAGGAAGATGAAGGTCAACAGGTAGAGCGTTTATTAATTTATATACTATACCTCCTCCAACGAAGGTGTTTTTATGACTAAACGTTTTCTGATATCGTATAACCATATTATCTAATTTTTTCTATAATAAGAGGTAACATTTATGATATGCATTTAGTTACAAAAATGCAGTTAGTGAAACAACATAAAAATATTTTAGTTCGTAATATTAATGAATTGTCGAACATTACTTAAAATATAAAGCATAACCCCCTCTTAGCAAATTATATTCGTGCTCTAATAGTGGGACCATCAAATTGTGGAAAGACTAATGTTATGATTGGCTTACTAGAAAGTCCTAATGGACTCAAGTTTGA
Source organism: Tachina fera (assembly GCA_905220375.1). Lineage (NCBI taxonomy): Eukaryota > Metazoa > Arthropoda > Insecta > Diptera > Tachinidae > Tachina > Tachina fera. The sequence goes on along the minus strand of LR999965.1, from coordinate 72,107,683 downwards.
AAACATCTATTTATTCTCAAAGTCATTATATCAGCCCAAATATGAATACCTGAAGAAACTAATTTCACAAATTAAAGGAATGGGATATTATACATTTACAGATAATGAATCAGTTATTCCACCTGACGAAGCTAAAACTAATTCAATTATGATATTTGTTGATGTTGCATGTGAAAAGCAGAATAATATATGCACATATTTTTATATGGGGCGACATAGGGATGTTGATTCATTCTACTTATGTCAAACTTATACTAGAACTCCCAAGCATTTAATAAGAGACAATGCAAATGTTATTATAATGTTTAAGCAAGATGAGACAAATGTGAAGCATGTTTATAGAGATCATGTTGGCAGCGATATGAGTTATGAAAAGTTCCAAGAAATCTGTCGCGAGTGTTGGAAGGATAAATATGGATTTTTGGTGATAAGCAAAGATAACCAATTAAATAATGGTCGCTACAGAAAGCAATTTGACTATTTCATAACTATATAAACTACTCTTCATATACATTCACTTTAGTTATTAATCTAACTTTAAACTTCATACATCTATTTGCTATAACCTGAGCTGCTACCTGATAAACTGATTTAAAAACCAGACCAGCTCCTGCAAAGCTGATCTGATAACCAGACCAGATACTGAAAAGCTGATCTGATAACCAGACCAGGTCCTGAAAAGCTGATCTGATAACCAGACCAGGTCCTGAAAAGCTGATCTGAAAACCAGACCAGGTCCTGAAAAGCTGATCTGATAACCAGACGAGATACTGAAAAGCTGATCTGATAACCAGACCAGGTCCTGAAAAGCTGATCTGATAACCAGACCAGGTCCTGAAAAGCTGATCTGATAACCAGACCAGGTCCTGAAAAGCTGATCTGAAAACCAGACCAGGTCCTGAAAAGCTGATCTGATAACCAGACCAGATACTGAAAAGCTGATCTGATAACCAGACCAGGTCCTGAAAAGCTGATCTGATAACCAGACCAGGTCCTGAAAAGCTGATCTGATAACCAGACCAGGTCCTGAAAAGCTGATCTGAAAAACATGGATGAGAAAATTTTAAAACAGTTGGTGTTGACAAGAAATATCTTGAAGAAAAAGCTTCGTAGTATAAAAACTGGTGAAATAGATAAATGTGAACAACTAAGAGATACATTTAAGCATATAACAGAACCACTAAAAAAATTCATAAATAGTTCTAACAAAATTAAAAGAATTCACATAAAAGAAGAAAGTAAAATGAAGACAGAAGTTGAAAATAAAACAAGTTTTAAGCCTGAAAAAACATCAGTCAAGATAGAGACAAGTAAACCAAAGAAACTAGCAAAAGGAACAATATTTGATAATACCATCTTATTAAATGATGCTAATACTGTAAATGATGATGACGATGATGGTGATGATGATGATTTTTACTCACAGACTTCCAATATAGAAGATACTTATACTGAATTATTAGTCTTGGAAGGAATAAATGAACTAGATACACACTATGGCCCACATAAAGATTCCAATAATGAATGGAAATTTGGCGATAGTAACCTCAAACTTAATGAAGATAAAATACAAGTTGGTGGTCAAATATGTGCTGTAACACCAGGGCTATTTTCTCAACTGTTTCATAAAATACGAAATAATTATGATAAATTTGAACTCGAAATCTATAAAAAGATTTTAATTACTACTAATGCATATAGAAGAGACTATAAACCTGAGGATATAAACATAAACATATTATTAAGAAATTTATTGATTAGAAAAACCAGAAGAATTTACCCAAATCAACAGGATCTAAGCCAAAAGTTAGCTATTTAGATGATGGAATTATGGAATTTAATATCCATAAGCCCAACTATATACACTGGGATGATCCAAATGAGTTGGTAGATCGACTTCGACTACTGCTCACATCACAAGCTGCAGGTCATACTAATTACAATAACGAGATTGTATCAATTATTGGAGAACTACGTGAAGCGAATATAATACATTAACTTTAATAAAGTATATCAAGCATGTCTGTTGATAAATTTGGACACTATTTAAACGATACTAGCAATATAATTTCTTTGAAAAATGCACTTAAAGTGTTGGGGTTCTTTGTGGATACGAACAACAATATTGATGTCCAAAATAAAAGGATCAAGGATGTTGCAAAAGCTCTGGAGGAAAACGATGTTATAAATAAATTGTTTCTGCAAACTCAAATCGAAAAACTAGAAGAGAAATTATTAACATACTTTAAGGAAGATCTTCAAATGCAAATCGAAGAACTACAACGTGAAATAAAATTAGAGATAGAAGAAAATTATAAAATTGAAAAAAAATATTCAAAAAACTAAAACATCCTTTCAAGAACAAATTGAACAGCTTAATGAAAAAATTTATAGATTGGAAAATTACATGTTTGTATCAATAGCTGAAAGCCCTTCAAGTAGATCACAACACTCTCCAAAAAATCTGTAAAAACAACTTAATGTCTTCAAAAAAAAATTTAGTAATCGAACTCCATAAGCAAGCACGAAAACATTTTGTACGTCGTGTAGTTGTAATGAAAGGAATAGATGTTCTTTGGCAAGCTGATTTAGTTGAAATGGGGAACTATTCTAAAGAAAATAAAAATTATCGATTTTTGTTGACTGTAATCGACACATTTCCAAAATTTGCATGGGCAGTACCACTAAAAACAAAAACTGCACTCGAAACAATCATGGAAATGGAAGATATTTCTGAATTGGGGCGAGGACCAAAAAACTTACAAACAGATGATAGTAAAGAATTTTTCAACAAAAACTTTGAAAAATCAATGCATAAATACAACATTAATCACAACTCAACATATAGCAGTATGAAAGCATCAACAGTGGAACGATTTAATAGAACATTGAAAGAAATGATGTGGAAAGGATTTAGCTATAATGGTTTATATAAGTGGATTGATATATACAAAGATTTAGTTAATGCATACAATAAAAAATTTCATCGCACAATTAAAATGTCTCCTATTAAAGTCAACTCAACAAAGCAAAAGCTGCTAAATACAGTATACAGCCATTTGAAGATGTAAAAAATGTCGAAATTTAATGTAGGAGATTATGTTCGCATAAGCAAATATAAGCGTATATTTGAAAAAGGTTATACTCCAAATTGGACCACAGAAATATTCACAATTACCAAAGTTTAAAATACAAATACTGCAACATATATATTAGAAGACTATCTTGGTAATCCTATTAAAGGTACATTCTATACTGATGAACTTTCAAAAACTAGATTTCCAAATACATATCTAGTTGAAAAGGTTCTTAAAACTAAAGCGAAGGAAGTATATGTTAAATGGCTAGGATTTTCAGATCAACACAATTCTTGGACAAGTAAAGATGAAATATTATAGTTGTAAAAAAAACTATATCACCAACAACATCATATCAAGAACAATAATAGCATTAATATTAAGAAACTAATGTTAATTTTAAAATAAGAAAATGAAATAAATATGTAAATTATGCTTATAAACCATACTGTGTACTAAACTTTATTTAATTGTAATCAGTCTGTTATAATGTCAATAGCACTTACTCTGAGCTCTAACTCATCAGAATTATCTGCTAGTTACTTTCCTCCTATTGAATTACATGGTGCATATGAGTGTGCTCTAACTGATTTTCATTCTTACAACAGTATTCCAAATGTAGACACTTACAACAATATGTTCCACACGCAAAGAAAATACATGATTCAGAAATGATCACTACGGTAATTTTGTGTTTAGTTCTGCCTCATATGGTTGAAAGAATTAAGTTGTTTTAATAAAAATAGAGTTCGAACATTATATTTTTATTCTAAGCATTTAAATGTATGCAAATTATTACAATATGGTTGTCATTTGTCAATTATTCATTATAGTTGATCCAATCATACTAAACGGGTGGCGAAGAAAATTCTGAAGAACAATATACCTACATACATACATATGTACATACTTTAACAAATAAAAGTTAAATTAAATTTAATTTAAAAGCTTATTACTGTTTCAAAAGAAACAAATAACTTTCGCATGCATGTTATATTAAATATATACATATGTATGCATACATTTGTGTCAAAAATTTATATTGTTAACATTTTACAATGTTACATAAAAATAGAATGTTTATCGTCATTATTATATTTTGCTTAAAAAATTGTATTCTTGTTAAGGTGATAGTTTTGCTAATAAAAACTAATTATGGTTGTATAGAAAACACCATACCAAAATATCAATTCTTCTTCTTCAGTTTTCTCAAATTAAATACAAGCGTCAGTCAGACTTTAGATCGCAAAGTAAAAGAAAATAATAAAATATATTACCGGTGAAAGTGAGTCAAATAAAATTAATAAAAACCATATTCAAAGAAAAAAAGGAGTTAGTTCCATGCACCTTAATTATTATATATTTATTGAAGCAGGTACGAAAAGCGTTAATTTTTATTCCTTTTGCCATATTATTTACATATGTATGTATGTGCAATGTACATATGTACATTCTTATTTCTCATTTGCAGCAAAAGAGGTGCTCCATATCAATGCCAATCAAACAAATGTAAATTTTGAAATCTTCAGCCTGAGCTTTGCCATAAAACTATGTACATATGTATATACATATAAGATAAGTTGTTTTAAGAAAATTTGTATTTTCAAAACCTGAGTTTCAATAAAAAAAATATGCAAATAAAAAACCATTATTTTTTATACTGTAGTTCTTAGGAACATAATAATATGATCAAAAGGATAATTATCATAATACTGTGAAAAATAAATATATAGTTAATGGAAAATGGGAGCATACTTGTAATGAACATAATAAAATGTTTAACACGAACATATAAGTATTATAATTCACATAGCTGAACATATTATATTATATTACATGTTTGACATAATTATATTCGCAAACATAAATGATAGTTTGCTATTGTGATTGTACTAACTATGTTTTTTGCGTGCATATAGGAGAACATAAAATTTAAATACTAATTGGATGTTACGAATTAAATGATATAGTTGATTTTATAGAAGAGCAATACAAACGACTTGGTCCAGCAAATAAGATTTTTATTGAAGCCAATAACAATACAATGCAAGTTAAAAATAATAGTCTCAAGGGTCCTGTAATTGGAAAATTATTAGGATTCAATAGGAAAATCCTAACACCAAACAAATATTATTATTCAGGTTTGCCAGTTAATATTTTTAAAGTGAATCTTTTGTGAATTGAAAGTAGTATCGCTATTAACACATATATGAATAACTCCAAATCGCATACACTTCACGAATTTCCGATAAATGTGCCTCCAGGCTATAAAATAGATGAGCTTCCAAGAAATCTCATCTATTTACCTGTAAACACCAGAGAGATAAGTTCACTAGCGCTGCGAGTACTTGATCAACACGGTGATTTAATTAATTTCCGAGGAGAGGAAATTACAATACTAATACATTTAAGACCAACTAAATAATGCTAATATACAATACAAATACATTGAAAAATATAGCAGCAAAAACAACAAAAACATTAAATCGACCAGCTCAACAAAAAGCTCTAACAACATCAAATAAAAATTTTCTAAAGTCTTTGAATTTTAAATTGAAGACAAAATGAGTTCAATAATAGATGTCTTAGATAAACCCTTGTCTGATGAAAATATAATCAAAACGAACTATTATATATATGTACCACATTTACAATCTTGCAACAATAATTATGAAATTAGAATTTCAATACAAAATCAAGATTTGTACGTGCTACCCAGTGAGAGCTACATTTAAGCCGATGATAATAAGACCAAATCTTCGAAGAACTTTATATTAAAAAACAACTTTGTGCCATATCTGTTTGATGAAATTCGCTATGAGCTCAATGGAATTGAAATTGATCATTTAAGATATTTAGAAGCCACAAGCACCATAAAAAATTTGGTTTCTATGTCACCGAATTGTATAGCATTCTTTTTGTAAAACCTCTGTCGTCACAGAAAACTCTGTATGTTGCAAGAAGATGCAGGTAATTAGAAAAAATTGGTACAAATTTATTTTTGTGAGAAAATTAATATTAATTTATTATACCCTTTAATAAAAATGGTAAACGGGTATATATAGGTTTGTCATTCCGTTTGTAATTTGTACAATATTAATAAGCGAGACATAAAGTATATATATTCTTGATCCTTATGCATAGGAAAGACGAACAAGCGATGTCCGTCTGTCTGTACGTGAAATCGGTTTTCCCAAGCTCCCAGAAGAGCTAGAGACTTCGTTTTTGGAGTGGTGCGTCAGAAATTTTTCAAAAAATTTTGCTATTAAAAATCAGCAAAATCGGGCAGACGGTTTCAGAGCTAAAAACTCAAACTCTATTTTCCCATAGAAAATAACTACCGAAAACAAGTTTTTATTACTTTTTTATTAAATTAACTTATTTTATACTTCGGTATGAATAGCAATTGAAATGACAAGAGTCAAAACCTGCTACAGTAAACTAATTTACTTAGGATTTTGTGTACTCGAGCTGTCCAAATGGAAAATGTATAATTTCAATTACGGGTACATGCAACCTAAGTTTAAGACAAAACTCTCCTTAAACTATATGGACACGGACTCTTTTATATATTCAATAAAGACGGACGACTTTTATGCTGACATAAAAAATGACATACAAGAACAATTTGATACATCGGACTATTCTTCAGACAACATTTATAATTTTTCACTAGTTAATAAAAAGGTGCTGGGTATGATGAAATACGAAAATTGTGGAAAAATAATGAAAGTGTTTGTTGGGTTGCGATCTAAAATGTATTCATTTAGTGTTCAAGATCAAAATGATGTAAAGAAATCGAAGGGGGTAAAGAGGGCCATATTAGATAAATATAGTTTAGCTACTTATAAAAATTGTTTATTCAATAAGACAAATGTATATGATAATATGTTAACATTTAAATCTAAGCTGCATCAAATATATACTAGCGAATTAAATAAGGTAGTATTAAATTATGGAGACGATAAGAGAACAATTAGGTCAAATAATATTAACACATATGCATGGTATCATTTTCGTATTAAGGAAACTAACCATGAATACGAACTTGACATGTTGCTAGATGAGATTGCTAAAATACAAGAAAATGGTTAAAATTAATTAATTTTTAGTTAATTAGTTAATTTTTAAATGAATATAAAACCTTAGTTATTAATTATTATTGTAAATAAAATCCTATTTATTAAGAAAAATTGATTTACATATATAAGATCCTATTTATTTATTAAGAAAAATGATTGTAAATATGTAAATGAATTTTTAAGAAAAAATTTTAAATAAAATATTGAAAAAAGAATGAAATATGTATGTGACTGGTGTTTATTTCTTTAATGGCTTTACTTCGTTGGATACAAAATTTTTTGTTTATGCTTATTTGCAAATTCTTGTTTTCACATCGCTTTAACAAGCACAGTTTTGTTTTTATATTATTTAAACATGCACAGTCTTGTTTTCTTTGAAAAGTTCTGTACAAGAGAAATTTAAGTTCACAATATTATAAAATTATATTAAATTTTATAAAGAGAAACAACCTAGGCAATGAGGTGAATACCAAAAAACTTACAAACAGATTATTCCTAATTTTCCTTTAGAAAAAATAATACAAAACAAGGAATATTTTAATAATACAATTTTATTTTATATTTAATCCTTTTGTTTCTTTTAATAAACAATTTAGTTTAATTTTTATTTATTTTATTTATAATGATAGAAACATTTCGTAGTATCCAATTATTAGATGTTCTAATATACTTTTTCGTAAAAAATATATTGTACATCTACAAGTATCCGGTCCTTCCTCACACATCATACCAAGGACAGCTTTTGAAGTGCCCTTCTGTGTTGTCTTCATCTTCCATAACTCCATATTCTTCGTTCTCATACAGCATATTTTGGAAAAATTTAATCATCTCCCAATGATCAAAAAGCCTGAAGCTTTCAAACTCTCTTATAAATTGGTTTAGAGTACGCCTATTTTGGCTCATTTTATTTGCTGATAAATGAATGATGATGAATGTTGGAAGGCTCCTTAAAGACTAATTTGCTCAATAAATTTTTAAGGTAGTGTCTCCTAATCTTTAAAAAATCTATACAATCATCTCTATTCCATATTTCTTTTTAGCACTCTATCTCTCTATAACCCTTTTTTCTCTATAACTATCTCTTTCTGTCTATCACTATCTCCCACTTATTCACTATTTCAGCATAATTATTTTTGATTAGCCTTCTTGAAGTCATCATCGCTTCTTTTAAGATCATTTCCAGTTAAACATTCAAAGTGAGAAGAACTAAGTAAAAATAAATTCCGTGAAGTGCGACTTTGACTTTAGCCAATATAAACTATAGTTTTGGCATTTTTTTCGTTTTTGGGTTTTTTTGGTTTTAAGCGTTTTTTAGTTTGGGGGTTTTTTGAGTTTATTGGCGCTTTCTCAGTTATGGCACTTTTTTTCACTTTTTGGCGATTTTTTTTTGGTTTTTGAAGTTTTTTTAATATTGGCGATTTTTATTATTTTGGCGTTTTTTTTATTTTGGCGATTTTTTTAATTTTGGGGATTTTTTCATATAGGTAGGTTTTGAGGATTTTTTTCGTTTTGGAAAATTTTTTTTCATTTAAACGATTGTTTCGAATTTGGCGATTTATTTTAGTGCTAGAATTTTTTTTTTAGTTTTGTCGATTTTTTTTTTATTTTGCATTTTTTTTTAAATTTTGGCGATTTTTTTCGGATTTTCTAGTTTTACCGTTTTTGAAAATTTCAAGAGTTTACCTCTTACGGTTTCCAAGACATGGCAAGTTGTCAAAATTACATAGTCAAAACTGCATTAGCTGATGGACCACCCTTTAATTTAAATTTTTTTAATTTTAGTGTTAATTATTGTAGCCTATATAAAAATACACTTATTTTACAAATTTCAAGTGTCAATGTCTGAAGGAGGTTGTAAGTTTCCAAAGCTGTCGAAATATTATTTTTCATTGTTGTTTTTATAGTATGCTACCCAATGTGTACCAGGTCCTGTTGATACATCTAAGTTGATTATTCAGTATTCAATTTTCTTTGCTCGTTTTGGTAGAGTATTCAACATGAAAACTACTATAAAATATGGAATATTTATGGAGCAACGGTTTAGGTACACATCAGATAGTGGTCTGTTGGCAGCATCTCTAAGAGTTTTTTATATGGTTTTAAGTAAAGTCCTTTGCCGACTGCTATAGATTCCACCGCGCTATTATGTCTAGTTGCTTCATCAAGTTGATTTTTGGCATTCTTTGTTGCATTTACAGCTTTAGCTATGGCAGCACCTCCAGTTGTTAGACTACCATATGCACCCAGAGCAGTTACAATCGGTATTAGGGGCAAAAAAACATAAATTTTTGGGACACGTATTACACGTGGTACTATAATTTAAGATTTTCTTCCTTTTAATGATTTGTTGATAGTTTTTCGTGCAATTTTAATAGCTGAGTTAATATCTAATGGCTTTTCCTTCTTTAATATTTTTTGCAGCTCTAATTGATGTTCTAAACAGTTTTTATCATTTAGCTTGTTCTTTTTAACATTTTTCTTTTTCTCCACACCCATACCAAATTTTGTTTTGGCTTTCATTGCGTTAGTAACCATATATATGTGTACACACGCATTGATGAGAAATAAACAACATTAATCAGTCTATCTTAAACATTCAAGCAGACAAGCAAACGAAATATTTTATTTAAAACAAAGACTCTAATTTATTTAATTTGTTTCGAAAGACAACCAATAGCCCACAAAAAAAATAAAGCACAAAAAAACGAAATATTTTATTTAAAACAAAGACTCTAATTTATTTAATTTCTTTAGAAAGACAACCAATAGCCCACAAAAAAAATAAAGCACAAAATTAATTTTGTACTTTAACAAAATTAAAACAAAGAAAAGAAATAACTCTCACTCTTGTGTAAACAAAATCTACAAGACTAACAACAAAAGTAAGAACTACAAATTCAACAAAAACAACAAGAAAAACTTTAACGTTTAACAAAACAAATAAGTATTAAAAATTAAAATACATAAATATCACAAACTTGCTAAAAGAAAAATAACAAAACAGCATAATTAAACAAAGTAAAATAACAATTGTAATTGCTTTTTATTTCAATGTATACCTCTAAACTGAGAAGCCAAAACAATAATAAAAAGGTTAACAAACAACAAAAACAGAGTAAGCAACAAATAACATCAAATATTATGGATAATTCAATAACCCCGTAACCACACAAACTCGGAATCTCTTTATTCGTACAATACTGGCTCACCGCTCAAGCTAATGCAAATTATGGATAAACGTTTTGAAAAATTATCTGAACAATTACAAACATCCATACAAACTATGTTTCGCGAGTGTGAAAATCATCTATTAAGTGAGATTGATAGAAGCTTCAATAGCATAAAATATGAACTGCAAAGTGTTACCAAAAGAGTTGAAAAATTGGAAACAGTCGCGGCTAACATAATAAGTATGCAGACCGAAATAAAAGCCTTAAAATCTAAAATTAAACAGCAAGAAAATACAAACGTTGCTTGTGAGCTAAGAATAAATGAAATTCCTTACAAGCCTAATGAAAACTTAATTGACATTTTTGATAAAATCTGCCAAACTATTAGAATTTCGGCTCCAGCCATTAAAACGATTTATCGGCTACAAAATCACAATAATAAACACACATCAGACTCAAGAGATGCAGTAATAATTGTAAAATTCTGGTCGTCATATGACAAAAACTATTTTTTGAAAACTCTTTCTAATTGGCGTAAAGGTAATCCGCGTTTGTTTTCTCACTGAGGCATATTGGTGAAAATTCTGAAAATAAATTTTATGTAAATGAAAATCTTACGTCGACAAATTTTAAAATTTTACGTGCAGCTACTCGCCTTAAAAAGGATAAACGCATACATAGTGCTTTTACTATACGTGGCTTAGTTTACGTCAAAGCGTCTCCTAATGAACAAGCAACACTTATTGATGATCTTGATCAACTCAACAACTTATTTCGAGTTCAAAACGAATCTTTCTCTGCTGCTGGTGGCTCTCGCGATGTTGCTGATTAAATGGCATCTTAGTACATCAATTATATATCTGAGCTGTTATCTTTGGTTTTTGTTTGAACTTTTTAACACATTTTTTAACACACATTTTACTTTTTATAGCATCATTTTATATTTTATTTTATATACACATAATTCTATTTTCATTAGTTGTTTTCTTTACAAACTTGCAATATTATTGTTGCGCTCGGACTTAGCTCTAATTTTGCAATCACCTTGACGCGCGGGTACGCTTGCTTATGGCACGACCTAGCTCGTCGGATATGGGTGGATTCTTTGCGTCAAAATGATACGCGTCCATCGCGCTACACAATAAACTCGTACCCGATATATATATATATACGTGTTTCATTGCCAGGAGGTAACCAACTGTCACCCAGGAATCACATGTGAGATACTAGCATGCAAATAGTCACGTAAACCCCTAACAAATGCGGAATCTGCCTTAGATGTTATCGACAGTCCTGACCAATCCCTCACCTGCCATGCCGTAATGGCCGATCTCTATTAAAATTTTCTTTACAGCCCCTCTTCTAAACTTTGTGTCCGATTCATGAACTATAACTACTCATCCCGTCCTCGTCCGTCTGCTCTTCTGGTCTGGTTTGATCCCCAACACACACACAAAATGTTCTTAGTTGCACATATTATTTTATTAAAAAAAACATAACTCCCAGTATCACTTAAAAACCTAGTTTAGTATCATCAACATTCATTTTAGCTTATATTTACTGATATTAATTTTTTGTTTGCTTGTTTTATCCATATTTGCTTAATTTTCTAATTTATTATTCATTTCTTCATTTATTTTGTCTTTATATCATATTTTATTATTTTAACAGATTACCAGAATCATTTCTTACACGTAAATTCCTAGTGTTACAAATCAATTCTTTTCTCTTCTTTGCCTTTTTACTTTTTCTTCCATTTTTCCTTTTTTTCTTATACCCCTTTTAATTCTCCTTCGTTATAATTATTTTACTTTACATTTCTTATAATTAAGTGTTTAATTTATTCGCTTTTTAATTATTTCTTTAATTCTTTTCATTGGATTTTTTTTTCTTTTCTTTTGTACATATGTATGCATATATGTTTGTACATATACTGCTAAGTTTTACTACACGTTCTATCAAAATTCTATATAGCCCTTTTTATAGCAACACGAAAATAAAATTATGCCCCACTGAAGGGTTAAACTTTAGATTTAGGTACAACTCACTCGCTTCCCAATCAAATAACTTTTGATTGATTATTTGGCTAAGTGGACGCACAATTTGCTGCCCCAGGCAGCGAACGAAATCTTTATAATACGTCTCATCAGCAAGACCTGAATCCAGATGCAATTTACTTGGTTTAATGGGATTGATTACCTTTAGGTCTGCCGTCGTTGCTGAGACAGTAACTCACAGTCTCCACCAAGACACCCCACTACGTAGGTCACGCTTTTTACGCGAAGCACTACCCAGTGGAGTTCTCTAGATACGGTTGCTGTGAAAATACTTTAAAATGAAATATATACATACGTCCATAAAAATTCAATAGCAGACGTACCGGTTGTTCTTATAACCACCTCGTCTTCAACTACAGTTTCTTAACACTGTATTTTTGGATCTTAATAAAAATGCTCCTTGACAGTATAACGAAATACTCAGCACTGTTAAAAGTGCTATTACTGTACTATATCAACAATATTCTTTTGTTGTCTTTTTCCCTTTTTTTTTACCTTTCAATTTTAATTTTGCTTCTTTAACCTCCTTGTGGTTCAGCGAATGAAAACGAAAAGACCGGATATTGCAGCGAGTATAAACTCGTCAAGTTCATATGTCAGACCTTAAGCTCAAATGTCAAATGATGTGGAAGCGTTCGGAAATATTTAACGATCCTTCAATAGTCCCATAATTTACTCTTCGTTGTTTACAGTGGCTCCTCACTATATCTCTATTTTAACAACTTAACATAAACATTGTTATGTCTTTCAGCTAGGGTGCTACATATACTTATGCATATGACTACTAAACATGATAATGTCCTTTCTTTTTCTTTGCTTTCAACTTCTTTCTTAATAAATACTTATATATATATATATATATATATATACTACATATATACATATACATATATATAATATATATATACATGTGTATGTATGTATGCTTCTTATACATTTTGCTCCAAACATGTACTTATATATATCTTATCTAAATACAATTTTTTTTTTAACCTAGTTATTATCTCATACCGCAACACAGCGAGTCAAACGAACGACTTTAGATGGTGGTTGGCTCGAAAAGCGAAATATTATTTATTTTTTTCTTTTTTTTTCTATCATTTATGCAAGGAAATTTGATTTTTAACGTCATCTAACAAACGTGGGGCAAGGGCCCACGACCGTCTCATGCTCTAAATTTCGTAACCTTTCAACGGATCTGGCTAGCCAGGTCTACCAAACTACTCAAAGGTCTCCTGGATTTCAAACTTTAATGTTTTCTGCGTGATATACTCCCACTACTTTGCCTCTAGTGTATCCTAACTCGTACAAAGAATTACCTAGTACCCTCAAAACGATAGCCTTTACATACTTAGGTGCTAACTTAGCATTATAATGCTTCGTAGCATCACTCAACTTATAGTTTCTTCTGTACACACACTGGCCAACTCTATAAGCAACATTTCTTGACCTAAGGTCATAACACTTTTTACCTTTTTCGTAGGCTCGTTTCAGATTCTGAGAGATTTTCTGTCTAAGGAGCTGCAATTTTACGTCTTTCGATAAAATTTCTACCTCCGAATCATTAATGGCGTTTAGCTTCCGAAGCAGCTCATATGAATCCGCGTGCTGTACCATGGTTTGGCCGAACACTGCTCTATAAGGCTCCGTGTCTATAGCTTCATGCAAAGAACTTCTTAGAGCAAAAGCTGCTTTTGATACATGAGTGTCCCAGGTCCTCTGGTCCTGTTCATCCAGATATGCTCGAATTATAGCCAGCATCGACCGGTTCACTCGCTCCGACGAAATCGACTGGGGAGCATATATAGCTGTTTTCATATGTCTAACCCCGTAACTATCCAGGAATCCCTTAAACATGTCGGAAACAAACTGTCGGCCATTGTCCGATACAACAACCTCGGGAACACCGAAGATATGAAATATGTCGTTTTCTAGGTACTTCACCACTTCCGTTGTTGTGGCGTTCCTCATGGGCTTGAGGAACACAAACTTTGAATAGTGATCCAGCACGAAAAATACATAACTGTTTCCCTGACGACTGCGTGGATACGGTCCACAAAAGTCAATGAACAGTCTTTGAAAAACTCGTTCTGATGTTATCTGATTCCCCATGGGTGGCCTAGAAATACTGTTCGTGGCCTTAGTGCATTTACAAATCTCGCAACCTGCTATAAACGCTTTAGTATCTGCCACCATACCGGGCCAATAATATTTCACCCTTAGACGATACAATGTCTTCCCCAAACCTCCGTGTCCGGCTGAACTATCAGAATGATATTTTTCCAACAACTTATTGCGAAGCCCTCTAGGCACCCATACCTTCCATACGTTCTCAATGTTTTCGTCAGCCCTAAACATAGTCCTCTTGAAAATTATGCCATCTACATTCTTTAAGTCTGGTAGCACACTACTATTTGTCTCAACATAATCTATCCATTTTAAGTACTCGGCCTCCCTAAATTCTGCTGCCCTAAAATCAAGCTCTGAACCCTCACTGACTTCGCCTATCTCATCTACAAACATTCGACTCAACGCGTCGGGCACGATATTTGCTCTACCTTTCCTATGGACGATATCGAAATCAAATGCCTGCAACTTAAGACTCCATTTGAGCCATTTTAGGCTCATGTGATCAGTTATTATTGTGAACGGTAGACCATCAATATACTGACGAAATTTCTGAACACCCACCACTGCTGCGAGACATTCCAATTCGGTGATGGTATAATTTTTCTGCGCTGAGTTCAGCTTTCGTGACATATACGCCACAGGTCTCTCATTGCCTTCTTCATCCAGCTGGAACAGTACACTGCCAATGCCTGTTGTAGATGCATCGCATTGTAAGAAGAAATGCTTCTTGAAATCGGGATTTACAAGTACCTTTGGTGAAGCTAGCTCATGCTTCAATTTATTAAAGGCCTCTAGAGCTTCCGAGGACATTTGGAATTGTTTCGCTTTTTTCAAGCAATCTGTCAGTGGAGCGGTGACCGTAGCAAAGTTAGGCAAAAATCGCCTATACCATCCGCACATTCCAAGAAACCTGCGTAGCTGCTTAATAGTATTTGGGGGTGGAAAATCTAGCATGCATTGTACCTTTGACGGGTCCGTACGCAGCTCTCCTTGGCCTATGACAAACCCAAGATAGGACACTTCTTTCTGGCAAAATTTTGACTTTTCTAGATTAATGGTTAAGTCTGCCTCAGCCAAGCACTTAGCCACCTCGGTAAGGTGTTGAAGATGTGAGTCAAAATCTGGAGAGCAGACCAACAAATCGTCTATATATATGAAAACAAACTCTCGTAGCTTTGAAGGTATCACGCGGTCCATAAGACGACACAGCCTCTGGCTGGCGTTGCACAAGCCGAAAGGCATTACTTTGAACTGGTACAACGGCCTGCCAGGAACCGTAAACGCCGTTTTCTCTCGCGATCCCTTCTGAAGGGGAATCTGCCAGAAGGCATCCTTCAAGTCCAGACTAGATATAAAGAAAGTATTTTGAAGGCGGCCAAGGATACCCTCCACGTGTGGTGCCGGATAAGCATCCTTTTTAGTTCTTTCATTTACCTTCCGTAGATCGATGCACAACCGGTCTTTCCCTGGCTTTTCTACGATAACTATGGGTGAACTCCATGCGCTATCGCTCTCTTCTATCACGTCAAGAGAAATCATCCTATCTACCTCTTGGTAAGCTTTTTTCAATTTTACCGGTGACATCGGGTAATATTTCTGTTTGACAGGCAACGTTTCATCAAAGACTTCAATTACGTGTTCCATTAGATGTGTTCTTCCTAGCCCTAGCTTTGCGTACGATGGGAACAAGTTTTTTACAGTTTCTAGCCGTCTTTGCTGCGTAGCTGTAATGTGGTACTCGGTTCTACTAGTAATATCAATTTCTTCGATCTTAGGATAAATTTCAAATTTTTGCCAGAAATCTATGCCTAGATAAAGCTGCTGTTGTAAGCCAGGCACTAAATAAAACACCATCGACACAGATTTATCCCTCCATGTGACTTTTGCCTCTGCTTTACCTACTATGGGCTGTACTTTGCCATCAGCCACCTTTACTTCATCATCTAGCGTCTGAACCGAGAGTTTTAGTGTTTCCACCAATTCTAAAGCACCCTTGCCAAAACAACTCACACTTGCCCCGCTATCTAGCATACCTGTAACCTCACAATCTCCTATCAAAATCTTTGTATATGGACGTTGATCTGTCGAGTCTCTAATTATCGTCGCTGCTATCGCTTTTCGTTCCGTTTTCCTAAATTTAGATTTCTGCCTCATTTTCTTAATTTTGTTAAATTTTCTTGTGTCTGCTTTTTCATGATCGTTAAATAATCGTGCCCTAACCTCCTCATAATTTTCTCGCCGAGTTTCTAATGTGGCATACCTTGTACCTAACTCCCGCTTTTCTTTTGGGCGCCTCTCCCTACTCGTCTGCAAAAGACTCACTGAGGTATTATTTCCGGGACTAGATTGACAAGACGATTCAGCCCGGTCTGATCGCCGGACTTCCCGTTTTCCGCCTCGCATTTTGCACATAATGAATATCTTAGATTTTTCTTATCACATTTAAAACAAGTAAGCTTATGAAAGGAAGAGTCACATGGACAATGTGAATTTTTTTCATGCCTGGAAGAGCCAGGCTGCTGGGCTTGTTCGTCCCTCTGCTTTTCGTCCACCCCGACACTCTTACGTGCTCGCCTCTCAAAAGCCTCAATATTTGAGCCCTCCTGGTCATCAACCTCTTCATAGGTCTCCCATCTTAATTCATCAACTTTCTTTCTATACGTGGACTTGTTTGAAAACTGTGACAGATGTTTTTCAGCACGTCTGCACTCGAATCGAAGCTCACTCAAACTTTCAATTTTACACCCAAAAATCAAATCCCTAATTCTAAACCTCAAATTTTTCCTTATAATGTTAACAAGAGTCTTTTCGTCAAGTTTGTTCTTCATGGTGAATGCCATTCCCCGTATTGCCGCATAATAGTCGTCGAAGGATTCGCCTACATTTTGTATACGTTCGTTCATGGCAGCTCGTATTTCTTCATCACAGTCGGCCTGACGAAATTGATACAGAAATGCTAAACGAAAATCCGTAAAACTGGATGCTTCTTCGTCTGCGTGTTCTTCCATGTATAGCCAATACCACTCCTGCGCTTGTTTTTCCAAAAGAAAATGAAAGTTTGTATACAAATCCTCACTAGAAATACCATGCTTCTTCTGAAGACTTTCTACCCTAAATAAAAATCTTTCTACTGGTATTGACTTTGGACTGCCATCATACCTTAAGCCCCAGTTTCTAACACGCCTATCCTTCCCACTTTCTGTATCCTGCCGAGTATGGCCTGTCCGAGGAGAGGGTGTGTAATCTGATGCTTGTTCAAACAACCTTCTTCGAGGATAGCTTTGACCTAATTCACCTGTAACCTGATTACTCGTCTCCTCTGGATCTCTTCCAGCTCTCTCCAAGTTCAAAATTTTTTGACCAATGCTATCTACCTCTTGCCTTATGCCCTTAACTGCCGTTCGTACCGCATCAGTGGTTGCCCTACTCACTTCCATCTGATACTGAACGAACATCATTTCGAAACGCTTAACGACTGCTTCAAGGTCACTCACGGGTGGTAGCGAACACGCCCCTTCAACCTTGTCGCTATCGTCATCTAACGCTGCTTGACCAGTATTTTCTGTCACTACTCTATTTATGATCTTACCGCTCCGCAGTTTTGCTAAATTAGTTTCCTCGTCAGTCATCCTAAATAGTATTGAAATTTGCCTAATAATATTGTAAAACTCTTCGCCAAATTCAAATTTCCTTTTGTTTTTATTATTTACCTATTATATAACTAAAATTAGTGTTTTAATTCACTATAATTTCACCAACCATCTACCAAAATCTTCGCCGGAAATTATAATTAGCTTCAAAATTTCGTATATAATATTGTGTTTCTTTTGTTCCTCTGATTTCAAATCAAAACTATCATTTCAACTTATGTGTGTGTCGGTTCACAAACCGCATTGTCTTACTTAAATCTAAATGTCTAGTCCGTCTGTCCAAAATCTTCCCTACGCAGACTACCCCAACCAACTGCACTAAAACTCAACGAATTGGGCTGGCTGTCTTTGTAAATACTATATCTTATTTTTAAATTTCTGATAGTGCCTCAAACCTCAATGTTAAAATTAAAACTCAAAAATGCAGCAAGATGCAACTATCCAGAACTATTAATATGACTAAACCTACCTTCGGCACAATCAAAAAGTTTTCTGGCAACTATCTTGAGCTACCGAATAAATGTCTACATAAACCAATGTCTGTCGACTTTAGGCAATCGAAAACCTCTGTAACAATGAACTCATACCCACATAAAACATGAATTAATCGAAAAAATATAATACTCTTAGCTACACCTTGATCCAGGGAAAATATCCTTAGACCCAATGCAGTGGATTTGCAACAAAAACAACGTCCTGTTGCCTAACGTTGGGCGCCAGTGTTGCGCTCGGACTTAGCTCTAATTTTGCAATCACCTTGACGCGCGGGTACGCTGGCTTATGGCACGACCTAGCTCGTCGGATATGGGTGGATTTTTTGCGTCAAAATGATACGCGTCCATCGCGCTACACAATAAACTCGTACCCGATATATATATATACGTGTTTCATTGCCAGGAGGTAACCAACTGTCACCCAGGAATCACATGTGAGATACTAGCATGCAAATAGTCACGTAAACCCCTAACAAATGCGGAATCTGCCTTAGATGTTATCGACAGTCCTGACCAATCCCTCACCTGCCATGCAGTAATGGCCGATCTCTATTAAAATTTTCTTTACAGCCCCTCTTCTAAACTTTGTGTCCGATTCATGAACTATAACTACTCATCCCGTCCTCGTCCGTCTGCTCTTCTGGTCTGGTTTGATCCCCAACACACACACAAAATGTTCTTAGTTGCACATATTATTTTATTAAAAAAAACATAACTCCCAGTATCACTTAAAAACCTAGTTTAGTATCATCAACATTCATTTTAGCTTATATTTACTGATATTAATTTTTTGTTTGCTTGTTTTATCCATATTTGCTTAATTTTCTAATTTATTATTCATTTCTTCATTTATTTTGTCTTTATATCATATTTTATTATTTTAACAGATTACCAGAATCATTTCTTACACGTAAATTCCTAGTGTTACAAATCAATTCTTTTCTCTTCTTTGCCTTTTTACTTTTTCTTCCATTTTTCCTTTTTTTCTTATACCCCTTTTAATTCTCCTTCGTTATAATTATTTTACTTTACATTTCTTATAATTAAGTGTTTAATTTATTCGCTTTTTAATTATTTCTTTAATTCTTTTCATTGGATTTTTTTTCTTTTCTTTTGTACATATGTATGCATATATGTTTGTACATATACTGCTAAGTTTTACTACACGTTCTATCAAAATTCTATATAGCCCTTTTTATAGCAACACGAAAATAAAATTATGCCCCACTGAAGGGTTAAACTTTAGATTTAGGTACAACTCACTCGCTTCCCAATCAAATAACTTTTGATTGATTATTTGGCTAAGTGGACGCACAATTTGCCGCCCCAGGCAGCGAACGAAATCTTTATAATACGTCTCATCAGCAAGACCTGAATCCAGATGCAATTTACTTGGTTTAATGGGATTGATTACCTTTAGGTCTGCCGTCGTTGCTGAGACAGTAACTCACAGTCTCCACCAAGACACCCCACTACGTAGGTCACGCTTTTTACGCGAAGCACTACCCAGTGGAGTTCTCTAGATACGGTTGCTGTGAAAATACTTTAAAATGAAATATATACATACGTCCATAAAAATTCAATAGCAGACGTACCGGTTGTTCTTATAACCACCTCGTCTTCAACTACAGTTTCTTAACACTGTATTTTTGGATCTTAATAAAAATGCTCCTTGACAGTATAACGAAATACTCAGCACTGTTAAAAGTGCTATTACTGTACTATATCAACAATATTTTTTTGTTGTCTTTTTCCCTTTTTTTTTACCTTTCAATTTTAATTTTGCTTCTTTAACCTCCTTGTGGTTCAGCGAATGAAAACGAAAAGACCGGATATTGCAGCGAGTATAAACTCGTCAAGTTCATATGTCAGACCTTAAGCTCAAATGTCAAATGATGTGGAAGCGTTCGGAAATATTTAACGATCCTTCAATAGTCCCATAATTTACTCTTCGTTGTTTACAGTGGCTCCTCACTATATCTCTATTTTAACAACTTAACATAAACATTGTTATGTCTTTCAGCTAGGGTGCTACATATACTTATGCATATGACTACTAAACATGATAATGTCCTTTCTTTTTCTTTGCTTTCAACTTCTTTCTTAATAAATACTTATATATATATATATATATATATACTACATATATACATATACATATATATAATATATATATACATGTGTATGTATGTATGCTTCTTATACATTTTGCTCCAAACATGTACTTATATATATCTTATCTAAATACAATTTTTTTTTTTAACCTAGTTATTATCTCATACCGCAACATTATATAGAAATGAGAATATAATATACTTCCTGTTACCTTATCATACCTTACAATAAACTTTTATGAACAGCTTAAATAGTAATAGGGGTAATTCTAGAGGCGGTATTGGGACAATGATAAAAATTTTTGGCCACTCAAAGGAATGGTATTAAAATCTGTCATATCAATGCCCAAAGCTTGAGATATAAAATTGAAGAGTTTAGATTTATTTTTGCGAACTCTGATATGTGTATCTGAGACATGGTTTAAACCTGATTTTTCTGATTCATCAATTTCTTTGCATGGTTATAAAATCATCAGGGTTAACAGAAATCGGTATGGAGGTGTGGCGATTTATGTAAAAAAAGGAATTGCAATTAAAGTTCTAAGTAAATCTGCAGATAATGATATGGTAGTAACTGGTTCCGAGAGATCTGAAAATTTAGTACAACATTTATTTCTTGAAGTAAGTTATGAGGGAAGAAAACTACTTTTAGGATGTGTATATAGACCTAATGATCGTATTTGCATGGAGAGATTTATGCATACCCTAGAAACATATACTGTCACATACGAAGATGTTATTATCACAGGGGATTTTAATTTAAATATCCTAGTAAACAATAATCTAACTAACAATATGCTTACGCTTGGTCTTAATTCCCCTAACACAAATGTTGGTACACATTTTACGAGTACCAGCAGTACGCTTCTTGATCTTTTCTTTGTGAGTGATATTTCGAAGGTATTGCTTTATGACCAACTGTCTGCATCCTGTTTTTCACATCATGACCTAATTTTCATGACATATAACTTTCAGTTAAATGTGCCCGAACAATTTGTTAGTTATCGGTATTTTAAAAATATTGATTACTTAAGACTAGAAGAAGAATTTTTCAGTATTGATTGGAGTGTGTGCTATCGTTTAATTTCTGTTGATGATCAGCTCTCTTTTCTGCAAGACAACCTAAATAATTTATACAATCTGGTGGTTCCCGTAAGAACAAAAATTATTAATAGACATAGCAAGCCCTGGTTCACTCATAATATAAAACAAGCGATTAACCGCAGAAATTTTCTATATTCTCGATGGAAACGTTTCAAAACCACGGAATTGCATGAAGTATATCGGGTATCACGTAACATAACCAACAATTTAATTAAAAAAGCTAAGTCTGACTATTATGCTTCAAAGTTCTCTGCTGCTATAGACTTGAAAAAAACATGGCAAACGATTCGCGAAATTGGAATTGGCAAACGTTGTAGTCAAGAGCCATGTACTGTTGATGCCAACATCTTAAATAACCAATTTTTAAATATTCCAAATGTCCAACCGAATTCTAATTATTACAATTTCTCTCATGATATTATAAGCAACAATTTCAACTTTTCAAACGTAAGTCAATAAGATGTTCTCTGTAGCCTGCTGTCAATAAAATCCAATGCAATTGGTGTGGATGGGTTGGATCCAAGGTTTTTAAAAATACTTATTCCAAAACTTCTTCCTTTTATAACATTTGTTTTTAACAAGATCTCTACTACCAACCACTATCCCAAAATTTGGAAGCTTGCTAAGATTATTCCTATACCTAAGTCTAATTCTGATTATCGGCCCATATCAATATTACCGTTCTTATCTAAAGCCTTTGAAAGGTTAATTCATATGCAAGTTACACAGTACCTTGAAATCAATAATATGCTCACTGACCGCCAATCTGGTTTTCGCAAAAATCATAGTTGTACAACAAAAATCATAGATGTTGCTGAAGATATAAGACAACAGGTAGACTGCGGTAAAGTTACATTTTTAGTCCTCTTGGATCATTCTAGAGCGTTTAATACTGTTGACCATAGCATGTTGTGTCTTAAACTTAAACATATGTTCGGATTTGCATCAACTGCAACAGATCTCATATATTCATATCTATTTGATCGATTTCAATATGTTGAAACACCTACCTCAGTTTCAAGCTCTTTGCCATTGGTTCGGGGTGTTCCACAGGGCTCGATCTTAGGCCCTTTACTTTTTTCTATATACGCGAACGATCTTCAAGACAAACTCGAGTACTGTAAGCTTAGATTATATACTGATGATGTACAGCTTTACATTAATTGTAGCAGCACAGCGGTTGATGAATGTGTAAGGACTTTAAACCAGGAGCATGGCCGTGTTTATGAGTGAGCCACCGCTAATGGGCTAGTAATTAATCCTACCAAGTCCAAGTGCTTGATTATTAAAAAGAAGCTATTAAAGCTTGATTGCAATCCTATTATAACTTTAAATAACCAGTCCATAGATATTGTAAACTCTGTAAAAAATCTCGGCATATACTTTAACAATATACTTACTTGGTCTAATCATGTTAGCTTTGCATGTGGTCGAATGTTCTCAATGTTAAGAAATCTCTGGCAAACGCAATATTGTACTCCAATTAAAATTAGAATACTTCTTGCTAAATCGTATTTAATACCTATCTTGTTGTATGGCTGTGAACTATTTGCCAGCTGCGATAGTGAAAGCAAAAGAAAACTTAATGTAGCATTTAATAATATTATTCGGTATGTATATGGTATAAGAAGATATGCACATATTTCGCAATATGTAACATTGCTTTACGGTATTATTCTTGATGGTTATCTAAGAGTGCGTATTTTATTGTTTATGCACAAAATTATATATACACAGCAGCCCGTACATCTCCATGACCGTTTAAGCTTCTCTACACTTAATAGAGGCAAAAGATTTTTATCATTTGGCCATCGCACACTGATTTCTAAATACCATTTCTTTGTTCACGGCATCAGTCTCTGGAATGGAATCCCCCGTAGATTACAATTCTTGAATAACGCACGTCAATTTTGGAAAAATCTTTTTTCTCATTTTTCATGTTGAATATATAAAAATTATGATTGAATAAAAACGTTTTTTGTTTGTGTGCTAACTTTTCACTAGCTTTATAACATTAAATTTTATTAAATTTTAAATTTTATTACATATATATTTTATTAAAATTACCTACAATTTATGTCAAAATTACTTAATTAAGACTTATAAAATTTTTTATTTGATTTATTGTATTTGCATATGCTTAGTTCCATACTGCAATATAAGACTTAAGTCTTGTGTATGGCACATCGAAAAGAAATAAATAATAATAATAATAATAATAATAATATGCAAATGATTTTTCAGCAAGACTACTATCTTTTGATAAAACTCGATTCCAAGCTGAATTTTCCAGTATTTTATCAGCTTTATTTTTAGTACTTAAATCCTTATTTTTTGAATACGCAATATCGTGATTTTTAGAAGCAGAGTCCAATAAATTAATTCCTTTGTCACCTCGATTTAAACGTTTTTGTAGAGCGTTTATTAATTTATATAATATACCTCCTCCAACGAAGGTGATTTTATGACTAAACGTTTTCTGATATCGTATAACCATATTATCTAATTTTTTCTATAATAAGAGGTAACATTTATGAAATGCATTTAGTTACAAAAATGCAGTTAGTGAAACAACATAAAAATATTTTAGTTCGTAATATTAATTAATCGTCGAACATTACTTAAAATATAAAGCATAGCCCCCTCTTAGCAAATTCTATTCGTGCTCTAATAGTGGGACCATCAAATTGTGGAAAGACTAATGTTATGATTGGCTTACTAGAAAGTCCTAATGGAATCAAGTTTGAAAACATCTATTTGTTCTCAAAATCATTATATCAGCCCAAATATGAATACCTGAAGAAACTAATTTCACAAATTAAAGGAATGGGATATTATACATTTACAGATAATGAATCAGTTATTCCACCTGACGAAGCTAAAACTAATTCAATTATGATATTTGATGATTTTGCATGTGAAAAGCAGAATAATATATGCACATATTTTTATATGGGGCGACATAGGGATGTTGATTCATTCTACTTATGTCAAACTTATACTAGAACTCCCAAGCATTTAATAAGAGACAATGCAAATGTTATTATAATGTTTAAGCAAGATGAGACAAATATGAAGCATGTTTATAGAGATCATGTTGGCAGCGATATGAGTTATGAAAAGTTCCAAGAAATCTGTCGCGAGTGTTGGAAGGATAAATATGGATTTTTGGTGATAAGCAAAGATAACCAATTAAATAATGGTCGCTACAGAAAGCAATTTGACTATTTCATAACTATATAAACTACTCTTCATATACATTCACTTTAGTTATTAATCTAACTTTAAACTTCATACATCTATTTGCTATAACCTGAGCTGCTACCTGATAAACTGATCTGAAAACTAGACCAGCTCCTGAAAAGCTGATCTGATAACCAGACCAGGTCCCAAAAAGCTGATCTGCAAACCAGACCAGGTCCTGAAAAGCTGATCTGATAACCAGACCAGATACTGAAAAGCTGATGTGTTAACCAGACCAGGTCCTGAAAAGCTGATCTGATAACCAGACCAGGTCCTGAAAAGCTGATCTGATAACCAGACCAGGTTCTCAAAAGCTGATCTGATAACCAGACCAGGTCCTGAAAAGCTGATCTGAAAACCAGATCAAGTTCTGATAAGGTGATACCTGATCTAATAGGTGATAACTGCTATTTACTATTATTAAACATGGATGAGAAAATTTTAAAACAGTTGGTGTTGACAAGAAATATCTTGAAGAAAAAGCCTCGTAGTATAAAAACTGGATGAAATAGATACATGTGAACAACTAAGAGATTCATTTAAACATATAATAGAACCACTCGAAGAATTCATAAATAGTTCTAAAAAATTAAGAGAATTCACATAAAAAAAGAAAGTAAAATGAAGACAGAAGTTGAAAATAAAACAAGTTTTAAGCCTGAAAAACATCAGTCAAGATAGAGACAAGTAAACCAAAGAAACTAGCAAAAGGAACAGATTCCAATAATGAATGGAAATTTGGCGATAGTAACCTCAAACTTAATGAAGATAAAATTCAAGTTGGTGGTCAAATATGTGCTGTAACACCAGGGCTATTTTCTCAACTGTTTCATAAAATACCAAATAATTATGATAAATTTAAACTCGAAATCTATAAAAAGATTTTAATTACTACTAATGCATACAGAAGAGACTATAAACCTGATGGTCAAATAAAGGGTACTAGAGGATATAAACATAAACATATTATTAAGACATTTATCGATTAGTTAAACCAGAAGAATTTACCCGAATCAACAGGATCTAAGCCAAAAGTTAGCTATTTAGATGATGGAATTTAATATTCATAAGCCCAACTATATACACTGGGATGATCTAAATGAGTTAGTAGATCGACTTCGACTACTGCTGGCATCACAAGCTGCAGGTCATACTAATTACAATAACGAGATTGTATCAATTATTGGAGAACTACGTGAAGCGAATATAATACATTAACTTTAATAAAGTATATCAAGCATGTCTGTTGATAAATTTGGACACTATTTAAACGATACTAGCAATATAACTTCTTTGAAAAATGCACCTAAAGTGTGGGGGTTCTTTGTGGATACGAACAACAATATTGATGTCCAAAACAAAAGGATCAAGGATGTTGCAAAAGCTCTGGAGGAAAACGATGTTATAAATAAATTGTTTCTGCAAACTCAAATTGAAAAACTAGAAGAGAAATTATTAACATACTTTAAGGAAGATATTCAAATGCAAATCGAAGAACTACAACATGAAATAAAATTAGAGATAGAAGAAAATAGTAAAATTGAAAAAATATATTCAAAAAACTAAAACATCCTTTCAAGAACAAATTGAACAGCTTAATGAAAAAATTTATAGATTGGAAAACTACATGTTTGTATCAATAGCTGAAAGCCCTTCAAGTAGATCACAACACTCTCCAAAAAATCTGTAAAAACAACTTAATGTCTTCAAAAAAAAATTTAGTAATCGAACTCCATAAGCAAGCACGAAAACATTTTGTACGTCGTGTAGTTGTAATGAAAGGAATAGATGTTCTTTGGCAAGCTGATTTAGTTGAAATGGGGAACTATTCTAAAGAAAATAAAAATTATCGATTTTTGTTGACTGTAATCGACACATTTCCAAAATGGGGCAGTACCATGGGCAGTACCACTAAAAACAAAAACTGCACTCGAAACAATCAAGGAAATGGAAGATATTTCTGAATTGGGGCGAGGACCAAAAAACTTACAAACAGATGATAGTAAAGAATTTTTCAACAAAAACTTTGAAAAATCAATGCATAAATACAACATTAATCACAACTCAACATATAGCAGTATGAAAGCATCAACAGTGGAACGATTTAATAGAACATTGAAAGAAATGATGTGGAAAGGATTTAGCTATAATGGTTTATATAAGTGGATTGATATATACAAAGATTTAGTTAATGCATACAATAAAAAATTTCATCGCACAATTAAAATGTCTCCTATTAAAGTCAACTCAACAAAGCAAAAGCTGCTAAATACAGTATACAGCCATTTGAAGATGTAAAAAATTTCGAAATTTAATGTAGGAGATTATGTTCGCATAAGCAAATATAAGCGTATATTTGAAAAAGGTTATACTCCAAATTGGACCACAGAAATATTCACAATTACCAAAGTTTAAAATACAAATACTGCAACATATATATTAGAAGACTATCTTGGTAATCCTATTAAAGGTACATTCTATACTGATGAACTTTCAAAAACTAGATTTCCAAATACATATCTAGTTGAAAAGGTTCTTAAAACTAAAGCGAAGGAAGTATATGTTAAATAGCTAGGATTTTCAGATCAACACAATTCTTGGACAAGTAAAGATGAAATATTATAGTTGTAAAAAAAACTATATCACCAACAACATCATATCAAGAACAATAATAGCATTAATATTAAGAAACTAATGTTAATTTTAAAATAAGAAAATGAAATAAATATGTAAATTATGCTTATAAACCATACTGTGTACTAAACTTTATTTAATTGTAATCAGTCTGTTATAACGTCAATAGCACTTACTCTGAGCTCTAACTCATCAGAATTATCTGCTAGCTACTTTCCTCCTATTGAATTACATGGTGCATATGAGTGTGCTCTAACTGATTTTCATTCTTACAACAGTATTCCAAATGTAGACACTTACAACAATATGTTCCATATAAGAGAACATAAAATTGAAATACGAATTGGATGTTACAAATTAAATGATATAGTTGATTTTATAGAAGAGCAATACAAACGACTTTGTCCAGCAAATAAGATTTTTATTGAAGCCAATAACAATACAATGCAAGTTAAAAATAATAGTCTCAAGGATCCTGTAATTGGAAAATTATTAGGATTCAATAGCAAAATCCTAACACCAAACAAATATTATTATTCAGGTCTGCCAGTTAATATTTTTAAAGTGAATCTTTTGTGAATTGAAAGTAGTATCGCTATTAACACATATATGAATAACTCCAAATCGCATACACTTCACGAATTTCCGATAAATGTGCCTCCAGGCTATAAAATAGATGAGCTTCCAAGAAATCTCATCTATTTACCTGTAAACACCAGAGAGATAAGTTCACTAGCG
The DNA here is from genome assembly GCA_905220375.1 of Tachina fera. NCBI lineage: Eukaryota > Metazoa > Arthropoda > Insecta > Diptera > Tachinidae > Tachina > Tachina fera. The sequence continues at coordinate 72,079,190 of LR999965.1, read as the reverse complement.
CTGCGAGTACTTGATCAACACGGTGATTTAATTAATTTCCGAGGAGAGGAAATTACAATACTAATACATTTAAGACCAACTAAATAATGCTAATATACAATACAAATACATTGAAAAATATAGCAGCAAAAACAACAAAAACATTAAACCGACCAGCTCAACAAAAAGCTCTAACAACATCAAATAAAAATTTTCTAAAGTCTTTGAATTTTAAATTGAAGACAAAATGAGTTCAATAATAGATGTCTTAGATAAAGCCTTGTCTGATGAAAATATAATTAAAAAGAACTATCATATATATGTACCACATTTACAATCTTGCAACAATAATTATGAAATTAGAATTTCAATACAAAATCAAGATTTGTACGTGCTACCCACTGAGAGCTACATTTAAGCCGATGATAATAAGAACTTTATATTAAAAAAAAACTTTGTGCCATATCTGTTTGATGAAATTCGCTATGAGCTAAATGGAATTGAAATTGATCATTTAAGATATTTAGAAGCCACAAGCACCATAAAAAATTTGGTTTCTATGTCACCGAATTGTATAGCATTCTTTTTGTAAAACCTCTGTCGTCACAGAAAACTCTGTATGTTGCAAGAAGATGCAGAGCTGGAAAACTCTAACTCTATTTTCCCATAGAAAATAACTACCGAAAACAAGTTTTTATTACTACTTCGGTATGAATAAGATTGGTATTTATAATTAAAAAAAAAATTTAAAAATTTAACAAAACAAAAAAACGTTTCCAGGGTTGGAAAACTTTAACTTTTTTCCTTATAATTAAACATATTTCATGTTTTAGGAAGAAGGCTATTTTCTCAGGAACGGTAAAAGCTATTGGTCTGAAATTTGGACAGTGTATGTAGAACTTTGGTCGCTACAACAACAAATATATAGAAGCTAAAACTAAAGGGTGTTCCAAAATGAGTGACGAAAACTTTTAAAATCCCATGTAATATACATGCAATTGTATATACATATGTATATTGACACTTGAAATTTGTAATATTATTGTATTTTTATATAGGTTAAAACAATAAAAAAAATTTAAATTAAAGAGTGGTCCATCAGTTAATGTACGTATGACTATGTAATTTTGACAAATTGCTATATCTTGGAAACTGTAAGAGTTAAACTCTTGAAATTTTCAAAAACGGTCAAACTAAAAAATCCGAAAATTATAAAATCGCCTAGAATTAAAAAAACGTCAAAACGAAAAAAATCGCCAAAATGAAAAAACCGGAAAAATCCGCAAAAACGAGAAAAACGTGTCAAAACTAAAAAAATTTCCCACAATGACAAAAAAACGAAAAGAACCGCAAAAATCGCCAAAACAAAATAAATGCTTATATGAACAAAAATCGCCAAAAATTAAAAAAAACCTAAAACCTAAAAAATCGTTAAAACGAGAAAAAAGCACCAAAACTAAAAAAATCGCCCAATTAAAAAAAATGGCAAAAACCAAAAAAAAATCTGTAAAACGAAAAAAATCACCAAAACTAAGAAAAGCACCAAATTAAAAAAACGCCAATAAAGCAAAAAACGGCAAAACTAAAGAAACCCCTATTGAAAACGCTTAAAACCAAAAAAACCACAAAAACTAAAGAAATGCCAAAATTATATTTTATATAGGCTAAAGTTCTAATAGTGTTACTACGGAACCCTTCCTGCGCAAGTCAGAGTCGCACTTTACTGAATTTATTTTTAGTAAATGGATATGGAATAAAATGTATCACTAAATTACAGTCCTAACTATAAAGTAAAATAAAGATCATGTTCTGTTTCATTTCCCTGAAACCGTTTCTTTGAGCTCAAGAAATTCAAAAAATTGTTTAGGAATAAACGTTTACATAATACCACTATATATACCTTTTCCAATGGGATGTTTAAATTGAGGAAATTAACAATTTTGCAAAATCAAAGATTATTAAATAAAAAAGTTACACAGTCTACTTGGTATGGAGGTACAATACTAAAACTATTGTCGAGGTTCAAAGCTTTAGCGAGCATTAGATCGAATCTCATATCAAGTGGGATATTAAATATTGTTTTTATTGGATAGTGTTGATATAACGGCATTATTTGTTTGTTTAGCTATAAAAGCAACAAACTATTAACTTATTCATCAAGTATCAAGAATTAAAATTACTCTTAATGAACCAAATTCGTATCCCAATAAATGCGCTTCATAATTAATCTTACTACTAAGATATATAGATGTAATCAATTCCTTAATAATTGCATTTGAACTTTTATCCAAACACCGAAGTATAAAAAGATGAACCATTTCTTTTTTGCTCTCCTGAAAAGTTATATTTTTTTAGAATGTAAGGCAACGATATTCAACTTATTGCTAATATAAAAAAAACATATTTAATCGAAAAATACCTAGAAGTCACTTATTAAAAATTGCACTAGAGAATAAAGTATGCATTTTTTCACAAAATTAATATATACCTACACATCTCTGCGCTTATGTATGTATCTCTATACTACATAAGCGACCTTTGGTAAAGGGTATATAAGATTCGGCACAGTCGAATATAGCACTCTTACTTGTTTTTATATTGTTATTGGTAGTTGTATTAATTAAATATATTGGTTTATATATCTTTGAAAAATACCTAACATAATACTCGTAATTATACTTTTATATTAGGCTGTCCTAATTTAGTTGAAGCGAAATTTGAAACCTTACAGGGTTAAGTATTTTTTAAATTTTTTCGAAACAGGTTTAGAGGTCACAACTAGTATAGAAATTTTTTAATTTATGGGCTAAAATTTACATATAAAGGTGATTACTGTCAATGCAATAAAAATTTTCGAAATTTTTTAATTTGTGGGCTAAGGTAGTTAGTAACTGACGGTTCTATAGCAATAAAAATTGTCAAATTTGGGTAATTAACGTCAACAATTTTGTAATTTATGGGAAAATTTTAAAATAAAATTAAAGGTGTGAAGTGACGAGGGTACTTGATGGTTTGTAGATGTCTGTAGGTTGATGTACATACTCGTAGTTTATTTTCGTTGGCACGCATGCTTTGTACGTATGTTTTTGTTTTAATTTTGAATTGAAGTGTAATTTTTTTTGTTTGTCAAGTGGTTGCAGCATTTTTTTTATTTTCCTTTTAGCTGGTGACCATGGAAGGTTATTTTAGAAAACCTTATGTATGCTTGTTTGAAATCTATGAATGTTTTTTGTTGTTGGTTCTATTTAATTTGATTTTCCTATTTCCTATGTTTAAAGAGTTTGAAGAGATAAAATAAAATATGTAATTTATGAGCAACGAACTTACTTGAAGGTTGAAGAAATTGAAGTGTAAGATATTTAGGATTGTCAAAGAGATGCTCATGCATGTGTATTTGTGTATGTTTTTACAATAACTTTAGCGCTGCAGATGGGTAAGTAGTCGTATATGTATATAAAAAAGCGAGTGTGTAATGTCGGGTACACATCTGGCATTTCTTGTTTTATAATCATGTTTTAAAATGTGTGCAACGTCTTTCACGTTATGTTTTTTTATAGGGAAAGCAATACCACACAACACGAAAAAATTTCAGAAAATTACAAACGTTGACACTAGTACACACTGTTGCGATGTTACAAAATATCATAGTATGTACTCAGCATTTGTTTTTTTGTAATATTCTTTTTAGCTGATGGAGCTGGAAGGGTATTTATAGAAAGAAATTATGTATGCTGGTGAGATATTAATGTTTTTGTTGTTGGCTTTATTTAGTTTTATTTATTTTTTGTTTTTTTGTGTAAAGAGGCTGACATTTGTCAAACAAACCATGCACATTTATATACATAAAAACTTACTTACTACATACATATGTATGTATATGTAAATAAATTAATGAATAGCAGTTTTGTATATACATACATATGTATGTTGTAACAATGGAAGATTAGAACGTAATTCGTATAAATTGAGACGTTCTCTAATCTAGCCGCAAGTACAGCATTGTATCTAGCAAGTGCATCATCATCATATAAAATCTTAAAAAATACAATACATTCTATAAATTATTAAAATGGTATATAAATGTAATATGTGTAATAAGATATATAAATACCAAAAGTGTTTCTTGGATCATATCCAAAATCATGATGTTGAGGACCAATATATATATCCTCAACAACAGCAACAATATCAATATCCTCAACAACAACAACAACAATATCAATATCCTCAAGAACAACAACAATATCGATATCCTCAACAACAGCAACCATATCCTACCATGAAATGCTACCCAAATACTGAACAACAATTGCAATATCAACTACAACAACAACAAAAACAAATGTATTTGCAACAACCCTCTACCTCCATGCAATGGTACACAAATAGTGATGAACATCAACAACTACAATAGCAACCACAACAACGATAACTTCAAGGATCGGATGCTTATGGAGGTAATTTAATAAATAATACCAGCATTGATGAAGAAACTCAAGGAAGACATGAAAATAATATGAAATTTTACACCATAAGCAAAGCGTTCAAAAATAATATTGTAACGTATGGATTAAATAATAAAAGAGATGAATTTTTACTAGAAGATTTCATTGGTGAAAATGAATCAATTTTCATAGAGATGCTTGAAAGTCATTTACAAAGCCACACTGTAATAAAATTTAATATGAGTATTGTGGTAGAGGAGAGAGTTCAATATTATTCATCATAGAGCTAAAATGAATTTGTTGACCAGAGGATATGAAATATATGAAGTATTTTCTAACTAAATTTCAGAAATTCAAAATAAAATGAGTGAATTCCAAGAGAAGGACTCTGGTGGGACTTTGATACGCATAGTCCGAGCAGAGCTAAGTATTAATAAGGCTTCTCTAGTTAAAGGAGCAAACTGGATGAGTTTATCAGAAAAACTTCAAAAAAGAAAAGCTTGCATCAATGTAGAAAACACCGATCAATATTGTTTCAAGTGGTGTCTAATCCCCGCAGTAGATACTTCTCAAATAAAGAGTACACAGCGATGTAGCTCATACAATATTCATGACATAGCTGCTGACATCATTTGTACACAAAATGGTGTAACGCTAGATTTTAAGAATTTAATATTTCCAATATCTTTAAAAGATATTAAAATATTTGAGAAGCGGAATAGTGGAATCAGCATAAAAGTATTTGGTTATGATGAGGAAAATAATGTGTGAAGTACGGACCAGCGTATTATATTACAAAGGAGGAAAAATGTAATCATATCAACTTATTGTTGTTGGAAAATATCGTTAGTCATCATTACGTTCTAATAGAAAATATGTCTAGGTAAGCTAAAAGAGTCAAGTACTAGTTAATATAAATAAATATATATATATGTATATATATATATATATAAATTTAAATTTAAGGTAAACTTTTTATAATATTTATTATAAATGATTTAATTTAAATTTTTTTACAGATTATTAAGATGTCAAACGACAAAACATGAACACACTCTTAAATTGTGTAATGTATATCTGCAATTTACTCGCAGTGATAGGATCATGGAGCAACACAAAGTGGAGTGTGGTAAGATTGTAGCCCAGCTACAATCCCATAAGAACGCTACACTTAAATTTAAGGACCACCAACGACAGATGGATGTGCCTTTTGTCGTGTATGCAGATTTAGATTGCATAGTTGAGGACATCCAATGTAGAGTAAGTAAAAAAAATTATTTAACTAAAAAGCATATTCCCTGTGCTTTTAGTTATAATATTAAATATATTAACCATAATATAGATAAGTTTAGAATCTATACTGGTAGGGACACGGCAGAAGAATTTTTTGCTTTGTTGTTATGGATTGTGAAGATATATATATTAATTATTTAATGAGAAAGACACAAATGGATTCTTTATCCCCTTCAGAAATGTTCAGTTTTCGAAATGCTGTAAATTGTCACATATGTGATAAATTTTTAGGTAGTGATCGCGTAAGGGATCATTGTCATGTAACTGGCAAATTTAGAGGTGCAGCTCATAATATGTGCAACTTAAAATATCAACAACTAAAATTTATCCCTATTTATTTTCATAATTATTCGTCTTATGACTCACATCTTTTTGTTAAAGAGTTAGGAGAAAAGTCTGACAACATAAAAGTCCTTCCGCTAAATAAAGAACGTTATATATCTTTATCAACATATACAAAAATGAATGACGATTTCAATCTTGAACTTAGATTTCTAGACACCTTACGTTTTATGCCCGAAAGCTTATAAACTTTAGCCAATAATCCTACGGATAACGATTTCTATACAATTAAAGAGCAATTTACATCAGAAATAGAGTTTGATCTGGTTAGAAGGAAGGGGGTTTTCCCTTAAAACTATCTCAATTCTTTTGAAAAATTAAAGGATAGTCAACTTCCAGCGAGGGAAGACTTTTTGAACACACTTACCAATAGAGAATGTTCACATGAAGATTATGAGCATGCAAAAAAATTTGGCACACATTTGATTGCAAAACTTTACAAGACTACATGGAGTTGTATTTAAAAACAGACGTACTATTACTAACTGATGTATTCGAAAATTTTCGAAAAGTTTGTAAGGGAATATATAACCTAGATCCAAGCCAGTACTATACTGCTCCTGGACTGTCGTGGGATGCTATGTTGAAGTACACAAATATAGAATTGGAGTGGTTAACTGATATAGATATGTATAATTTCTTTAAAAGAGGGATACGTGGGGGATTGTACAATGTAGTAAAAGGTATTCAAAAGCAAACAATAAATATCTAGAGGACTTCGATAAAGAGAAACCCACAGAATTTCTAATGTACCTAGATGCCAATAACCTTTACGGTTGGGCTATGTCCGAATATCTACCATATGGAGGATTTAGATGGTTATCAAGTGATGAGCTAAATCTGGATCAAAATCGGATAGATAATAATTCAAATGATGGTTATGTGTATGAAGTTACTTTAGAATATCCCTCCAATTTGCACGAATCGCGCAATGACCTACCTTTTTGTGCGGAAAATAAAAAACCTTATGGAAAGAATCAAACTAAATTAATTGCTGACTTTTCTACTAAGCATTCATATATCATTCATATATATAGACTTAAATACCAAGCATAGAGCTAACGCTAAAAATACGTTTGAGAAAAACTTCTTCAAATTGCTCAATAATGCAGTATATGGTAAGACTATGGAAAATGTAGATAAGAAAAAATATGTTAGAATTGTAACAAACTGGAACAGAACGAATTGCAATCATTTGGGAGCCCAAGATTGGATATCTGAGCCCAATTATCATAGTTTGTCTATATTTTCAGAAGACATGGTGGCGATTCAAATGAATAGGCTCCAGACATATTATAATAAGCCTACTTACTTAGCATTTTGTGTGCTAGAACTTTCCAAATGGAAAATGTATAATTTCCATTATGGCTACATGCAGCCCAAATTTAAAACAAAACTGTCATTAAACTATATGGATACTGATTCATTCATATATACAATACGGACTGATGACATAAAAATGGACATACAGGATGAATTTGACACATCTGACTATCCTGCAGATAACATATATGGTATTCCTCGTTTAAACAAAAAGGTGCTGGATATCATGAAATACGAAAATTGTGGAAAAATAATGAAAGAGTTTGTTGAATTGCGATCTAAAATGTATTCATTTAGTGTTCAAGATAAACATGATGTAAAGAAATCGAAGGGGGTCAAGAAAACCATTTTAGATAAGTATAGCCTAAGTTCATATAGAGATTGTCTGTTTAATAAATCAAACGTATTTGATAATATGCTTACCTTTAAGTCGAGTTTGCATCAATTATATAATATGCAACTACATAAACTAATACTAAGTTATCAAGATTATAAAAGCAAAATCAAAAGTGATGGTATAAGCACATATGCATGGTACCATTCAGCAATAGAGGAACCAATCCTGATTATGAGCTAGACATGCTATTACAGGAAATGGATAGACTTCAAAAAGAAGAAGAAAGTTAAAATAAATGTAAATTATTGTAAATTTTTATTTTAATTTGAAATTTATTTGCTGGTGGTTCAGCTTGGTCTATATACGCATTTCATTGTTGCTGTAACAAATCATCAGTAGACTTCAACCACACATTTTGAACAGTCACAAACCTCTTACTTTATGCACAGACTTTCAAAAACTATATGAGAATTCATAGAATAATAATATTTTTGAAAATCACAAAGACAAAATAAGCTTAGTAGGCTTTGAAACTCATACAAAACCCAGCGAACAATTTATATTCGATGTGAATCTATTTTATTTTTCTACACCTTCATACAATTAGAAATCCATTGGATAACAATAAAAGTAATTACAAGGCAAAATGAAAAATAAAATCTAAAATTTAACATTTAAGAAATTTATTATTCGACATATTGTCATAATTATATTTCAAATTAAAATATAATTATGACAATATGTCGAATAATAAATTTCTTAAATGTTAAATTTTAGATTTTATTTTTCATTTTGCCTTGTAATTACTTTTATTGTTATCCAATGGATTTCTAATTGTATGAAGGTGTAGAAAAATAAAATAGATTCACATCGAATATAAATTGTTTGCTGGGTTTTGTATGAGTTTCAAAGCCTACTAAGCTTATTTTGTCTTTGTGATTTTCAAAAATATTATTATTCTATGAATTCTCATATAGTTTTTGAAAGTCTGTGCATAAAGTAAGAGGTTTGTGACTGTCCAAAATGTGTGGTTGAAGTCTACTGATGATTTGTTACAGCAACAATGAAATGCGTATATAGACCAAGCTGAACCACCAGCAAATAAATTTCAAATTAAAATATAATTATGACAATATGTCGAATAATAAATTTCTTAAATGTAAATTTTTATTTTTAAAATAAATGTAAATGTTAGTTATTAAGAAAAATTCTTTTGTTAAAAAATAAATGTAAATATTAATTATTAAAAAAAATTATATGAAAAAAAACAAAGAAAATATAACAAATAAAAAACAATAAAAACAAATATTCTTGTGCACATTTTTTATTTATTATCTATCCTTAAATATAATTTATGAATTTTCACATCTGTTATAATCTTGTGTTGCATTTTTTCCCCAATCTCATAACAAAATCGTGTCAGTTCAATCTTTACATACCTTTCATGTATTCCTTGTATTTCATTGAATTGGAGTTTTGTTTAAAGTGGAGCAGGTTGGTTATAATATTCATAATAGAAATGAAGAAATTGTTTTCTTAGAATGTTGTTCCAACATAAAATTGATGTAAAAAATACTCGAATTTGAGTTAATGATCTCCAAGTGTCAGAATCGATTTTTCTATTAGAGTTTCCTTGTGTGATAACTAAAAAACAAACATCCCTTTTATATTTAAAGTTATATTCAACATCTCTTTCATTTCATTATCAATTATATTTATAGAATTTAAAAAATTTCGACGATTAAGCATATCATGAATATAGTCGTTATAGCACATGAGGTGTAACCATTCTTCCCGGTCCAGTCCAATGTATTGCTTATTTTTATAATTCAGCCATATCATTGGCTTAAAACCAAAAGCTGTTGAAAATCCACATGAAATCTTCAATTTCCAATTGAGCAAGTATTCAAACTCAAAAACTAAATCATATATTTGAGGTTTTCGTTCTTGATTGGAGTAAAAAATATTCTTTAAAGTACGCTTATCCATCCTAAATGAAAATAAGAAATAAACTAATAGTTTTTTCGCTCTATTAATCTCTATATATACATATTTATATTAAAAAAAAAAAAAATTAAAAATTATTTTCTTTCTTATATGGAACATGGTGCTTATACATGTATCCGGCCGTTCCTCGCATCCTTCGCTGTACCAGGGGCAGCTGGCAAAATGCCCACTATCGGAGTCCTCCTTCTCTATAGCTCCATAGTCCTCATTTTCAGTGAGCATGGATATAAAGAAGTTTATGGTTTCCTTATACTCATAAAGCAATAAGTCCTCAAAAGATTTAAGGAATTCATATAACCGCTCACGGATTTGGCTCATTTTTTAAATTTTATTTAAATTTTCTTTCAAGAATCTTTTTTTTCGTTGAATGCTACTTTTATTCTAATATTCCTCAAAGATTTATGTTCCTATTTATAGTAAAAAAAATTCTTGCAAAATTAAAATTTTTCAAAAAATTTTGAGTTCTTTTGAAATTTTTTGTTTCAGTTACACTTTAGCACATGAATATAACTATCTCTATGATCTTTTGTTTGGAAATTGTTTGTTTTAGTTACGCCTTAGAACGTCAATATGTGTAACTATCTCTTTCACTACAATATTATTATATTATTATTTTATTATCAGTGAGAAAACAAACAAAAAATAATTACAATATGAGAAAAAGAGATAGCTACGATGCTGATCTTTCTTTTAAGAATTATTTCTTACCTATTTAAAGATTGGTAGAAATATTTAATACTATTAATAATAATCTGTCAAAGAATAAAAAAAATACATATACAAATTAAATTTAATTAATTAATATTGTGATAATGAATCCTCCAGATTTGATCAAAAAATTCAACACATTAAATAAAAAAATTAATACATATAAAAGAGCTCCAGGACTCAACTAAGTATGCAGTTAAAAACGCTAAGCGTGTGACTAGTAAATACGGCACCACAATTCAAATTGAAACAACATAATGTTTTTACCAAATCGGTACAACACGCTATCGGATGAAGATATAATAGAACTGGCATCCGGGATATATTGCATATGTAAGCAAGGAGACAGTTGCTTAAAATTGGATACTGCTGCTGAATTAAATATCTTTTTAACAAATGCTCAATTCGCATATAGATGTAATCAATTCCTTAATAATTGCATTTGAACTTTTATCCAAACACCGAAGTATAAAGAGATGAACCGTTTCTTTTTTGCTCTCCTGAAAAGTTATATTTTTTTAGAATGTAAGGCAACGATATTCAACTTATTGCTAATATAAAAAAAAACATATTTAATCGAAAAATACCTAGAAGTCACTTATTAAAAATTGCACTAGAGAAAAAAGTATGAATTTTTTCACAAAATTAATATATACCTACACATCTCTGCGCTTATGTATGTATCTCTATACTACATAAGCGACCTTTGGTAAAGGGCATATAAGATTCGGCACAGTCGAATATAGCACTCTTACTTGTTTTTATATTGTTATTGGTAGTTCTATTAATTAAATATATTGGTTTATATATCTTTGAAAAATACCTAACACTCGTAATTATCAGGCATGTTCTGAAAATCACTTTTTGTGAAAGTGATTTGAAATCACAAGAAAGGTGTTCTGCACACAAAACTTTTTGAATTTTTGTGATTTTAAACCGGTCAGCTAAATGCCTGCCGATTTGAAAGCACTTGGTTATTTTTTCAATCACTTTATCTTGAAATTCGAAATAAATTAATTAATTGAATAACTTAATATCTTTTTTTATTGTTTTTAAAGTAAAATTAATAATTTTTTATGAAAGAATTTATAAAATTATGAAAAAATTAAAGACACTTTTTTTGCAAGAAATGTTGTTATTTGCTTTGTGATTTGCATTTGTGCTTTTGCATTTACAAAACAAAACATCAGATGTTTTCTTGTGGTTTTTGAAAGGCTAAAATCACACCGAAAAGTTAAAACTTTTGTGATTTTCAGAACACCATCAAATCACAATTGTGATTTTAAAATCACAAAGTAATTTGAAACCTTGTGATTTACAGAACATGCCTGTATACTTTTATATTAGGCTGTCCTAATTTAGTTGAAGCGAAATTTGAAACCTTATAGGGTTAAGTATTTTTTAAATTTTTTCGAAACATGTTTAGAGGTCACAAGTAGTATAGAAATATATGTGTCAATGCAATTAAAATTTTCGAAATTTTTTAATTTATGTGCTAAAATTTACATATAAAGGTGATTACTGTCAATGCAATTAAAATTGTCGAAATTTTTTAATTTGTGGGCTAAGGTAGTTAGTAACTGGCGGTTCTATAGCAATAAAAATTGTCAAATTTGGGTAATTAACGTCAACAATTTTGTAATTTATGGGAAAATTTTAAAATAAAATTAAAGGTGTGAAGTGACGAGGGTACTCGATGGTTTGTAGATGTCTGTAGGTTTATGTACATACTCGTAGTTTATTTTCGTTGGCACGCATGCTTTGTACGTATGTTTTTGTTTTAATTTTGAATTGAAGTGTAATTTTTTTGTTTGTCAAGTGGTTGCAGCATTTTTTTATTTTCCTTTTAGCTGGTGACCATGGAAGGTTATTTTAGAAGACCTTATGTATGCTTGTTTGAAATCTATGAATGTTTTTTGTTGTTGGTTCTATTTAATTTGATTTTCCTATTTCCTATGTTTAAAGAGTTTGAAGAGATGAAATAAAATATGTAATTTATGAGCAACGAAATTACTTGAAGGTTGAAGAAATTGAAGTGTAAGATATTTAGGATTGTCAAAGAGATGCTCATGCATGTGTATTTGTGTATGTTTTTACAATAACTTTAGCGCTGCAGATGGGTAAGTAGTCGTATATGTATATAAAAAAGCGAGTGTGTAATGTCGAGTACACATCTGGCATTTCTTGTTTTATAATCATGTTTTAAAATGTGTGCAACGTCTTTCACGTTATGTTTTTTTATAGGGAAAGCAATACCACACAACAAGAAAAAATTTCAAAAAATTACAAACGTTGACACTAGTGCGCACTGTTGCGATGTTACAAAATATCATAGTATGTACTCAGCATTTGTTTTTTTGTAATATTCTTTTTAGCTGATGGAGCTGGAAGGGTATTTATAGAAATAAATTATGTATGCTGGTGAGATATTAATGTTTTTGTTGTTGGCTTTATTTAGTTTTATTTATTTTTTGTTTTTTTGTGTAAAGAGGATGACATTTGTCAAACAAACCATGCACATTTATATACATAAAAACTTACTTACTACATACATATGTATGTATATGTAAATAAATTAATGAATAGCAGTTTTGTATATACATACATATGTATGTTGTAACAATGGAAGATTAGAACGTAATTCGTATAAATTGAGACGTTCTCTAATCTAGCCGCAAGTACAGCATTGTATCTAGCAAGTGCATCATCATCATATAAAATCTTAAAAAATACAATACATTCTATAAATTATTAAAATGGTATATAAATGTAATATGTGTAATAAGATATATAAATACCAAAAGTGTTTCTTGGATCATATCCAAAATCATGATGTTGATGACCAATATATATATCCTCAACAACAGCAACAATATCAATATCCTCAACAACAACAACAACAATATCAATATCCTCAAGAACAACAACAATATCGATATCCTCAACAACAGCAACCATATCCTACGGCCATGAAATGGTACCCAAATACTGACCAACAATTGCAATATCAACTACAACAACAACAAAAACAAATGTATTTGCAACAACCCTCTACCTCCATGCAATGGTACACAAATAGTTATGAACATCAACAACTACAATATCAACCACAACAACAACAACAACGATAACTTCAAGGATCGGATGCTTATGGAGGTAATTTAATAAATAATACCAGCATTGATGAAGAAACTCAAGGAAGACATGAAAATAATATGAAATTTTACACCATAAGCAAAGCGTTCAAAAATAATATTGTAACGTATGGATTAAATAATAAAAGAGATGAATTTTTACTAGAAGATTTCATTGGTGAAAATGAATCAATTTTCATAGAGATGCTTGAAAGTCATTTACAAAGCCACACTGTAATAAAATTTAATATGAGTATTGTGGCAGAATATATAAAAATTGTGGGAGAGGAATTGGAGTTCAATATTATTCATCATAGAGATAAAATGAATTTGTTGACCAGAGGAGATGAAATATATGAAGTAGTTTCTAACTAAATTTCAGAAATTCAAAATAAAATGAGTGAACTCTGGTTGGACTTTGATACGCATAGTCCGAGCAGAGCTAAGTATTAATAAGGCTTCTCTAGTTAAAGGAGCAAACTGGATGAGTTTAGCAGAAAAACTTCAAAAAAGAAAAGCTTGCATCAATGTAGAAAACACCGATCAATATTGTTTCAAGTGGTGTCTAATCGCCGCAGTAGATACTTCTCAAATAAAGAGTACACAGCGATGTAGCTCATACAATATTCATGACATAGCTGCTGACATCATTTGTACCCAAAATGGTGTAACGCTAGATTTTAAGAATTTAATATTTCCAATATCTTTAAAAGATATTAAAATATTTGAGAAGCGGAATAGTGGAATCAGCATAAACGTATTTGGTTATGATGAGGAAAATAATGTGTGAAGTACGGACCAGCGTATTATATTACAAAGGAGGAAAAATGTAATCATATCAACTTATTGTTGTTGGAAAATATCGTTGGTCATCATTAAGTTTTAATAGAAAATATGTCTAGGTCAGCTAAAAGTGTCAAGTACTAGTTAATATAAATAAATATATATATATATGTATATATATATATATATAAATTTAAATTTAAGGTAAACTTTTTATAATATTTATTATAAATGATTTAATTAAAATTTTTTTACAGATTATTAAGAGGTCAAACGACAAAACATGAACACACTCTTAAATTGTGTAATGTATATCTGCAATTTACTCGCAGTGATAGGATAATGGAGCAACACAAAGTGGAGTGTGGTAAGATTGTATCCCAGCTACCATCCCATAAGAACGCTACACTTAAATTTAAGGACCACCAACGACAGATGGATGTGCCTTTTGTAGTGTATGCAGATTTAGATTGCATAGTTGAGGACATCCAATGTAGAGTAAGTAAAAAAAATTATTTAACTAAAAAGCATATTCCCTGTGCTTTTAGTTATAATATTAAATATATTAACCATAATATAGAAAAGTTTAGAATCTATACTGGTAGGGACGCTGCAGAAGAATTTTTTGCTTTGTTGTTAAGGATTGTGAAGATATATATATTAATTATTTAATGAGAAAGACACAAATGGGTTCTTTATCCCCTTCAGAAATGTTCAGTTTTCGAAATGCTGTAAATTGCCACATATGTGATAAATTTTTAGGTAGTGATCGCGTAAGGGATCATTGTCATGTAACTGGCAAATTTAGAGGTGCAGCTCATAATATGTGCAACTTAAAATATCAACAACCAAAATTTATCCCTATTTATTTTCATAATTATTCGTCTTATGACTCACTTCTTTTTGTTAAAGAGTTAGGAGAAAAGTCTGACAACATAAAAGTCCTTCCGCTAAATAAAGAACGTTATATATCTTTATCAACATATACAAAAATGAATGACGATTTCAATCTTGAACTTCGATTTCTAGACACCTTACATTTTAAGCTTAGAAACTTTAGTCAATAATCTTACGGATAACGATTTCTATACAATTAAAGAGCAATTTACATCAGAAATAGAGTTTGATCTGGTTAGAAGGAAGGGGGTTTTCCTTTAAAACTATCTCAATTCTTTTGAAAAATTAAATGATAGTCAACTTCCAGCGACGGAAGACTTTTTGAACACACTTACCAATAGAGAATGTTCACATGAAGATTATGAGCATGCAAGAAAATTTGGCACACATTTGATTGCAAAACTTTACAAGACTACATGGAGTTGTATTTAAAAACAGACGTACTATTACTAACTGATGTATTCGAAAATTTTCGAAAAGTTTGTAAGGGAATATATAACCTAGATCCAAGCCAGTACTATACTGCTCCTGGACTGTCGTGGGATGCTATGTTGAAGTACACAAGTATAGAATTGGAGTGGTTAACTGATATAGATATGTATAATTTCTTTAAAAGAGGGATACGTGGGGGATTGTACAATGTAGTAAAAGGTATTCAAAAGCAAACAATAAATATCTAGAGGATTTCGATAAAGAGTAACCCACAGAATTTCTAATGTACCTAGATGCCAATAACCTTTACGGTTGGGCTATGTCCGAATATCTACCATATGGAGGATTTAGATGGTTATCAAGTGATGAGCTAAATCTGGATCAAAATCGGATAGATAATAATTCAAATGATGGTTATGTGTATGAAGTTACTTTAGAATATCCCTCCAATTTGCACGAATCGCGCAATGACCTACCTTTTTGTGCGGAAAATAAAAACCTTATGGAAAGAATCAAACTAAATTAATTGCTGACTTTTCTACTAAGCATTCATATATCATTCATATATATAGACTTAAATACCAAGCATAGAGCTAACGCTAAAAATACGTTTGAGAAAAACTTCTTCAAATTGCTCAATAATGCAGTATATGGTAAGACTATGGAAAATGTAGATAAGAAAAAATATGTTAGAATTGTAACAAACTGGAACAGAACGAATTGCAATCATTTGGGAGCCCAAGATTGGATATCTGAGCCCAATTATCATAGTTTGTCTATATTTTCAGAAGACATGGTGGCGATTCAAATGAATAGGCTCCAGACATATTATAATAAGTCTACTTACTTAGCATTTTGTGTGCTAGAACTTTCCAAATGGAAAATGTATAATTTCCATTATGGCTACATGCAGCCCAAATTTAAAACAAAACTGTCATTAAACTATATGGATACTGATTCATTCATATATACAATACGGACTGATGACATAAAAATGGACATACAGGATGAATTTGACACATCTGACTATCCTGCAGATAACATATATGGTATTCCTCGTTTAAACAAAAAGGTGCTGGATATCATGAAATACGAAAATTGTGGAAAAATAATGAAAGAGTTTGTTGAATTGCGATCTAAAATGTATTCATTTAGTGTTCAAGATAAACATGATGTAAAGAAATCGAAGGGGGTCAAGAAAACCATTTTAGATAAGTATAGCCTAAGTTCATATAGAGATTGTCTGTTTAATAAATCAAACGTATTTGATAATATGCTTACCTTTAAGTCGAGTTTGCATCAATTATATACTATGCAACTACATAAACTAATACTAAGTTATCAAGATGATAAAAGCAAAATCAAAAGTGATGGTATAAGCACATATGCATAGTACCATTCAGCAATAGAGGAACCAATCCTGATTATGAGCTAGACATGCTATTTAAGGAAATTGATAGACTTCAAGAAGAAGAAGAAAGTTAAAATAAATGTAAATTATTGTAAATTTTTATTGTTAAAATAAATGTAAATGTTTGTTATTAAGAAAAATTCTTTTGTTAAAAAATAAATGTAAATATTAATTATTAAAAAAAATTATATGAAAAAAAACAAAGAAAATATAACAAATAAAAAACAATAAAAACAAATATTCTTGGGCACATTTTTTATTTATTATCCATCCTAAGATATAATTTATGAATTTTCACATCTGTTATAATCTTGTGTTGCATTTTTTCCCCAATCTCATAACAAAATCGTGTCAGTTCAATCTTTACATACCTTTCATGTATTCCTTGTATTTCATTGAATTGGAGTTTTGTTTTGTTTAAAGTGGAGCAGGTTGGTTATAATATTCATAATAGAAATGAAGAAATTGTTTTCTTAGAATGTTGTTCCAACATAAAATTGATGTAAAAAATACTCGAATTTGAGTTAATGATCTCCAAGTGTCAGAATCGATTTTTCTATTAGAGTTTCCTTGTGTGATAACTAAAAAACAAACATCCCTTTTATATTTAAAGTTATATTCAACATCTCTCTCATTTCATTATCAATTATATTTATAGAATTTAAAAAATCTCGACGATTAAGCATATCATGAATATAGTCCTTATAGCACATGAGGTGTAACCATTCTTCCCGGTCCAGTCCAATGTATTGCTTATTTTTATAATTCAGCCATATCATTGGCTTAAAACCAAAAGCTGTTGAAAATCCACATGAAATCTTCAATTTCCAATTGAGCAAGTATTCAAACTCAAAAACTAAATTATATATTTGAGGTTTTCGTTCTTGATTGATTCTTTAAAGTACGCTTATCCATCCTCAATGAAAATAAGAAATAAACTAATAGTTTTTTCGCTCTATTAATCTCTATATATACATATTTATCTTAAAAGCATACACCCACACACATATATGTATATATATATATATATATATATATATATATATTGTATTTATTCATTGATTTTTTTGACATAAATTTGTATAAGTATCTATAATTCGAAAAATTATTTTCTTTCTTATATGGAACATGGTGCTTATACATGTATCCGGCCGTTCCTCGCATCCTTCGCTGTACCAGGGGCAGCTGGCAAAATGCCCACTATCGGAGTCCTCCTGCTCTATAGCTCCATAGTCCTCATTTTCAGTGAGCATGGATATAAAGAAGTTTATGGTTTCCTTATACTCATAAAGCAATAAGTCCTCAAAAGATTTAAGGAATTCATATAACCGCTCACGGATTTGGCTCATTTTTTAAATTTTATTTAAATTTTCTTTCAAGAATCTTTTTTTTCGTTGAATGCTACTTTTATTATAATATTCCTCAAAGATTTATGTTCCTATTTATAGTAAAAAAAATTCTTGCAAAATTAAAATTTTTCAAAAAATTGTGAGTTCTTTTGAAATTTTTTGTTTCCGTTACACTTTAGCACATGAATATAACTATCTCTCTGATCTTTTGTTTGGAAATTGTTTGTTTTAGTTACGCCTTAGAACGTCAATATGTGTAACTATCTCTTTCACTACAATATTATTA
Source organism: Tachina fera (assembly GCA_905220375.1). Lineage (NCBI taxonomy): Eukaryota > Metazoa > Arthropoda > Insecta > Diptera > Tachinidae > Tachina > Tachina fera. Next base: position 72,060,464 of record LR999965.1, on the reverse strand, counting down.
TATTATTATTTTATTATCAGTGAGAAAACAAACAAAAAATAATTACAATATGAGAAAAAGAGATAGCTACGATGCTGATCTTTCTTTTAAGAATTATTTCTTACCTATTTAAAGATTGGTAGAAATATTTAATACTATTAATAATAATCTGTAAAAGAAGAAAAAAATACATATACAAATTAAATTTAATTAATTATTATTGTGATAATGAATCCTCCAGATTTGATCACAAGATTCAACACATTAAATAAAAAAAATTAATACATATAAAAGAGCTCCAGGACTCAACTAAGTATGCAGTTAAAAACGCTAAGCGTGTGACTAGTAAATACGGCACCACAATCCAAATTGAACTTGAAAACAACATAATGTTTTTACCAAATCGGTACAACACGCTATCGGATGAAGATATAATAGAACTGGCATCCGGGATATATTGCATATGTAAGCAAGGAGACAGTGGCTTAAAATTGGATACTGCTGCTGAATGTAATATCTTTTTAACAAATGCTCAATTCGCACAGTGGGAATAATATGTAAAAAAACTATATTTTATAAACTTTTTATTAATAAAACAGAAAAGGTTTTAAAAATTCTTTGTGAGTTGTATTTATTTATTTTTTAAACTTATTTTGTAAAGAAATTAAAGACATAAATGTCCACATTTAAATGAATTATAATCTTGATATTGATTGTAATTATGTTTTATATTTTTGCCTAGATATTTAACTAATTCTAATGGAGGTTGTAAATTTCCAAAACTGTCCAAATATTCTTTATGTTCATTGTTTTTATAATATGCTACCCAATGGGTTCCAGGTCCTCTTGATAAATCCAAATTAATGATTCCGAATTCTCTTTTTCTCGATCGTTTTGGTAGTGTATCCAACATGAAAACTCCTCTAAAGTATGGAATGTTTGTTGAAAAGTTTCTCAGATCAACTTCAGATAGGGGTTTATTGGGCAGTTTTATGAAAAATTTGGTTTTTGTTTTTCTTGACAAACCAATCCATATCCTTTCTTATATGGTTTAAGGTATAAACCTTTCCCCATTGCTACTGCTTCCATTGTTTCATTATGTCTAGGTTCTTCATCAAGTTTTTGTTTGGCATTCTTTGCAGCATTTATTGCTTTTGCTATAGCTGCTCCACCAGTAGAAAGACTACCAATTGCACTCAGAGCAGTAAGAATAGGTACCAAAGGTAAGAAGCCACCAATCTTCGGAACATTAATTACGCGTGGTATTACAACTTCCGATTTCTTCCCCCTTAACGACTTGTTGATAGTCTTACGTGCAATCCTAATGGCAGAGTTAATATCTTGAGGTTTTTCTTTCTTCAGTATTTTTTTTGCAGTTTTAATTGATGTACTGAACAGTTTTTTTCCATTTTGTTCATTTTTTTTGCAACCTTCTTCTTCAATCCCATACCAAATTTTCTTTTCACTTTCATTGCGTTAGTAACCATATATGCAAACGATTTTTCTGCAAGACTGCTATCTTTTGCAAGAACTCGTTCCAAAGCTTTATTTTCAAGAATTTTATCAGCTTGATGTCTACTATTTAAATCATTTGTTTTGGAATAAGCAATATCGTGATTTTTACATGCGGCGTCTAATAAATTAATTCCTTTGTCACCACGATCTAAACGTTTTTGTAATTTTGTTCCAGGTCCACAAAACTGATATCAAGGAAGGTGTAATTCAACAGGCAGAGAGTTTATTACTCTATTTACTAACCCTTTTCCAACGGCTGATTTTTTATAACTAAACGTCTTGTTATAATGTATTAACATCTTATTTTATTTTTTCTTCTATAATAAAAGTAACATTTATGAAATGCAATTAGTTATAAGAATGCAATTAGTTATACAACATAAAAATATTGTGATTCGCAATATTGATGCTTCAACGAACATCAGATCTAAAATAAAACATAGCTCTCTCTTACCAAATTATATTCGTGCTCTAATAGTTGGACCATCAAATTGTGGAAAGACTAATGTTATGATTAGCTTGCTAGAAAGTCCTAATGGACTCAAGTTTGAAAACATCTATTTATACTCAAAATCCCTTTATCAACCAAAATATAAATACTTAAAGCGATTAATTTCACCAATTAAAGGGATGGGATATTACACATTTACAGATAATGAAAAGTTATTCCTCCTGACAAGGCGAAAACTGATTCAATTATGATATTTGATGATGTTGCATGCGAGAAGCAAAATAATATTCGAGCATATTTTTGCATGGAACGACATAGAGATGTTGATTCATTCTACTTGTGCCAAACTTATACGAGAATTCCCAAGCACTTAATAAGAGACAATGAAAATGTGATTATAATCTTTAAACAAGATGAGACAAACTTGAAGCACGTTTATAGAGATCATGTTGCCAGCGACATGAGTTATGAAAAGTTTCATGAAATTGTGTCGAGAGTGTTGGAAGGATAAATATGGATTTTTGATGATAAGCAAAGTTAATGACTTACACAATGGTCGCTATAGAAAGCAATTCGACTATTTTATAACGATATAAATTACTTTACATAAAAGCAAAACATTAGTACTTAATTTGGCCTTGCGCATAGTACATCTACTTATTTCCTAAAGTATTTACCATACCTGATCTGAAAGCTGATCTGTTACCTGATATAATAGCCGATACCTGATCTGATAGCTGATCTGATACCCGAATACCTGATCTGATAGCTGATCTTATACCTGATCTAATAGCTGATAGCTGATCTGATAGCTGATCTAATAAGTCATATGTTAAGTAATACCTGATCTGATACCTGATCTGGTGCGTAATAGTTGAAAATGGATGAAAAAGTTTTAAAAGAGCTAATAAAGACAAGAAATGTTTTAAAGAAAAAATTTCGTACTATAAAAGTTTATGAAGCAGATGCACATAATCAATTCAAAGATACATTTAAAACAATAATAGAACCATTAACAGAATTTGTAAACAATTCTAAAAATAATAATAGAAGTATTAAAGCAGAAAGAGATGAAGTTAAAACGGAAGTTTATAAAAATTCAAAATTTCCATTCAACGAACAATCAGTTAAGTTAGAGACAAGTACTCCAAAGAAACTTGTTGAAGAAACGTTATGCAATAAAAATATCTCACTTAGTAATCGAAACGCAAACAAGGTTGATAATGTTGATACTGATGATGATGACGACGATAATTTTTACTCTCAATCGGAAACTTTAGACATTTCAGATAATAATAAGAGTTATACTGACCTAGCACTCTTGGAAAGCAGAAACGAATTAGATACTCTATATTGCCCACATAGATATTTTAATAATGAATGACAGTTTGGCAATATTAGTATTAAACTTACTGAAGATAAAATAGCGATTGGAAATCAAGTATGGGCTTTCACACCAGGTTTATTTTCTTTACTGTTTCACAAAACACCAAAATATTATGATAAACATGAATTAGATATCTATAAGAAAATTTTAGTAAGCACAAATGCATACAAAAGAGAATATAGACCTGATGGACAAATCAAAGGAACGAGAGCTTATAAATATAAGCATATTATCAGCAAATTGTTTAAGAAATAAAGTGAAAAGAACTCATCAACATAAAAAGTCCTTACAAGGGTGAGGGTTTGATGAAACTAAACACATACAAGCCTAACTATATATACTGAGATGATCGTAATGAGTTAGTAGATCGCCTTAGGCTATTGCTAGCATCACAAGCTGCAGGTCATACTAATCACAATAGCAAAACTTATAGAATAATAATTATCTACATAAATCATGTCCATCGATAAGTTTGGACACTATCTTAATGATACAGGTGGCACAGTTTTTGTGAAAAATGTCCCTGAGGTGCTGGGCTTCCTTATGGATACAACTAATAACATTGACGTTCAAAACAAAAGAATCAAAAATGTGGCAAAAGCTTTGGAGGAAAACGACGGTGTTAATAAATTGTTTCTGCAAAGTCAAATTGACGAGGTACGAGATGAAATCAACATAAGTTTAAGTCAGAAACTCAATGAAATTCAGGAAACAATTTCAAGTATGAAATTATTCTTTGAAAAAGAAATTAGAAAAATAAATGAGTTAATTTGTGGGTATGTAACAAATATGATGGTAGACAGTACTTAAATGAACTCTCACTGAACTCAACTTATCCCCTAAATTCTAAATACGTTAAATAATGACTTCAAAAAGAAATTTAACAAATGAACTACATAAGCAAGCTTGAAAACATTTTCCACGTCGCAGAGTTGTTATGAAAGGAATAGATGATCTTTGGCAAGCTGATTTAGTTGAAATGTTTTTCAACTGGGACGAATACCAAAAAATATTGCAAACAGATGACGGTAAAGAGTTTTTCAATAAACAGTTTGGAAAATTGATGAATAAATACAATATTAATCACTACTCAACATATAGCAGAATGAAAGCATCAATAGTAGAACGATTTAACAGAACATTAAAAGGGATGATGTGGAAAGAGTTTAGCTTTAATGGGTCTTATAACTGGCTCGACATTTACAAAGACTTGTTTAATATATATAATAAAAAAATTCATCGTACCATCAAAATGCCACCGATTCAAGTTTACTATAAAAATGAGGAAAAATTATTAAACACGGTATATAATCACTTAAAACTATTCAAATTATCAAAGTTCAATGTGGGATATCATGTGCGTATAAGTAAATATAAACATGTTTTTGAAAAAGGATATACACCAAATTGGACCACAGAAATTTTTACGATTGAAAGAGTTCAAAATACACATCCAGCTACATACATATTAGAATACTATCGTGGTAACCCTATTAAAGGTGGATTCTATGGTGAAAAACTTTCAAAAACCAGATATCCAAATACATATCTAGTTGAAAAAGTTCTTAAAACTAAAGGCGAGAAGGCATATGTTAAATGGTTAGGATTTACCAATCAACATAATTCTTGATCAATAAAAATGAAATATTGTAGTTAAGTGTATATACAGGGTGGCCCAGAAAGACCGAAGTGGTGTGAAATCCTAATAACTTTTTATTTAAGACATATTTTTTTAGTTTTTTGTTTTTTAAATACATTAAATTTATAGGGAATATTTTAAGGTTAGTTATTAAAAATTATATCCCGCAAGTGGTGGCCATTTTCTGCTTCGCACAAATGTGCTCTTTCCAACACATTTTCCATGACCTTTCGCAAAACTTCCGGTGTTATGTTGTTAATTTCGTCTCGAATATTGGTTTTTAATTCCTCAATAGTCCTAGGCTTATTAACATAAACTTTCCCTTTTAAATAACTCCAAAGGAAACAGTCTGGAGCAGTTAAATCCGGGAAACGCGGAGGCTAATTAAAATTGCTTCTACGCGAAATTATTTTTTCACCAAAGATGTCGAGTAAAAGAGCCATTGTGGCACTCGAAGTGTGCGCTGTGGCTCCAACCTGTTGGAACCATATTTGCGGATGGTTTTCCACCGCTGGCCTTACAAAATTTTCCAACATGGCCCGATATCGATCACCATTGATGGAAATGGCGACACCTCGCTCATTTTCAAAAAAATATGGGCCAATGATCATTTCTGAAGAAACACCGCATCAAACAGTATACTTAACTGGGTGTAATTGTCGTTGATGAAGTACTCTCGGGTTTTCAATATCCCATATCCTAAAGTTTTGTTTGTTAACGAGCTCATTTAATTGGAAATGGGCTTCGTCACTCAAAACTAAGTTATGAATAATGGAAATGGAAAGAACACATTTGTGCGAAGCAGAAAATGTCCACCACTTGCGGGATATCATTTTTAATAACTAATCTAAAAATATTCCCTATAAATTTACTGCATTTAAAAAACAAAAAATTAAAAAAATATGTCTTAAATAAAAAGTTATAAGGAATTCACACCACTTCGGTCTTTCTGGGCCACCCTGTATAAGTCTATATTTGTATCTAATATATTAAATAAAATATAATTATATATAAACTTCCTTTTTTATACAAAGTGCTGTGTTTAATTTTACTTATTTGTATTCAGACAACCATAATGTCAATAACACTTACTCTTAGCTCAAACTCATCTGAGTTATCTGCAAATTACTTTCCTCCTATTAGTTTGGATGGTGAATATGAATGTGCTCTAACTGATTTTCATTCATATAATAGCATTCCCAATGTAGATGACTATAACAATATATTTCATATTGGTGAACATATAATTAAAATACCAATAGGATCTTATGAATTCAATGATATAGTTGATTATATTAAACATACGGAAAATAAAATTGATGAAGAATCTAATAACAATACAGTGCAAGTTAGAGTATATAGCTCTAAGGATCCCATATACTTTAACAAAGATAACAAAATTGGAAAACTTTTTGGATTCAATAAGAAAATTCTAGCTCCTAACCAAGACCATTACTCAGATCTACCAGTAAATATTTTCATGGTGAATATATTGCGTGTTGAATGTAGTATAGTCGTTAACACATATACGAATAACTCCCAAGCACACACTTTACATGAATTTGCGATCAATGTCCCCCCAGGGTATAAAATTGTTGAGATTCCTCGAAATCTTATCCATTTGCCAGTTAACTGCCGAGAGATAAGTTCTCTCACTCTACACATAGTTGATCACAACGGTGATTTAATTAATTTCCGAGGAGAGGAAATTACAACACGAATACATTTGAGATCTAGCAAATAATGATAATATACAACGTTAAGCAATCTAAGCATAAAATTGGATACACTCATAAAACACTATTGCAAACCAAACCACAATTAAAAAGATCATTACACAAAAAATATTTGACGCAAGAAAAAAAAAATTTTAAAGTCTCTCAATTTAAAGTTGACAAAGAAATGAGTTACATACTAGATGTTCTAGAAAAACCTCAATCAGACGAGAGTATAATTACAAAGGACTATCACACATGTACACCATACCTACAATCTTTTAACAATAATGATGAGATTCGAAGTTCAATACAAAATCAAGACTTATATGTGCTACCCAGCGAAAGCTACATATATGTTGAGGGAAGTATTGTAGATGATAATAATAGCAAAATATCTTCGTTTTTAAATCTAAAATTAAAATATAACTTTGTGGCACATCTCTTTGACGAAATTCGATATGAACTTAATGGCATAGAAATTGATCATACAAGACATTTAGCGATTACAAGCAGCTTAAAAAATTTCGTTTCTTTATCACCAACAGAAAGTGTTGGCTTGTACAATGCAGGATGGAACAAACTCGATGATTTGGATATTTCAAATGGACACTTTAATTTCTATGTACCACTAAAATTTGTTTTAGGTTTTGCTGAAGACTATAATAAAGTTATACTCAGCGGTAAACATGAATTGTTTCTCTAACGTAGTAAGAACGATGAAAAACGCGTATACTGAACTGTTGCTACTGACAAACTAAAAATTAGTATCTCAAACATCTCACGGAGAATTCCACATGTATTATCCGATCTGAGAAAATTGAATATGACTAAAATTATTAACAGTGGTGCTTCTATACCGATGGCATTTCACAGTTGTGATTGTCACATTAATCCTCAACTAAATACAGGAACTAGCTATATATGGAATGTTAAATTGGCTGCAAATAGAGAACGACCCCGTTTTGTGTTGATTTATTTTCAACAAGAAAATAAGTTTGTTCACTGTAATCTAAACAATTTAAAATTGCATTTAAATTCCGAATCGTACCCATATGATGATCTAAGTATAAAATTTAAAAATGGTCGGGTTGCCATTCTATATGACATGTATCTGCGGTTTCAACAAAGCTACTACATGAGGGAATCACAACCGCTTCTAACTGCTCAAGAATTTAAAAATAGTGTGCCGATAGTGGAAGTAGATGTCAGTCACCAAAACGAAGTCCTCTCTAACGGTGCTGTTGATATAAAAATTGAAATTGAAACGGATTCCAACATTCCTACTGATACATCTGCTTTTTGCATTCTCATCCACGATCGCATAATAGAATACATACCCTTAAAAGGTTAAGTTCGTAAAATAATGTAAATAAGAAATAAGATGATTGGAGATAAAGTTTTTATCGATATGCAAGGATTTAAATCTAATTCAAACATCTTCATTGCAAAAGAAATATCAATTGTTTTTAATAATAAGGAGCATATAAATTTTATTATTAAACCACCATTTAACTTCAGAAGATTATCAATAGCAAAACAAAGAGAAGCGCATTGGCTAACAAGAAACTTTCATCATCTGAATTGGAATGACGGATCAATATCATTTAAGACTGTTGTAAAACTTTTAAAATCCAATTTAAAACGTTCTTTAATTTATGTTAAGGGTGTGGAAAAGAAGAAATGGTTTGAAAAACTACTTCAACTTAGAATTTTCAACATCGAGGATTTTGGTTGCATCAACTTTAAAAATGAATAACATGATTCTAAATGCAATACGAGGCAATTTTATTAGCATTTGGTTACTAATTCCATCAATACCCGGTGCTTTCTTCGGGTTGAGTTCAGCAATTAGATTTTGTACATCACACATTTTAAATTGTATGGGTCGAGGGGGTAGCGCAACTACACTCGGGAAATCAACAACACCAGTACATGTGTTTGGGGTAAATACGGATTTTAAATGCTTTGCAAACAAGTTACCTTTTTCAATATCACTCCTGGCCCAAACTCCGGTAGAAGTGCGCAGAGGTTTAAATTCAACGGGTGTTTTAATTCTTTTCGCAGCGCGCTACAAAGAATAATTAGATGCTGGTTTGACATCGAGATTTTCCAGATAGTTTTTAAGAGAAGCAGTTTTTTCATATGAAAGCAGTTCTTGGAGTCTTTTAGTGCACTCTTTTAATCTAATTTTATTTTGGGGTGATCTGTGCTGTTGCCATTCTCTTCTAGCTCTTCTTTTTGCACATACAAGATGTTCAATATCTGTAGAATATATTCTGTTAAACCCAGTCTGCGGATGGGAGGAAGTGACATGTTCAGCTGCCTGCTTAATATTTTCGTTAAGATTAGCAATATTAGATTCAATATCGTCATGACTTCTTAGCTTAATGTTTTCAGTGCAATGACTACTAAGATATTTTTTGAATCGCAGCCACACGACTGACCATTTTCACATATGGGTGAGGTAGAGCACTTCTCAGTGGGCTACAGATTGTAACGATCGTGGGAGAGTGATCGGACGATAGATGTAGGGAAGCTTCGACGTGAATTAATTCCCTAGAAATATTTTTCACGACACCAAAATCTATAATATCCGGTATCTTATGTATGTCAGTAGGCCAGTAAGTGGGCTCCCCACTCGAAATGACATTCAAGCCCATTTTTGAAATTGTGTTGAACAACGCTCGTAGAAATCCTCGTATTGATCCTCAGTAATTGTGAATCTAAGAGGGGAGTAAATTGATGATATTCCAAAATTTGTGCAAAAATTTTCGATACAAATATTCGTTGCTTGTAGTTGTTCTTCACAAATGTCGTCAAGGATATAATGCTTGAGTCTTGACTTTATTAAAATTGCTGATCCCCCGCAAGCTCTTCCTCTTGGGTCCTTTGAATCATATAAAATGTAGCCATTAATTTTGAATATGCTTCTTGAAGTCAAATCAGTCTCAGAAACCAACATTATATCAATATTTTTTTCCGTAAGGAAGTGCTCAAGTTCATTTTTATGTTGGCGAATGCCGTTTGCGTTCCAGAAACTTATCTTTAACGTGTTCGTGGCTTGTTAATTAATGCTTGAAGCAGTGTAGACTGCATTCGTAGCATTTCTTGCATCATGCTAGTCATATTTGTTGTAAAATTATCTATAGTCACCACTAGATTCTCAATAGTAGCTTCAAGGCGACTAAAATTAAAGCTTGAGGTTGCATTCGTTGAATTATTTTGAGGCGGAATATTTTGTGTGGGAATATAACTAGTCTTAGCTGCATTGGCATACGATACACGTGAAGTGACAGGTTGGCTCACTTGAACAAAAGTGACGGAGTAAGCGTTTGCTGTGTGTGCTGGAGCTAATTTGGGTTGTTGCCCCTTAGTCTGTTTAACGAAAGAATAGACAGGACATCCTCTGTAGTTAGCGGTGTGACTACCTACACAATTACTCCATTTTTTTTCTGTTAGATCTTTGCACAGCAGTACCGTGCAATTCACCGCAGATAACACAAACTGAAAGTAACTTGCAGAAAGTTTTTGTGTGACCATATTCTTGACAATTATGGCACTGTACGGGTCCAGAACGCTTGTGTGGTTCTTCAACTGTTATTTTTCGGTATAAGAGATATTTTAAATTGTAAATTGGATGAGTCTCGCTTTTTTCAATTTTATATCGTTTGACTCAAGTTCGACGCGAAATAGAGGTTGAGGAATCTTCTCCCTATTTATTATGTTAGATACATTTTTTACCTTAAATCCCTGGAGGACGAGTGTATCTTTTATTTCTTCGGGAGCAACATAGGAATCGAAGCGGATGATATCACTGAGGTAAATGTAGAAGTACTAGGCAACGGTAATGTTAACGAATCACTAGTTGGCATTGGACAAAGCTAAGTTGATCGCTGACGAAAAAGTGGCCTCACCGTTAAAAAAAGTCTACTATCAGATTTCTTATTTATTTTGTTATCATTAAGAGCTCTCAGTAAGTCTATCATCAGATTTTTTATTTTTATTATTTTCATTAAGAGTTTCAGAACTCACAGGAAAATAGGCATTTCTGCCATTAGAACTCACTTCACAGTTATTTGTTTTTGAGGTACTCATATAGAGTATTCCTCAAGGGCACTTTTGTTTGCTTGTTTGTTTTTTTTTTTTGATTACGGTTTTTTTGTTTTTGTTAATTATGACTATATAAAAAATATTAGCAATGCAAATAAAGCTAACAATAACAATATGTATTCCGAATATTTTTTCGTACAATTTTTTTTTGTTTAGTATGAAATAAAAACTCCTCTAAATCGACTGTTCACTATGAATGTATAACAAGAACTCGGATTAGGATGTGACGCGAGTTTTGTTAAATATTTGCCTGCGTATTTTGCAATTTCTTCAATCACTAGTGGAATATTCAAATCACGATGTATATTTAAGTTTTTGATGTTCCATTTGGCCCATGATATCAAACGTAACATTTTGTTTTGCCTTCGTTGGATTCTATCGACATTTGAAGCAGAAGCAGTGCCCCATAACTGTATTTCGTAGCACCATATTGGCTTCAAAAGCGACTTGTATAGTAAAAGTTTGCAGTCTAGGCTGAACGTTGGATTTCTACTAATCAGCCAATATATCTGAGTTAGTTTGAGTTTCATTTGTATTAGCTTTGAGTCAATATGGTGTTTCCTTGTAAGTCGTCGATCAAGGTATATACCCAATTATTTTACATGTGAATGTTGAGGAACAATTTGAATGTTGACTAGAATTGGAGAACAAGTATCTCTTCCCAGGATAAATATTACCTGAACACACTTTTGCTCATGTAATATGTTCTTGTACATATCGCAAATCCTCGTGAGGGTTTTTGTGCATACATAGGCAGGCTGTATCATCGGCAAACGTAGATGTATAGATATTACTGCTCAAAGGCATGTCACAAGTCTAAATCAAATACACAAATGGCCCCACTATGCTCCCCTGTGGCACACCGGATGATATAGATTCAAACACACTTATAAATTCTCCTTCCACAACCATGAACTTCCGGGTAATAATGTAACTTTCTAATTAATTCAAAAAATGTATTGGTAGATATTAGTTTAATTTTAAAATAAGGTCCTCATGCCATACTTTATCAAATGCCTGCGAAACGTCAGTAAATAGTGCAGAACAGTACTTCTTTTATTCAAATGTTCTTCGCATACATTTAACCAATCTATGCGTTTGTTCAATGCTGCTACGCTGACTTTTGAAACCAATTTGATGGTCTGGGATGCGCCCACTACCAATTAGAATTGGAGTCAATTTTGACATGAGCAGTTTTTCGAAAAGTTTTGACATTATTGATAGCAGACTTACTGGCCTGTATGATTCTGCCTTAGTTAGATCTTTTCCCGGCTTTGGAATCATTTTAACTTTGGAAAGCTTTCAGCTGTGGGGATATTACTCAACGAATGTTTTAATTATTTTCGAAGGGCACTACAAAGAGTAATAATATGCTGGTGTGACATCGAGATTTTCCAGATAGTTTTTAAGAGATGCAGTTTTTTTATATGCAAGCAGTTCTTGGAGTCTTTTAGTGCACTCTTTTAATCTAATTTTATTTTGGGGTGATCTGTGCTGTTGCCATTCTCTTCTAGCTCTTCTTTTTGCACATACGAGAAGTTCAATATCTGTGGAATATATTCTGTTATACCCAGTCTGCGGATGGGAGGAAGTGGCATGTTCAGCTTCCTGCTTAATATTTTCGGTAAGATTAGCAATATTAGATTCAATATCGTCTGTTAGTGCACTCTAAATCTTAATCCAGTTTTATTTTGGGGTGATCTGTTCTCTTGCCATTCTCTTCCAGCTCTTCTTTTTTCACATACGAAGTGTTCAATATCTGTAGAATATATTCTATTAAATCTATTTTGCGGATGGGAGGAGTTGGCATGTTCAGCAGACTGCTTAATATTTTCGTTAAGATTGGCAATTTAGATTCAACACCGTCATGATTTCTTAGCTTAATGTTTTCAGTGCAATGATTACTAAGATATTTTTTTAATCGCAGCCAATTAACATGACTGACTATTTTCACTATGGGTGACGTAGAGCACTTCTCAATGGGCTACAGATTGTAACGATCGTGGGGGAGTGATCGGACAATAGATGTAGGAAAGCCTTAACGTAAATTAATTCCCTAGAAATATTTTTCATGACGCCAAAATCTATAACATCCGAAATTTTATGTATGTCATTAGGCCAGTAAGTGGGCTCCCCACTCGAAATGACGTCAAAGCTCGTCCTATAAGCGTGATAAGACGCGAACTCCAGAAAGTATGTTTTGCATAATAGTCGCCAGCTGCCACGAAACAATGGCCAAGAGATTTGTAGAAATCCAGATACTGATCCTCAGTAATTGCGAATCTAGGAGGGGAGTAAATTGATGATATGACTAAATCTGTGCAAAAATTTTCGACACAAATATTCGTAGATATTCTTCACAAATATTGTCAAGAATATAATGTTTGAGTCTTGACTTTATTAAAATTGCTGATCCTCCGCAAGCTCTTCCTCTTGGGTACTTTGAATCATATAAAGTGTAGCCATTAATTTTGAATAGACTTCTTGAAGTCAAATGAGTCTCATAAACCAACATTATATCAATATTTTTTTCCGTGAGGAAGTGCTTAAGTTCATTTTTATGTTGGCGAATGCCGTTTGCGTTCCCGAAACATATCTTTAAAGTGCTCATTGCTTGTTAGTTAATGCTTGAAGGATAGTACTCTGCGTTCGTAGCATTTCTTGCATCATGCTAGTCATATTTGTTGTTAAATTTTTTTTAGTCAGCGCCAGATTCTCAATAGTACCTTCAAGGCGACTAAAGTTAAATCTTGATTCGTTGAATTATTTTAAGGTGGCATATTTTGTGTGGGAATAGACCTAGTCTTAGCTGGATCGGCATGCGATACTCGTGAAGTGACAGGTTGGCTCACTTGAGCAAAAGTGGCGGAGTAAGTGTTTGATCTTTGTGCTGGAGCTAATTTTTGACCCATAGTCTGTTTAAGGAGATATATACAGGACATTGTCTTTATTTAGCGGTGTGGTTATCTCCACAATTACTACATTTTTTTCTGCTAGATCATTAAGCTTAGTACAACCAGCAGTACCTGGCAATACACCGCAGATAACACAAACTGAAGGTAAATTGCAGCAAGTTTTTGTGTGACCACATTTTTGACAATTATGACACTGTACGGGTCCAGAACACTTGTGTGGTTCTTCTACTGTTATACTTCGTTATAAGAGATATTTTAAATTATAAATTGGATGAGTATCGTTTTTTCAATTTAATATTGTTTGGCTCAAGTTCGACGCGAAATAGAGGTTGAGGAATCTTCTCCCTATTTATTATGTTAGATAAATTTTTTACCTTAAATTAGCTTTGTGTAGCTCATGAACGAACTTGTTCAATTGAACGATTCACTTAGCTGAGCGCTGTGAGCCGTTCAATTCACTGAGCGCTGTCAGCTCAGCACTGAGTGGTTTCTACATTTGTATCGAACACTTTCAGTAGCTCGTTTTAGACACAAACCTATAATCAAACCCATTTAAATAACATGTGGCCTTATTCAGTAGCTCGTTTTAGACACAAACCTATGTATTTAAGTGGGTTTGTATCTAGAACGACCTAATGAAAGAGTTCGGTACAAGCTCGTGCTTTTCCAGCAAATTTTTTGTATCGCACAAGTACATACATAAAAAAAGTATACATATGTATGTACATACATATGTAGATATGTATATTTATTAACAAATTCCACTCATTAAACTATTTTACTCTTATCTATTTTTTATACTTCATCTGCCTTGTTTTGCAATGTATGACACGCATACGAACACACTCTGTATAAATCTGTCCTTTTTATGTTTCGGTTTTTGCTCTTTCTTTATTTTTGAAAAAATATTTCACTACAAATGAACTGAGCTACTGAGCTAACTGAATGAAATACTTCAGTAAACTGAGCTGACCTGAAAAGAGCGGTCATTCAAAAGAGCTGATAAGCACAACACTACCTTAAATCCCTGGAGGCCGAGTGCATCTTTTATTTCTTCGGGAGCAACATAGGAGTCTATGCCCTTGAATACGATCTGCAGGCCTTTAGCACTCTTAAAATAAATTTGAATTTCAGCAATGTTAACACGTTTTATTGGAACGATGTGAAATTTATTTTCACCAATGACTGAAATTAAATTTTTAATAAGAGCGTTGGAATTTTTTGCTCTCAAATAGCTTGGTGGTGGCTTGGATGTTTTGTTCGTAGATACATCGGGTTCGTGTTTATCATCTTGTAATATTTGAAAACGATTTTGATGGTTAATAGAGGATGCGCTGTCCATTCCCACTTGGACCTTGAGTTTTGGGCTGCTCTTAACTTCAGTAAAAACTTGGTTAAGTGATGACCACGAGCCCGAAGCGGATGATATCGCTGAGTTAAATGTAGAAATACTAGGCAACGGTAATATCAACGAATCACTAGTTGGGATTGGACAAAGCGAAGTTGATTGCTGACGAAAGAGTAGATTTGCCGTTAAAAAAGTCTATTATCAGGTTTCTTATATATTTTGTTTCGATTAAGAGCTTTAGAACTTGCAGTAAGTCTATCATGAGATTTTTTTATTTTTATTATTTTCATTAAGAGCTTCAGAACTCACAGTAAAATAGGAATTTCTGCCATTAGAACTCACTTCACAGTTATTTTTTTTGAGGTACTCATAGAGAGTATTCCTCAAGGGCACTTTGTTTCCTTGTGTTTTTTTGTTTGCGTTTTTTTGTTTTTGTTATTTACGACTATGTAAAAAATATTAGCAACGCAAATAAAGCTTATTTATCAATAACAATAATTATTCCGAATATTTGTTGGTATAATTTTTTTTGTTTAGTGTGATATAAAAACTCCGCTAAATCGACTGTTCACTATGAATGTACAACGAGAACTTGTGTACAAGTGACAGTATTTACTGTCGTCTTGATGTGACGTCGACGACAGTAGTAGGGAGCTGCGGGTCCCAACAAAATCAAAATTGTGAAATTTGGGTAATTGAAATTTGAAAATGGTTAAATTCTTGGAAATTTGTGAAATTTGATACCTACGAGGGTGGTTCATTAAGTGCGTCAAATTTTTTGTTCACATAAGGAGTTTTTTGTCTACATAAGCAGTTTTTTGGGTTACATTAATTGTGATAGCAGGTGATTTTTTTTGTTGGGGTCGGATTAAGGTATTTCATAATATTAAGAATTCATAAGTATGTATATATGCCGACGGGAAAATCATGAAAATAATTTTTCCTAATAGTGATATAGATATAGTGATTATTAATTTTTTTTAATGCCTACGGCAATGCATGATAATTTTTCCTAATGCCGACGGCAATACATAATTATTTCTTCTAATGCCAACGGTAATACATAATTATATCTCCTAATGCAAACAGCAATACATAATTCTTTTTGTCAAATGCCGACGGAAAAACATAATTATTTTTCCTAATGCCGACGGCAAAACATGATTATTATTTTTGTCAAATGCCGACGGCAAAACATGATTATTATTTTTTTCAAATGTCGACGGGAAAATGATTTTTCTGAAGGAAAATTGTCAGTGTTGCCAACCTTTAGAAATTTCTTATCGCAATACTATATCAGTAATATCAGAGAAATAAAATTTTGATGACTACCACGCGATTCTCATATGAATCAGAGAAATGTGTGTGTAATTTCCTCACACTAAATTGCTTATAAATAAAATAATAAAAAAATTAATAAACAATTTATTTAATTATTTTATTTATGTATAAAATGTTCTCTTGTATATGAACACCCTAATGCTTGTGTGTGGGTGGTCCAGCTTGTTTGTTGCTGGTATTTTGTTTATTTGTTTAAGAAATATATTTGTATGTATGCATTTTGTATATTTGTATGTATGTATGAATGTATATGCTTGACTGCGGATGCTTGTGCGTGGTATATTTTGTGACTGTGTAGAATACAAACAATTTGTGTGTATACATGTATATTTTGCGACGTAATCATTTCTTTAGACTACGATTATTTTAAAGCACTAAAGTTTCAACTAAGTACAGTCATCAGCAGAGAAACAAAAAGTAAAAATTATGAATGCTGCAAGGATACTGCTACTAACTTTCGTATAAATACGTCAACTTTTCTAACCAACACATCAGTACTTTATTGTATTTAAAACCATCATCAGCAATTGTGTTAAAGTGAAATAATAATAATAAAATAATTAAAACTGAGTTCTTCAGATTATCAGTGTAATAGATATCATAAGGTATACAAATACCAAAAGTCCTTTTTGAGCCATGTTAAAAATCATATTTTGCAGGCTCAAGTGGTCGTAAGCCGGGGACAGAAATCAAGAACAACCGCAGACATCTCTTCAAAATTAGCAACAGGAGCTAAATAAATTTCATTATCAGCAACATTCTTTTCTACAATACCCCCAATATTAGTCACCTATGAATTATCAACAATATGGTGTGCCTAAATGTTACCCTACACCAATGTCAAAGTGATAGAGTAGTAGAAGAAAGAAGAGAAGAAGCTTTGCCACCTTCAATTAGTGCTTCACATGCTAGGACAGAAGAAGTCGGAGAAAACGTAAGATATTTCAAAATATCGAAAGCTTTCAAAAATCATATCGCCACATGTGCAATTTTAAATAAAAAAGATCAACTTCCCTTGAAAGAGTTTATTAAGGAAAACATATATATTTTTATGGAGAGACTTCAAATGAACTTAACAAAGCATACCATACTCAAATTTCATGTGAGTGTTGTGGCGGAGTACATCAAAAGTGTTAAAGAAAATTTCTAGTGGTGCATAATATCATATGAAGTCAAAATGAGTTGGCTGACGAAGGCATACAACATAGAAGAAATTTCCGTAAACAGATTGAGCAGATTTCAACCAAAATGTCTGAATTTGAAGAGTGCGACTCTGTTTGGACTTTGTCACGCATAGTCCGAGCAGAAATTAATATCAACAAATCGTCACTCGTCAAAGGATCAAGTTGGATATCCACACCTCAAAAATTAGAAAGGAAGAAAGCTTGCATCAATATTGAAAATGATGATGATGAATACTGCTTCAAGTGGTGTCTGATAGCTGCCATGGATACAACGAAATATCACGTTGCCAGACGCTGTAGTAGTTATAAAATCCCTGACATTGCTGCAGACACGATTGCTACGCGAAATGGTGTAGCGTTATATTTCAAAAATTTAACCTACACATTAGCATTAAACAAAATTAAGGAGTTTAAGGGAAACAATCCTACAATAAGTGTTAATGTGTTTGTGATGAGGGGGCAAATCAGATCATTGGTTCCTATTGTGTGAGCAAGGATGAGAAAATAAACCTAGTGAACTTACTGCTTTTGGAGAATGGTGAAGTTCATCACTACATATTGATAAAGGACATATCAAGGTAAGTTAGAAAATTATACAACACTTTAATTTAAGAAAACATATACTTTTTTTACATATTTTTTAAAATAACTGCATTTTACTTATAATCTTTTATTTTTATTTTTTATCATTCACAGACTTTTACAGAATCAGTGTACAAAGCACAAAAGTAAGCTACAGTTCTGCAATACGTGTCTCCAGTACACTCACAGGGACAACGTCATGACTAATCATATGGCTGAGTGCGGCAAAATCGTTACAACTATGCCATCAGGTCTGGTTGCAATTCTCAGCTTTAAGGGACATCAAAGGAAAATTAATGCCTCTTTGTGGCTTACGCGGACTTCCAGTGTATCTTAGAAGACATTAGTGATATCGTAAGTAATAAGACCAGTCTAGTCAAAAAGGACACCCCTTTGCATTTAGCTATTATATTACGTGTCCCCATAGATAAGTTAGATAAGTGAAGGATACATACAGGAAAAGATGCCTCAAAAAATTCGTGTCATATTTAATTAAAGATTGTGAGTATATTTAAATAATTATTTGGTAAATATTAGGCAAATGGATACTTTATCGGTTTCTGATGTTTATAATTTTTATAGTGCGGTGAATTGTCATATATGTCAAAAAATTTTAGGTAAAGATCGCGTTAGAGATCACTGTCACATTAGTGGTAAATATAGAGGGGCAGCCCACAATAACTGTAATTTAAATTAACAAATCCTGAAGTTTATACCAGTTTACTTCCACAATTACTCAAATTATGATTCACATCTTTTTATTAAAGAACAAGGTGAAATTTTTATGCAACTGCAAGTACTACCTCTCAATAAGGAGCTTTTTATATCCCTCTCCTAATTTACAGAAATGAGTGATAGCTTGAAATAAGATTTCTTGATACAATACGCTTTATGGCTGAGAGTTTTGAATCATTAGTCTGCAAGTTGTCGGATAATGATTTCAGCACTATAAGATCCTTTATTAATCAGTCAGAAAAGAAATTTCAGCTTATTAAGAAAAAAGGTATTTTTCCGTATGAGTACTTAAATTCATTCCAAAAATTAGATGAGTGTCAGCTTCCTTCACGCAGTGATTTCCTTAATAAGTTGAACAATAAAGAGTGTTTTTTAGAGGAATACTCACATGCTGTAGAGGTATGGAATACTTTTGGTTGCAAAACTATAAAAGACTACATGGAACTTTACTTAAAAACAGATGTCCTCTTACTGACAGATATTTTCGCGAACTTTAGAAAAGTTTGCAAAGGTATTTGTGGCAGCACTCTGGGGCCGGTAATGCGGTATGCATAGTGGCAACCTCAGAGGTAACAGCTGGTCACCGGGCTTTAGTAACAGCTGATAGCAACAGCTGGAAGAAAAAAAACAAATTAAAGACAAAAACAAAACATTATTTACAAAAAACTAATAGAGGAAAATGGCCAGGAAAGTTCTGGAAAAGACTGTCGATTGGAAGAGCAAAAAAAAAGATGGACGACACCTGGGAATTTTTGGCGCACACCGAGTCGAGGTAGGTCGAAGAGGACGATGGAGAAATCAATCACGATTTGGGCTGGATAAAGAAAGGACGATGTGGCTGGCGACCCGGGCGAAAAATTAAGAAAATGTTTAAAGTGGTGTAAAGTGATAAAAAGAGTGCTAGTGAAACCTTTTTTTTTACAAATTAAATTTAAAAAAAAAAGGAATCAAAACGTTTTATAAATAAATAAAACTGAAAAAAAACGTATCCTAAAAGTTATTAAAAAAGAAAAACAAATTGATAAATTCTTTTTATTGAGAAAGAAAACCAAAATTTTGAACAAGACTTAAAACCTAAAAGATAAAATTAAAAGTGTATAAAACTTAACACTAATCAACAAAAATTAAAATCAAACTTTAAAACTGATATTAACTAAACTAAAACTAGCCAACAAAGGTAAAATTTATAAAAAACCTGAGAACTAACTGATCGGTAAAGAAAAAAATTATAATTTTCTAAAAACTTAAAACTAAGCAACAGAAGTAAAGATAGCCAAAAACTTAAAACTAATTAACAAAATCAAAATCGTATAAAACGTAAAACTAATCAACAAGGCTTATAACTACTCAACAAAGTTAAAGTTTTTAATTTTAAAGCCCTAAGAAAGATAATATAACTCGCCTTCAACACGCCACATACAACGAGGGAACTGGCCAAAGCACCCGCACTAACCCTAAAGTAAGCTGTAACATTTCTGGAGGAGCCAGGTACCTGTCATCAGACACGGACGGACGGACGAAAGACAAAAGCAAGTTAAGTTTTTTTTTATTAATTTGATTAATTTTTCTCTACTTATTTATAGGCATAAAAGTTTAATTGTAAAATTTTTTTTTGCTGTAATTTTTATAAAAGTGTGTATGAACCCCTTAACCTTTTTTTTAATGATAGGGAAAACACTTATATTTATTTTTTTCTAGTGCCATATTTGCTTTTTCGCACTGAGTTAGGAGCAGATTCGAGCTCAAACCTGCCCCAAGTCCCCATAATAAGCTCTTTGGCTTAAAATGATAGGTGTTTACCCTGCATAATTAGCAATATAGTTTTTTTGGTTTATTTAGAAATCATAGTTATTTTTGAAAAATTATTTTAATCCATTTCGTTTATTTAAATTAACTTTGTCTTTTTCTATGATTTATGAAAATTTTCATTTTTAATTAATTTTAATTAAATCAAAGAAAAAATATTATGTTAAATATTAAATAATTTTATATTGAATAGTTTCTATATTTTGTTTTTTTTTTGATAAATAAATTTAAAATGTTATTGTTATTCTTCAATATCATTTAAATTTTTTTTATTGCCCAAAATGATGGGTTAAGGTAAATTTTTCAGGCTGTAGAGACTAGTGGTAAGTAACCATCATGAAGGAATGGGATAACCCACATACAAACATAGGCCGGGTTATCATGGTGAAATCCAGTAGGATTTCTGTGGGAGGGAGGCCTCGGTTAGCCAAAAAGACCGGCTAACTCAACATTTATGTTGAGAGAGCAGACTTGTGAGTATGCGTGGTTAGTGGTATATGTAAATCTTTTTGTTTTTTTTTTCAATAGTTTGTTTTTTTTCAAGTAAAAAATTTCCACTTTCGGGCTCCAAACTTCATATATTTATAAACATTTTTTTTTCTTGGTTTTACATCCTTCCAAGCGCAGCTGGCATGATTTTTTTTTGTTTATTGTTGCTTATTGCCCGAAAGTCGGCAAGAACACCCCCCAAGACGGCGAGCTCAGCCGGAGCAGAACGCCAGCATGCCAGCGAGCCCGACAAATCTGGCAACCGTACAAAATGAAATGTCTAAACCAACAGCATAAGCAACCCGGTAGCAAACAACAATTTAACAAAAATGGCGCCCAACGTGGGGCCCGAAAGTGGAAAATTCAAATTCATATTCGATTAGATTCTCGCGTGTTTTCAACTAATGTAAGGCCCGTTGAGTCATTAAGAGTCCTCAACGAGAAGCGACATTAGTTGACTCACAAAGTCCACTTTAAGTTTTTTTAAATTCCGTAATTTGTTTTTATACTACTCACTATATTTTCCTTTTATTCATAAATATTTCCTAGAACTACAGTATGACGTAAGTCCCGGAAGTAGATTTTTTTAATTCTTCCGCGTTGCGACGGCATACTGGAGTTTTGAGAAGTATTTGTCTTCTGGTAGTGGTATGAGTCAAACTAGATAAATTGTTACCAAATGTAATCAAATTAGTTTTTGCTACATATCCTACCAAAGCTTATGAATACCATCCAATAATAAATTTAGTCACAATAGACAAAATTCTAATTCTAGTCCGAAACCCATGGACAAAAATAAAGTAAATACTTTTATTATTGTGAAGTTAGGAAGTAGTCCTGACAACGTAAAAGGCGAAGTACCTCAGTGTCAGTTGCCTCTCTAACCGAGCAATATGGTAGGACAGAAAATTAAAGATTTATTCCATACCTTTTATGTTACCACAAACCATACAAACATATTTACAAGTCTAGAGGAAAACAGTATAGATATTATGAAAACAAATACTTTTTCGATGCTTCTCAACATAAATGAATCGGTGAATCTAATTTAATTGGATTCAAATAAATTCCTTTAATGGTGGTTACGTAGTGCCGCAAAGTACAACAGCCGAATAACAAACTTAAATTTAATTTAACATTTTCATATTTTTTTTTCTTTTTGTAAAAGAGAACAAATTTTTTTTATAATTTTTCTTTATAGGATTTTTTTTTTTTTTTTTTTGATAGTTTATTTACCAATACCCAAAATACCCCAGACAACTTTGTATACCTTTTTCGTTTTTTTTTTAATCGCCCTCCCATTCTAGGTCCACTGATGGACTCGAGAATGGTTGGGTTTGTGGCAGCACTCTGCGGCCGGTAATGCGGTATGCATAGTGGCAACCTCAGAGGTAACAGCTGGTCACCGGGCTTTAGTAACAGCTGATAGCAACAGCTGGAAGAAAAAAAAACAAATTAAAGACAAAAACAAAACATTATTTACAAAAAACTAATAGAGGAAAATGGCCAGGAAAGTTCTGGAAAAGACTGTCGATTGGAAGAGCAAAAAAAAAGATGGACGACACCTGGGAATTTTTGGCGCACACCGAGTCGAGGTAGGTCGAAGAGGACGATGGAGAAATCAATCACGATTTGGGCTGGATAAAGAAAGGACGATGTGGCTGGCGACCCGGGCGAAAAATTAAGAAAATGTTTAAAGTGGTGTAAAGTGATAAAAAGAGTGCTAGTGAAACCTTTTTTTTACAAATTAAATTTAAAAAAAAAAGGAATCAAAACGTTTTATAAATAAATAAAACTGAAAAAAAACGTATCCTAAAAGTTATTAAAAAAGAAAAACAAATTGATAAATTCTTTTTATTGAGAAAGAAAACCAAAATTGTGAACAAGACTTAAAACCTAAAAGATAAAATTAAAAGTGTATAAAACTTAACACTAATCAACAAAAATTAAAATCAAACTTTAAAACTGATATTAACTAAACTAAAACTAGCCAACAAAGGTAAAATTTATAAAAAACCTGAGAACTAACTGATCGGTAAAGAAAAAAATTATAATTTTCTAAAAACTTAAAACTAAGCAACAGAAGTAAAGATAGCCAAAAACTTAAAACTAATTAACAAAATCAAAATCGTATAAAACGTAAAACTAATCAACAAGGCTTATAACTACTCAACAAAGTTAAAGTTTTTAATTTTAAAGCCCTAAGAAAGATAATATAACTCGCCTTCAACACGCCACATACAACGAGGGAACTGGCCAAAGCACCCGCACTAACCCTAAAGTAAGCTGTAACATTTCTGGAGGAGCCAGGTACCTGTCATCAGACACGGACGGACGGACGAAAGACAAAAGCAAGTTAAGTTTTTTTTTATTAATTTGATTAATTTTTCTCTACTTATTTATAGGCATAAAAGTTTAATTGTAAAATTTTTTTTTGCTGTAATTTTTATAAAAGTGTGTATGAACCCCTTAACCTTTTTTTTAATGATAGGGAAAACACTTATATTTATTTTTTTCTAGTGCCATATTTGCTTTTTCGCACTGAGTTAGGAGCAGATTCGAGCTCAAACCTGCCCCAAGTCCCCATAATAAGCTCTTTGGCTTAAAATGATAGGTGTTTACCCTGCATAATTAGCAATATAGTTTTTTTGGTTTATTTAGAAATCATAGTTATTTTTGAAAAATAATTTTAATCCATTTCGTTTATTTAAATTAACTTTGTCTTTTTCTATGATTTATGAAAATTTTCATTTTTAATTAATTTTAATTAAATCAAAGAAAAAATATTATGTTAAATATTAAATAATTTTATATTGAATAGTTTCTATATTTTGTTTTTTTTTTGATAAATAAATTTAAAATGTTATTGTTATTCTTCAATATCATTTAAATTTTTTTTATTGCCCAAAATGATGGGTTAAGGTAAATTTTTCAGGCTGTAGAGACTAGTGGTAAGTAACCATCATGAAGGAATGGGATAACCCACATACAAACATAGGCCGGGTTATCATGGTGAAATCCAGTAGGATTTCTGTGGGAGGGAGGCCTCGGTTAGCCAAAAAGACCGGCTAACTCAACATTTATGTTGAGAGAGCAGACTTGTGAGTATGCGTGGTTAGTGGTATATGTAAATCTTTTTGTTTTTTTTTTCAATAGTTTGTTTTTTTTCAAGTAAAAAATTTCCACTTTCGGGCTCCAAACTTCATATATTTATAAACATTTTTTTTTCTTGGTTTTACATCCTTCCAAGCGCAGCTGGCATGATTTTTTTTTGTTTATTGTTGCTTATTGCCCGAAAGTCGGCAAGAACACCCCCCAAGACGGCGAGCTCAGCCGGAGCAGAACGCCAGCATGCCAGCGAGCCCGACAAATCTGGCAACCGTACAAAATGAAATGTCTAAACCAACAGCATAAGCAACCCGGTAGCAAACAACAATTTAACAAAAATGGCGCCCAACGTGGGGCCCGAAAGTGGAAAATTCAAATTCATATTCGATTAGATTCTCGCGTGTTTTCAACTAATGTAAGGCCCGTTGAGTCATTAAGAGTCCTCAACGAGAAGCGACATTAGTTGACTCACAAAGTCCACTTTAAGTTTTTTTAAATTCCGTAATTTGTTTTTATACTACTCACTATATTTTCCTTTTATTCATAAATATTTCCTAGAACTACAGTATGACGTAAGTCCCGGAAGTAGATTTTTTTAATTCTTCCGCGTTGCGACGGCATACTGGAGTTTTGAGAAGTATTTGTCTTCTGGTAGTGGTATGAGTCAAACTAGATAAATTGTTACCAAATGTAATCAAATTAGTTTTTGCTACATATCCTACCAAAGCTTATGAATACCATCCAATAATAAATTTAGTCACAATAGACAAAATTCTAATTCTAGTCCGAAACCCATGGACAAAAATAAAGTAAATACTTTTATTATTGTGAAGTTAGGAAGTAGTCCTGACAACGTAAAAGGCGAAGTACCTCAGTGTCAGTTGCCTCTCTAACCGAGCAATATGGTAGGACAGAAAATTAAAGATTTATTCCATACCTTTTATGTTACCACAAACCATACAAACATATTTACAAGTCTAGAGGAAAACAGTATAGATATTATGAAAACAAATACTTTTTCGATGCTTCTCAACATAAATGAATCGGTGAATCTAATTTAATTGGATTCAAATAAATTCCTTTAATGGTGGTTACGTAGTGCCGCAAAGTACAACAGCCGAATAACAAACTTAAATTTAATTTAACATTTTCATATTTTTTTTCTTTTTGTAAAAGAGAACAAATTTTTTTTATAATTTTTCTTTATAGGATTTTTTTTTTTTTTTTTTTGATAGTTTATTTACCAATACCCAAAATACCCCAGACAACTTTGTATACCTTTTTCGTTTTTTTTTAATCGCCCTCCCATTCTAGGTCCACTGATGGACTCGAGAATGGTTGGGTTTGTGGCAGCACTCTGCGGCCGGTAATGCGGTATGCATAGTGGCAACCTCAGAGGTAACAGCTGGTCACCGGGCTTTAGTAACAGCTGATAGCAACAGCTGGAAGAAAAAAAAACAAATTAAAGACAAAAACAAAACATTATTTACAAAAAACTAATAGAGGAAAATGGCCAGGAAAGTTCTGGAAAAGACTGTCGATTGGAAGAGCAAAAAAAAAGATGGACGACACCTGGGAATTTTTGGCGCACACCGAGTCGAGGTAGGTCGAAGAGGACGATGGAGAAATCAATCACGATTTGGGCTGGATAAAGAAAGGACGATGTGGCTGGCGACCCGGGCGAAAAATTAAGAAAATGTTTAAAGTGGTGTAAAGTGATAAAAAGAGTGCTAGTGAAACCTTTTTTTTACAAATTAAATTTAAAAAAAAAAAGGAATCAAAACGTTTTATAAATAAATAAAACTGAAAAAAAACGTATCCTAAAAGTTATTAAAAAAGAAAAACAAATTGATAAATTCTTTTTATTGAGAAAGAAAACCAAAATTGTGAACAAGACTTAAAACCTAAAAGATAAAATTAAAAGTGTATAAAACTTAACACTAATCAACAAAAATTAAAATCAAACTTTAAAACTGATATTAACTAAACTAAAACTAGCCAACAAAGGTAAAATTTATAAAAAACCTGAGAACTAACTGATCGGTAAAGAAAAAAATTATAATTTTCTAAAAACTTAAAACTAAGCAACAGAAGTAAAGATAGCCAAAAACTTAAAACTAATTAACAAAATCAAAATCGTATAAAACGTAAAACTAATCAACAAGGCTTATAACTACTCAACAAAGTTAAAGTTTTTAATTTTAAAGCCCTAAGAAAGATAATATAACTCGCCTTCAACACGCCACATACAACGAGGGAACTGGCCAAAGCACCCGCACTAACCCTAAAGTAAGGTGTAACATATCTGGAGGAGCCAGGTACCTGTCATCAGACACGGACGGACGGACGAAAGACAAAAGCAAGTTAAGTTTTTTTTATTAATTTGATTAATTGTTCTCTACTTATTTATAGGCATAAAAGTTTAATTGTAAAATTTTTTTTTTTTGCTGTAATTTTTATAAAAGTGTGTATGAACCCCTTAACCTTTTTTTTAATGATAGGGAAAACACTTATATTTATTTTTTTTCTAGTGCCATATTTGCTTTTTCGCACTGAGTTAGGAGCAGATTTGAGCTCAAACCTGCCCCAAGTCCCCATAATAAGCTCTTTGGCTTAAAATGATAGGTGTTTACCCTGCATAATTAGCAATATAGTTTTTTTGGTTTATTTAGAAATCATAGTTATTTTTGAAAAATAATTTTAATCCATTTCGTTTATTTAAATTAACTTTGTCTTTTTCTATGATTTATGAAAATTTTCATTTTTAATTAATTTTAATTAAATCAAAGAAAAAAATATTATGTTAAATATTAAATAATTTTATATTGAATAGTTTCTATATTTTTTTTTTTTTTTTGGATAAATAAATTTAAAATGTTATTGTTATTCTTCAATATCATTTAAATTTTTTTTATTGCCCAAAATGATGGGTTAAGGTAAATTTTTCAGGCTGTAGAGACTAGTGGTAAGTAACCATCATGAAGGAATGGGATAACCCACATACAAACATAGGCCGGGTTATCATGGTGAAATCCAGTAGGATTTCTGTGGGAGGGAGGCCTCGGTTAGCCAAAAAGACCGGCTAACTCAACATTTATGTTGAGAGAGCAGACTTGTGAGTATGCGTGGTTAGTGGTATATGTAAATCTTTTTGTTTTTTTTTTCAATAGTTTGTTTTTTTTTAAGTAAAAAATTTCCACTTTCGGGCTCCAAACTTCATATATTTATAAACATTTTTTTTTCTTGGTTTTACATCCTTCCAAGCGCAGCTGGCATGATTTTTTTTGTTTATTGTTGCTTATTGCCCGAAAGTCGGCAAGAACACCCCCCAAGACGGCGAGCTCAGCCGGAGCAGAACGCCAGCATGCCAGCGAGGCCGATAAATCTGGCAACCGTACAAAATGAAATGTCTAAACCAACAGCATAAGCAATCCGGTAGCAAACAACAATTTAACATATTTATGAGCTATATCCATGTCAATATTATATAGCACCAGACCTTTCCGGTGATGCATTGCTCAAATACACAAAATCGAATTAGAATTATTGACAGACATAGATATGTACAATTTTATGATATAAGGTATACGTGGGGGCATCGCACAGTGTAGCCAAAGATATTCGAAACCGAAGAACAAATATTTGGAAGATTTCTATAAAGAGAAGCCCAGAGAATTTCTTGTCAATTTAGACGCTTACAAGTTGTTTGGTTGGGCGATGTCGGAATATCTTCCTTCTTCATGGTGGGTTCAGATGGTTATCGCAAGACGAGCTCAATCTGGATCCAAACAGCATAGCTGATAATGGAACAGACGGTTATGTATATGAGTACACGTTGGGTTATCCCACTCATTTATACGACTTGCATAATGCTCTCCCTTTTTGCGCTGAAAATACGAAACCTGTGCAAGCGAAGTATAGCAAATTGATAACCGATTTCTCTACAAAGCAATCATATGTGATACACCTTAGAATTCTGAAACAGTGCTCAGAATATGGCTTAATTTTAAAGAAAACTCATCGTATTCTAGCATTTAAAAAATCTCCATGTTTAAAAGGCTACATTAACTTAAATATCGGACATAGGGCCACTGCTAAAAATGCTTTAGAAAAAATTTCAAACTACTCAAACATGGTAAAACCATGGAAAATTTGGACAAGAAGAGACATGTTCCTGCTAGCAATTGAAATGACTAGTCTCAAAAGAAAGAAAAGATGAAAGAAAAAATAGAAATAAAACGCGTGTGGTTAAGTTAAAGTATTAGAAGGGAAGAGGAAGTTTTATTTGACAACTCTCATTACACCAAGGTTGCATTTATATTGTATATCCAAAGTTGCAATTATATATACATTGAGGTCAGATACATAGTTGTATAAAATATTCGTTCAACACCCTTCCGGAATGTTTTAAATTGTAGCATAAAGAAATTGTTGCTTAGTTTCACATCACAATCAGTTCAGTAAAAATAAAGCTGATGTTAATTCAATATCTAAATACATTCAATGAAATATTTACGTTAATTCAATATCACAATACATTTGGAGTATTTTTTTTTATAATTCATTAATTTCATAAAAACGTGTTCAAAAATTATATTAGGCCGACTTCATTTCAGAATGAACTTATTTTGGGAGCACTGACGGCTTTCGTTAAGGCATTTGCTAGCATGTTGTCAGAGTTGATGTAATTCAATGTGACCTCACCGTTCAAGATCTTCTCTTGAATGAACTTCGCTTTTATGTCTACATGTTTTTTACGCGCTGAATAAGAACTGTTGATCGCTATGCACATTGCGCTTTCGTTGTCGCAAAATATGACCATGGTCTTCAGCGCGCTCGATAGTAGCTCGGTGTATAGTCGCTTCAGCCAGACGGACTCCTGAATAGAACAGACTGCAGACATTAGCTCAGCTTCTGTTGACGAGAGTGCCACCGTGTGTTGCCTTTTAGTTGACCATGAGATTGCTCCACCTTGGAACATGAAAATATATCCAGTAGTAGAACGTCTGCTGTCGATATCACCAGCCCAGTCCGCATCACAAAAACCAGTGATTTCACTGGAACCTTTTCTAAAAAACAGACATTTATATTTAGTACCTTGTAAGTACCTCAAGACACGTTTTAGTGCAGTCCAGTGCGCCTTGCCAGGATTGGTAGAAAACCGGCTCAGCATGTTAACCGAAAGCAAATGTCAGGCCGTGTGATTTGGGCAGCATATAATAGACATCCCACCGCTTGCAGGTATGGCACTTTAGCCATTTCCGCTCGCTCCATTTCAGTCTTCGGGCTCATATTGGTTGTAAGCCTCTGATTTGCATCGATAGGTGTGGATATAGGGTGGCACGTGTCCATGCCAAAACGTTTTAATACGTCCTCGATTTACGTTGATTGATCAATTTTGATACCTTCAGCGCTCCGCGTGACTCGCATACCAAGGACAGAAGTAATTTCGCCCACGTCAGTCATCTTGAACGCTTTCATCAGACTTGCCTTTATCTTCATAATTTTGTTGAGATGTTTGCAGAAGATTAGCACGTCGTCTACATATATGGCCACAACTAACAATTCATTGTCAGCTCCGTCATGATACATTGGTCCACTTCACTTCTATGCAGGCCAAAACTCAGCAGCACTGAGTTAAGCTTTTCATTTCAAACTCTACTGGATTGCTTTAAGCCATTTAGTGACATCTTCAACTTACAGACCCTTCCGGAATAATCGTCGTAGCCAGCGGGTTGAGACATGTAGATTTCCTCCTTGAGCTTTCCATTTAAAAATGCAGTGACAGCATCCATTTGATGTATGACCCAATCATGTTTAGCAGCCAAGGCCATAAGTAGTCGAAGTGACGTGTATCGTACGACTGGTGCGAACGCCTCCTCGAAGTGTATTTCCCTTTGCTGGCTGAAGCCTTTAACAACTAGTCTCGCCTTGTATCTGGCTGGTTCACCATCAGCGTTCAGTTTAGTTTTAAAAACCCACTTGCATTTAATGGCCTTTTTTTCGGGGGGTAGCATCGTGAGTTCCCAAGTCTCGTTGGCTATATGTGAAGCCATTTCATTCTCAATAGCGCTCTTCCATTCATCAGCGCTTTCACTGGACAGAGCTTCATCAACTGTTTCAGGATCTTTAAGAATATAACTCACCGCGCAAAAATTATGGGCAGTTTGTAACTGATTATTCATACGTTCAGATCTACGTACCTCTGAATTGGCTAGACTTACCTCTTCTTTCGGCACATACGTTTCATCGTTACCACCTTCGGCCTCATCAAATCCCTGAAAATCATCCATATTTGCTAGGCTGACATCTTCCCTCGGCATATACGTTTCATCGTTACCATAGTTTGTTGAAGCTTCTTCAATGACACCCGATGACGATTCATTAACTTTAGGTTTCTCCTCTGAATCGGCATCGCAGTCAATTGATTGATTCCAATATTTTGATATTGCATTTGATTCAGGTAATGATATTGGAATTTCATTTTCCAGAAAGACTACGTCACGGCTGATTACAATTGATTTTGTAAATGGGTTGAATAAGCGATATGCTTTACTTTTATTGCTGTAGCCAACAAATGTGCATTCAATTGATTTTGTTGCTAATTTACTTTCACGTTTTTGTTTTGGTATATGGTCTAATGCTCTACAACCAACAACTCGTAGAAATTTCAGATCGGGATTGTTGCCTGACCAAAGTTCTTCTAGTAACATGCACCGAACACGCTCCATCAGAGTGCGATTCATTCGCTCTGCCACGCCGTTCTGTTCAGGGGCGTATGGAGCTGTGGTTTGATGTAAAATTCCATGTTTTGAAATGTATTGTTCAAAACGTTTGTTTATATATTCTGTGCCGTTGTCTGTCTGCAGTACTTTAATGTGTTTGGAGCACTGATTTTCAACAAGGCTTTTGAATTTTACAAACTCGTCGAATACATCGGATTTTGATTTAATTGGTATTGAAAATACCTTCCGTGTATAATCATCGACAAATGTCAGTATGTATAATGCACCAGAAAACGATGCCACTTTAAACGGGCCCATTATATCACTGTGCACAACATCTAAAACACTTCCTGCTGTGTTTTCACTGTCTTTAAATGGCACTCGGGCTTGTTTGGCTTTAATACACACAACACACTTAACATTGGCCTCAGGTTTAAAATCCGCACCACATGAATTTCCCGTTGCAGACATTAACTTGTTACTCACATGTCCAAACCTTGTATGCCACAAGTTGTAATTTATAGCCGCAAACGCATCGCCATCATTCTCATAACTTTGCTTGCAATTTAGTTTGTATAGGCCATCAACTAAATACGCAGATGAAAGTAGAGTGTTGCCTCTATCAAATATTTTGCACGATTTGTCCTGGAAAAAAATTTTTTCATTTGCTGCCATTTGACTCACTGACAAAAGATTTGTGCACAAATTCGGCACATATTCAACATTTTGCACTTTGATGTCTTTGCCAATGCTATTGCCAACAAGGTTAACTTCACCAACACTTGCCACTTTTAATTTACTATTATCTGCAATTGTAATTGCTTTGTTTGTAATTGACACTTTGTTTTGTAAGTATTTGTCACAGTGTGTCATGTGATTTGTGGCCCCTGAATCAATATGCCAGTCGTTGGCATCTTTGACATTTGTGCATAGGGTTGCCATCAGAACATGATTATTGTCCCTATTAGATTTTATTGGACAATTTTTGGCGAAGTGTCCAGGTTTTTTACAATAATGACAACGAAACGTTTTCTTTTTCTGTTTGTTGTGTGTGTTGTTGTTTGCGCCTGAATATAACGCCAATTCTTCACTGCTCGTTCCAACGAATTTTGAGTCTTGTAGCAACAATGATTTTATGACATCCACAGTTAGCACCTTTTTGTATTTTCATAAGCTAACACCAGTGGTCTGAATACACTTGGCAACCTGGCCAACAACAACGACGCAATCAGCTCCTCTTCAATTGCAAGTCGAGCACTTTTTACTTAAATGGAAGTAAGCACCATGGCGTTTATGTATTCTTGCATAGAGGGAAAGTCGGATAACTTTAGATGAACTAATGTTTTAAGTAATTCAACTTTCTTAGTGAGTCCCTTGTCCTCGTATGCCTCCATAAGACTGTCTCAAGCCTCTTTTGCCGATTTTTTCGGCAATAAGCCCAAAGTTGCTCGCTTCCACCATCAAGTAAATTTCCGCAGACGCACGGCAGTCTGACTCTTTTTGAGCTGCAGTGGCATTTACTTCCAGGGCGTTTTCCACCACCTTCCACAGCCCTTTTATCACCAAGTAAGACTTGGCTTCCTGCTTCCATATGTCAAAGTTTTCTCTGTCTCGTAACTTTTCCAATGGGAATGATAAATTGGAGCTCATTTTGTTACGTGAAAAAAAACTTGCACTTTAAAAAAACACTTTATAGGCCCATAACCTGTTGATTATTTATTGTTGAAAAGAAATAAAATGCGTGTGGTTAAGTTTAAGTATCAGAACGGAAGAGGAAGTTTGATTTGACAACTCTTATTACACCAAGGTTGCATTTATATTGTATATCCAAAGTTGCAATTATATATACATTGAGGTCAGATACATAGTTGTATAAAATATTCGTTCAACACAAAACCTACTACAATAAACCAATTTACTTAGGATTTTGTGTACTTGAGCTGTCCAAATGGACAAAGTATAGTTTCCATTACGGGTACACGCAACCTAAGTTTAAGACAAAACTGTCCTTAAACTATATGGACACGGACTCTTTTATATATATTCAATAAAGACGGACGACTTTTATGCTGACATAAAAAATTAAATACAAGAACAATTTGATACATTGGACTATCCTACAGACAATATTTATACTTTTCCAGTAGTAAATAAAAAATTATTGGTATGATGAAGGATGAAAATTGCGGTAAGATAATGACAGAGTTTGTTGGGTTGCGATCAAAAATGTTCTCATTTAGTGTACAAAACCAAAATGACATTAAAAAATCGAAGGGGGTAAAGAGAGCCATATCAGATAAATGTAGTTTAGCTACTTATAAAAATTGTTTATTCAATAAGACTAATGTATATGATAATATGTTTACATTTAAATCTAAGCTGTATCAGATATATACTAGCGAATTAAATAAAGTAGTATTAAGTTATGGAAAGATAAGTTTCTGGAACGCAAACGGCATTCGCCAACATAAATATGAACTTGAGCACTTCCTCTCGGAAAAAAATATTGATATAATGTTGGTTTCTGAGACTCATTTGACTTCAAGAAGCCTATTCAAAATTAATGGCTACATTTTATATGATTCAAAGGACCCAAGAGGAAGAGCTTGCGGGGCATCAGCAATTTTAATAAAGTCAAGACTCAAGCATTATATTCTTGACAACATTTGTGAAGAACATATACAAGCAATGAATATTTGTATCAAAAATTTTTGTACAAATTTTGTCATATCATCAATTTACTCCCCTACTAGATTCGCAATTACTGAGGATCAATACGAGGATTTCTACAAATCTCTTGGCCCTTGTTTCGTAGCAGCTGGAGACTATAATGCAAAACATACTTTCTGGGGTTCGCGTCTTATCACACCTAGAGGACGAGCGTTGTTCAACACAATTTCAAAAATGGGCTTGGACGTCATTTCGAGTGGGGAGCCCACTTACTGGCATACTGACATACATAAAATTCCGGATATTATAGATTTTGGCGCCAAGAAAAATATTTCTAGGGAATTAATTCACGTCGAAGCTTCCCTAGGTCTATCGTCCGATCACTCTCCCACGATCGTTACAATTTGTAGCCCACTGAGAAGTGCTCTATCTCACCCATATGTGAAATGGTCAGTAGTGTTAATTGGCGGCGATTCAAAAAATATCTTAGTAGTCATTGCACTGAAAACATTAAGCTAAGAACTCATGACGATATTGAATCTAATATTGCTAATCTTAACGAAAATATTAAGCAGGCAGCTGAACATGCCACTGCCTCCCATTCGCAGACTGGGTTTAACAGAATATATTCTACAGATATTGAACTTCTCGTATGTGCAAAAAGAAGAGCTAGAAGAGAATAGCAACAGCACAGATCACCCCAAAATAAAATTAGATTAAAAGAGTGCACTAAAAGACTCCAAGAACTGCTTGCATATGAAAAACTGCATCTCTTAAAAACTATGTGGAAAATCTCGATGTCACACCAGCATCTAATTATTCTTTGTGGCGCGCTGCGAAAAGAATTAAAACACCCGTTGAGTTTAAACCACCTCTGCGCACTTCTACCGGAGTTTGGGCCAGGAGTGATATTGAAAAAGGTAACTTGTTTGCAAAGCATTTAAAATCCGTATTTACCCCAAACACATGTACTGGTGTTGTTGATTTCCCGAGTGTAGTTGCGCTACCCCCTCGACCCATAAAATTTAAAATGTGTGATGTACAAAATCTAATTGCTGAACTCAACCCGAATAAAGCACCGGGTATTGATGGAATTAGTAACCAAATGCTAATAAAATTGCCTCGTATTGTAATTAGAATCATGTTATTAATTTTTAATGCCATTTTACGACTAGAGTATTATTTCCACAGCTGGAAGCTTGCCAAAGTTAAAATGATTCCAAAGCCGGGCAAAGATCTTACCAAGGCAGAATCATACAGGCCAATAAGTCTGCTATCAACAATGTCAAAACTTTTCGAAAAACTGCTCATGTCAAAATTGTCCCCAATTCTAATTGGTAGTGGGTGTACCCCAGACCATCAGTTTGGTTTTAGAAGTCAGCATAGCACTATTGAACAAACGCATAGATTGGTTCAATGTATAAGAAGAACATTTGAAGAAAAAAGTACTGTTCTGCACTATTTATTGACGTTTCTCAGGCATTTGATAAAGTGTGGCATGAAGGCCTAATTTTAAAATTAAAATCATATCTACCAATAAATTTGGTGAATTTATTAGAAAGTTACATTACTACCCGGAAGTTCACGGTTGTGGAAGCAGAATTCATGAGTGTGCCCGAAACTATATCATCCGGTGTGCCACAGGGGAGCATACTGGGGCCAGTTTTGTATTTAATTTATACTTGTGATATGCCTTTGAGCAGCAATATCCATACATCTACGTTTGCCGATGATACAGCCTGCCTAAGTATGCACGAAAATCCTCATGAGGCTTCCCGATAACTACAAGAACATATAACACAACTGGAACTATGGTTAAAATTATGGAGAATTAAGGTAAACGAGCAAAAGTGTGTTCAGGTAACATTTACCCTGCGAAGAGATACTTGTTCCCCAATTCGAATCAACAATCAAGTTGTTCCTCAGCATTCACATGTAAAATACCTTGGTATACACCTTGATCGACGACTTACATGGAAACACCATATTGACTCAAAGCTAGTACAAATGAAACTTAAACTAACTCAGATATATTGGCTGATTGGTAGAAACTCAACACTCAGCCTAGACTGCAAACTTTTATTATACAAGTCGCTCTTGAAGCCAATATGGTGGTACGGAATTCAGTTATGGGGCACTGCTTCAGGTTCTAACGTCGAGAGAATCCAACGAAGGCAAAATAAAATTTTACGTTTGATAACATCGGCTCCATGGTACATAAAAAACTCAAATATACATCGTGATTTGAATATGCCACTAGTGATTGAAGAAATAGCAAAATACGCAGGCAAATATTTAACAAAACTCGAGTCACATCCTAATCCGCTTGCTCGTAACATCTTGAATTTTACTGGCCACATTCGCTTGAAAAAGAAGGACACAAGGGCTCTTTTACTCAACATTCCAGATGGGATTGCTTGAAAATATTTTTTTTTCTCTTTTTTTTTTGATTATCACTACTTATGTATTATTTATAACTATCACTAAGTTTATGTCCGACAGTGTTCGGGCCTAATACTTATATTTTAGATTTAAGATTTGAATACTTATTGTTAGTTCATAATTGAAGATACAATAAATAAATAAATGTATTACAAAAAAAATAAAAATATGCATGGTATCATTTTCATATTAAGGAAACTAGGCCTGAATACGAATTTGACATGTTGCTAGATGACATTGCTAGAATGCAAGAAAATTTATAATATTGATTAATTTTTAGATAATTAGCTAATTTTTATATTGTATATAAAATCTTAGTTATTAGGAAAAATTATTATAAATAAAATCTTAGTTATTAAGAAAAATTATTGTAAATAAAATTGCTTTTATTAAGAAAACTTATTGTATGTAAAATACTATTTATTAAAAAAATTATTTTATTGTCACAATAAAACACGTAGTTATGTACATATGTATTAGAACATTTAAGAAAAAAATGTGAAATAAAATATTGAAAAAAGAATTAAATATGTTATTGGTTTTTATTTATTTATTGGATTTACTTCGTTGGATCAAAAAAGGTTTGTTTTTGCTTATATACAAATTCTTGTTTTCATATCGCTTAAACATGCACAGTCCAGTTTTCATAGAATTTCTTCTTCAAAATGTCCAATTTTCTAGTTGGCAATAAAATACATTAACTATGTATTTTAAATTATAAATAAAAAGACATTAAAGAGTTTTGTAAAATAAAAATAATTGTGTTTTTATTTAATACTTTCACTTATTTCAGATTTGATGAAGGTAGTTCGATCTAACGGGGAACTTGGCACAATTAAATGAGTGAATACTTCGTTATGGCACCTGGCGTCTGCCTTAATCCAATAACTTGATAATCACTATTCATTTTATCATACTTTTGTTTCAGATAAACACGAGTTTATTTCAATTGGTAATCAGATTTGATGAAAGTAGTTCGATCTAGCGGGGAACTTGATACAATTAAATGAGTGAATACTTCGTTATCGTGGTACCTTCATAGCGAACAGTCGATTAGCGGAATTTTGTCTTACATACCAAACAAACAATAAATTATAAAAAAATATTCGTAGTACATATTATTCGTAATAGGTACATACTGACTTTAATAAATAAGCTTTATTGCTTTGATAATATTTTTTACATAGTGGAAATAACAAATACAAAAAAAACGCAAACAAAAAAATAAACAGTGACATTGAGGAATACTCTATAAGAGTACCTCAAAAACAGACAAACAATCATAAATTACAAAAACAAAAAAACCGTACAAAAAACACAAAAAGTGCCCTTGAGGAATACTCTATATGAGTGCCTCAAATACAAAAAATTATGAAGTGAGTTCTAACGGCAGAAATGCCTACTTTACTGTGAGTTCTGAAGCTTTTAATGAGAAAAATAGTAATAATAAATCTAATCAAAGTGTTTTTTTACGGCAAATCCAATTTTTCGTCAGCGATCAACTTCGCTTTGTCCAATGCCAAATAGTAGTGATTCATTAACATTTAAGCAATTTATTATTCGACATATTGTCATAATTATTTTTTAACTAATCGCCAAAAACCGTTTTAAAATTTTGCAAGATGAAAACGACAAACCCGATGTATCGTCGAATAAAACACCCAAGCCCCCACCAATCTACTTGAGAGAGAAAAATTCAAATGCCCTTATAAAAAAATTAATTTCGGTCATTGGTGAAAATAAATTCCACATTGTCCCAATAAAACGTGGCAACATCGATGAAACGAAAATTCATTAACATTACAATTGCCTAGTACTTCTTCATATAAGTCAGTAATATCATCCCCTTTAGGCTCGTATTCATCACTTAACAAAGTTATCACTTCAGATAGCAGTAGCTCAAAACCCAAGGTGCAAGTTGGTATGGACAGATATATAACCGTGGTAAAGCGTGAGCGAAGCCCGAATTCTTAAAAAATTTCATGCGCTCCAAAGAAGTCTAGGGATAACAGCGCATCCTCAACTAATCGCCAAAACCGTTTTAAAATTTTGCAAGATGAGAATGACAAACCCGATGTATCGTCGAATAAAACACCCAAGCCCCCACCAATCTACTTGAGAGAGAAAAATTCAAATGCCCTTAAAAAAAATTAATTTCGGTCATTGGTGAAAATAAATTCCACATTGTCCCAATAAAACGTTGCAACATCGATGAAACGAAAATTCAAATTTATGACGAAAAGGATTTCCGCAAAATGATTTCTGAATTTGAAACAAACAAAACAAGCTTCTACACATACCAGCTTAAGAGCGCTAAAGGCATGCAGATCGTATTGAAGGGCATGCAAGGGTCCCATGCAGTGTCATAATTGCCAAGAATATGGCCATACAAAAGCTTACTGCAATTTACCTACAGTGTGTCTTATCTGCGGTGAATTGCACGGTACTGCAAGTTGTACCAAACCAAAAGATCAAGCGGAAAAAATGCAGTAATTGTGGAGGTAATCACACCGCTAACTACAGAGGATGTCATGTATACTCTTTCGTCAAGCAGGCTATGGTGCAAATACCTAAATTAGCTCCAGCTCAACCATTAAACGCGTACTCCGCCAAATAATTCAACGAATGCAAATTCAAGCTTTAAAATTAGTCGCTTTGAAGCTACTATTGAGAATCTGGTGCTAACTATAAACAACTTTACAACAAATATGACTACCATGATGCAAGAAATGCTGAGAATGCAGAATATTCTGCTTCAAGCATTAATTAACAAGCCATGAACACGTTCAAAATATGTTTCTGGAACGCAAACGGCATTCGCCAACATAAAAATGAACTTGAGCACTTCCTTACGGAAAAAAATGTTGATATAATGTTGGTCTCTGAGACTCATTTGACTTCTAGAACTCTTTAAAATGAATGGCTACACTTTATATGATACAAAGGAGCCTAGAGGGAGAGCATGCGGTGGATCAGCAATTCTAATAAAGTCAAGACTCAAGCACAATATTATTGACAAACTTTTGTGAAGAACATCTACAAGCAACAAATATCTGAAAAATTCCGGATGTTATTGATTTCGGCGTCATAAAAAGTATTTCTAGGGAATTAATTCACGTTGAAGCTTCCCTAGATCTCTCGTATGATCACTTTCCCACGATCGTTACAATCTGTAGCCCACTGAGAAGCGCTTTACCTCACCCATATGTCAAGATGATAAATCGTGTTAATTGGCTGGGATTCAAAAAATATCTTAGTAGTCATTGCACGGAAAATATTACGATAAGAACACCCAATGATATTGAATCTAACATTGCAAGTCTTAACGAGAATATAAAACAAGCTTCTGAACATGCCACTACCTCCCATCCGCATACTATGTTCAATAAAATTTATTCTGTAGACATTGAACATCTCGTACGTGAAAAAAGAAGAGCTAGAAGGGAATGGCAACATCACAGATCACCTCAACACAAAATCAGATTTAAAGAGTGCACTAAACGACTCCAACGCTTGCATCTGAAAAAACTGCATCTTTTAAAAATTATCTGGAAGGGCTTGATGTCACACCAGCATCTAATTACTCTTTGTGGCGCGCTGCTAAAAAGCTTAAAACACCCGTTAAGT
The DNA here is from genome assembly GCA_905220375.1 of Tachina fera. Lineage (NCBI taxonomy): Eukaryota > Metazoa > Arthropoda > Insecta > Diptera > Tachinidae > Tachina > Tachina fera. Next base: position 72,020,693 of record LR999965.1, on the reverse strand, counting down.
TTAAGCCACTTCTGCGCACATCTACAGGAGGATGGGCAAGAAGCGATACTGAAAAAGGTAACATATTTGCTGAGCACTTAAAATCCGTATTTACACCAAATACATGTACCGGTGCTGCTGATTTGCCGAGTGTAGTTGCTCTACCGCCTCGACCCTTAAAATTTACGATGTGTGATGTACAAAAACTAATTGCCGAACTCAACCCGAAAAAAGCTCCCGGTATGGATGGAATTAGTAACCAGATGCTGATTAAGTTACCTCGTACTGCAATTAGAATCCTGTTATTCATTTTTAATGCCATTTTACGACTGGAGTATTACCCAGACTGCTGGAAGCTTGCCAAGGTTAAAATGATTCCAAAGCCAGGTAAAGATCTTACCAAGGCTGAGTAATAGGCCAATAAGTTTACTGTCAACAATGTCAAAGCTTTTTGAAAAGCTACTCATGACAAAATTGTCTTGAATTTTAACTGATAATGAGTGCATCCCAGACCATCAATTTGGTTTTAGAAGCCAGCATAGCACCATTGAGCAAATGCATAGATTGGTTCAATTTAACAGAAAAACATTTGAGGAAAAGAAGTATTGTTCTGCCCTGTTTATTGATGTTTCTCAGGCATTTGATAAAGTGTGGCATGAAGACCTGATTTTGAAATTGAAGACATACTTACCAATAAACATTCTAAATCTTTTGGAAAGTTACATTCTTGCACGAAAATTTACGGTTGTGGAAGGACACTTTATGAGTATGCCTGAAACTATCTCATCCGGTGTGCCACAGGGGAGTATACTGGGACCATTTGTATATTTGATTTATACTTGCGATATGCCTGTGAGCAGTAGTATCCACACTTCTACATTTGCCGACGATACAGCCTGCCTTAGTATGCACGAAAACCCTGATGAGGCATCCCGAAAACTCTAGGAACACATTAACCGGATAGAACTATGGTTAAATTTATGGAGAATTAAGGTAAATGAACAAAAGTGTGTTCAAGTAACATTTACCTTACGAAGAGATACTTGTTCCCCCATTCGAATTAATAATCAAGTTGTTCCTCAACATTCACATGTGAAATTTCTTGGTATACACCTCGATCGACGGCTTACATGGAAACATCACATTGACTATAAGTTAACTCAAATGAAACTAAAATTAACTCAGGTACATTGGCTGATTGGCAGAAATTCAATACTCAGCCTAGACTGCAAACTTTTAATATACAAGTCGCTTTTAAAACCAATATGGTGTTACGGTATCCAGTTATGGGGCACTGCTTCTGCTTCCAATGTAGAGAGAATTCATCGAAGACAAAACAAAATTTTAAGGTTAACAACGTCTGCTCCATGGTACATTAAGAATTCAAATACACATCGTGATATAAATATGCCACTAGTGACTGAAGAAATTGCAAAATACGCAGGCAAATATCTAACAAAACTCGAGTCACATCCTAATCTGCTTGCTCGTAATATTTTGAACTTTACTGGACACATCCGCTTAAAGAAGAGAGATACAAGGGCTCTAATACTAAACACTTCGAATGAAGTTAGTTATGTCTGGCATTGGTCGGGCCTATTAATTATATGTTAGATTTAAGATTTGAATACTTATTGTTAGTTCATATATGAAGATACAATAAATAAAAAAAAACTTATTTCATACAAAATTTTTAGACATAGATGACCACAGGTAAATGTATTAAAATTCTGATGTTGATTATAGTTGTGTTTTATATTTTATATATATATATATATATATATATATATATATAGTACCAAGATATTTCAGTAATTCTGAAGGAGGTTGCATGTTTCCTAAGCTGTCGAAATATTCTTTTTCGTTGTTATTGTTATAATATGCTACCCAATGTGTACCAGGTCCTCTTGATACATCTAAATTGATTATTCCGCGTTCTTTTTTTTTGTTTGTTTTTTTTTGGTAGAGTATTCAACATAAAAACTCCTATAAAATATGGAATATTTGTAGAAAAACGGTTTAGATTGACATCAGATAGTGATCTGTTGGGTACCATCTCCAAGAGTTTTTTGATTCCCCTTTGTGAACTAAACCATAACTTTTTTATATGGTTTTAAGTAAAGTCCTTTGGCAACTGCTAAAGATTCCATCGCTCTTTTATGTCTAGTTGCTTCATCAAGTTGACTTTTGGCATTATTTATTGCATTTACAGCCTTAGCTATGGCAGCACCTCCAGTTGTTAGACTACCAATTGCACCCAGATCAGTTAAAATCGGTATTATAGGCAAAAATACACCAATTTTTGGGACACTTATTACACGTGGTACTATAATTTAAGACTTTCTTCCTTTTAGTTGCCATTTTAATAGCTGAGTTAATATCTAATGGCTTTTCCTTCTTAAGTATTTTTGTTGCAGCTCTAATTGATGTTCTAAACAGTTTTTTATCATTTAGCTTGTTCTTTTTAACATTTTTCTTTTTTGTGTGTGGAACCCATACCAAATTTTGTTTTGGCTTTTATTGCGTTAGTAACCATATATCCCAGTAAAAAAAGAGACTCCAAAAAAAGTCATGAAAATGAAGAGTTTACGATGCGGAACTAGTGCAAATTTCGATCCGATCTAATGATTTTTACATATGGTTGTCATTGCAAGAAGTTCTCTTTTTCGATGCCTGGTCACTGAATTGGAAGCGATATTTAGAAAAATTCCCTTTTTTGTGTTCTATGATAATATTTTCATCTAGGAAAAATGGTAAATAGTTACCTTTTTTAACAATTTATTTCTTTTTATACGAATTTAAGCCCGAAACAGTGTTTTCATGTAAATTTAAGCAAATAACTTTTAAATTTTAGACTAAATATAGTTCATAAATTTCTTCAAAAAAAATAAATTTTTTTTAAATTCTGGTGAGTATTTTCTAGCACTATGGAGGAGTTACAAGGTTTTGTGTGACTAAAATAAGCTTCTACATGGTTTTTGCTCACTCTCGGCAAATTAAAAATATCGATTTTTTGGAAGCAATGAAAATGTACTTCCGCTAGAATGACTTCCATTTTTTTTCACTGGGTTATTTTTGAACTAATATGTAGATAATTAATATTATAGTGGAAAAGATATATGTATATTTATATATTATATATATACATATACATGTGTGTTTATTTATATATATTTAAATATATAAATATATACATATATGTACATATTTATAAATATTTATTATTATTATATTCACTAAAAATAAAAATACCAACCACTCATAGAAAATATTATACATATTAAGTATTAAAATTCTTTAGTTTTTTTTCTGATATCGTATAACAATATTATCTAATTTTTTCTATAATAAGAGGTAACAATTATGAAATGCATTTAGTCACAAAAACGCAGTTAGTGAAACAACATAAAAATATTTTAGTTCGTAATATTGATGAATCATCGAACATTACTTCAAAAATAAAGCACAGCCCCCTCTTACCAAATTCTATTCGTGCTCTAATAGTGGGACCATCAAATTGTGGAAAGAATAATGTTATGATTGGCTTACTAGAAAGTCTCAATTGACTCAAGTTTGAAAACAATTATTTATACTCAAAATCTCTATATCAACCCAAATGTGAATACCTGAAGAAACAAATTTCACCAATGAAAGGAATTTCACCCATAATGAATCCGTTATTCCACCTGATGGAGCTAAAACTAGTTCAATTATGATATTAGATGATTTTGCGTGTGAAAAGCAGAATAATATTTCTACATATTTTTGTATGGGGCGACATAGGGATGTTGATTCATTCTACTTGTGTCAAACTTATATCAGAATTCCCAAGAATTTAATAGGAGACAATGTAAATGTTATTATAATTTTTAAGCAAGATGAGACAAATATTTAGTATAATGATAGGGATCATTTTGAAAGCGATATGAGTTATAAAAAATTCCCAGAAATATGTCCAGACTGTTAAAAGGAAAAATAAAATTAATTAAATGATAGTCGCTACAGAAAACAATTTGACTAATTCATACCTATATAAACTACTGTTCATACACATTGACTTTATTTATTTATCTAACTTTTAACTTCATACATCTATTTGCTATAATCTCAGCTGCTACTAGATAATCTAATATGAATACCAGACCAAGTACCTATAACCTGATTGGATACCTGATAAACTGATCTGAAAACCAGACCAAGTCCTGATAATCTAAGCTAGGAACCAGACTAGGTCCCCTGATAAGTTGATCTGAAAACCAGACCAAGTCCTGAAAAGCTGATCTTAAAACCAGACCAGGTCCTGAAAAACTGATCTGAAAACCAGACCAGGTACCTGATACCTGTTTTAATAGCTGATACCTGTTATTTACTATTATCAAACATGGATGAGAAAGTTTGAAAGCAGTTGGTGTTGACAAGAAATTTATCGAAGAAAAAGCTTCGTAGTATAAAAACTGGTGAAATAGATACACGTGAACAACTAAGAGATACATTTAAGCCAATAACAGAACATCTCAAAGATTTTATAAATAGTTAAAAAAAATTAAAAGAATGTCCATGAAAGAAGAAATAAAAATCAAGACAGAAGTTAAAAATAATACAAGCTTAAAGCCTGAAAATCCATCAGTCAAGAGAGAGACAAGTGCACCAAAAAAACTAGCAGAAGAAACAATATTTGATAATACCATTTTATTAAATGATGCTAATATGCAAAATGATGACGATGATAAAGATGATTTTTAATCACAGACTTCCAATACAGAAGATAGTTATACTGACTTATCACTCTTGGAAGGAAAAAATGAATTAGATACAAACTATGGTCCATATGTTTGGGTTCTTTGTTGTTTCGAACAACAACATTGATGTCCGAAACAAAAGGATCAAAAATATTGCAAAAGCTCTGGAGGAAAACGATGTTATCAATAAATTGTTTCTGCAAATTCAAATCGAAAAACTAGAACAGAAATTATTAACATACTATGAGGGAGAAAAATATGTAATTCAAGAAGGTCTTCAAATGCAAATCGAAGAACTACAACGTGAAATAAAATTAGACATGGAAGAAAATTATAAAATTTAAAAAGATATTCAAAAAATTAAAACATCCTTTGAAGAACAAATTGAACAGCTTAATGACAAAATTTATAGATTGGAAAATTACATGTTTGTATCAATAGCTGAAATTTCTTCAAGTAGATCAAAACACTCTCCAAAAAATCTCTAAAAACAACTTAATGTCTTCAAAAAAAAAATTTAGTAAACGAACTCCATAAGCAAGCACAAAAGATGTTTTTGAATTGGTACGAGTACCAAAAAACTTACAAACATATGATACTTAACAGATAAGCATCAATAGTAGAACGATTTTATAGAACATTGAAAGGAATAATGTGGAAAGAATTTAGTTATAATGGTCCATATAAGTAGATTGATTTGTACAAAGATTTACTTAACGTATACAATAAAAAATTTCATCGCACAATTAAAATGTCTCCTATTAAAGTAAACTCAACAAATGAGCAAAAGCTGCTTAATAAAGTATACAGTCATTTGAAGATGTATAAAATGTCGAAATTTAATGAAGAATATCACGTTTGCATAAGCAAATATAAGCATATATTTGAAAAATATTATACTCCAAATTGAACCACAGAAATATTCACAATTATCAGAGTTCAAAATACAATCCCTGCAACATACATATTAGAAGAGTATCTTGGTAATCCTATTAAAGGTGTGTTATATGCTGACAATCTTTCAAAAACAAGATTTCCAAATACTTATATAGTTGAAAAGGTTCTTAGAACTAAAGCAAAGGATGTATATATTAAATGGCTAGGATTTTTAGATCAACACAATTCTTAGATAAGTAAAGATCAAATATTATAGTTGGAAGTAAAATTAAACCACCAACAACATCATATCAAGGACAATAATAGGATTAAAACTAATAAACTAATATTAATTTTAAAATAAGAAAATGAAACATATATGTAAATTATGCTTACAAACCATACTGTGTACTAAACTTTATTTAATTGTAATCAGTCAGTGCACATGAGTGTGCTGTAATTGATGTTCATTCGTACAACAGTATTCCATATGTAGACACCTACAACAATAGGAAAACATAAAATTTAAAGACCAATTGGATCTTACAAATTAAATAATATATTTGATTTTATAGAAGAGCAATACAAACGACTATGTCCAGCAAATAATATATTTATTGAAGCCAATAACAATACAAACCAAATTAAAGCTTATAGTTCCGAAGATTCTATATATTTTAAGAAAGATAATACAATTGGAAATCGTGTTTATGTTTTGTGACCAATTTCGTTTGTTTATGTTTTTTATTGTGTTTCACGTTTGGCTATTTATGGTCAGATTTCTTGATTCTTAGGATGCAAATAAAACCAATTTATTTCATCTTTTTTCTCAACGTTTCGTCAGCTTTTTTCCGACGTCTTCAGGAGAATTTTTATTTTTATTTTTAAATTCTGGCAACAAATTACATTTTTTTATTATTTTTTGTCATATTTTTGTAATATTAATTTTTATGTTTGACTTACGATCTTCAGTTACATTATTGAATAAATTATAAAACTGGACAGCACGAACAATTAATTGTATAATTTCAATAATAAAAATTAATATAAAATATCACAGGCAAACTTAAAACTAATATCACAGAACTTCACTTGTCAAGTTATTGCAATTGAATATTGCAGTTTGGTGTTGTCTTTGTCTTCTTTTGTAATGATCGATTTTTTAATACGTTGCTGTATTTGTAGGCTTTCTAGTGTAAATCTTTTATTCGCTCTCTTTTCTCTATCTAATATTTTGACCCCCTTAAAATCTATTTTATGTCCCGTTTCTTTCACATGTTGTGCTAGAGCTGTTGTCTCTTTTCCTTTTTTTATGTCTGCTTCATGTTCTGATACTCTAGTTCCGAGTTTTCGTTTTGTTGTTCCCACGTATACTCTATTGCATATTTCTGTTTCATTTCCTTGACAAGTTATTTCGTATACAACATTGTCTGTTTCTAATTTGTCAAGTTTTGTTCTTTCCTGTGTAAAAAGACGTCTTAGTGTCTTGTTTGATCTATGTGTGACTATTGTTGTTTTATCATTTATCATCTGTTTTAATGTTTTGTTTTCCGTCAACTTTGGTACATATGGTACACTGTAAAAAACTTTTTCTGCTACTCCATTATTATTGTTTCCAGTTTCGTTTTTATTTAAGCATTTGTTTATTAGTTTGTTCGTAATGTATATCGGGAAGTTGTTTTTTGTCATTATGTTTCTTATTTTACTGATGTTTTTATTTCTGAATCGTTTGTCACTGATGTTGAGAATTTTATTAATTAGATTCGTCGCCGTATTTATTTTCATGATCATCGGTTGGGTGGAATGGTAATTTACTAATCTGCCAGATGCGGTTTCCTTTGCATACCAGTCTGTTATTAATTTGTTATTGTATTTAATTATTTTCATATCCAAATAAGGTATTTCGTTGTTTTCTTCTATCTCAATAGTGAATTGCAGATTTTTGTGGTATGAGTTTAAAGTTTTTAATACGATTTCCATGTCCGCTTTTTTAATAACCGCAAATAAGTCGTCTACATACTTACAAATAAATTTTAGGTATATGTGTTTTGTTTTCAATTCATTAATAATATCGTCTAATAATGTGTCCAAAACAATATCTGCTATCGTCGGTGATAATGGGTTACCCATTGGCATTCCATATGTTTGGTGATAATACTGTCCATCATATGTGAAATAGTTGTTGTCTGTTATACAGAATTGAAGTATTTTCAAAAATTGCCGTCTACTAACAGTAGTGTGCTCCTTAACGGTATCCCATTTGTCAAGTATGTTCTTAATAGCTAAATGTGTAGGTATATTAGTAAATAATGATACCACGTCAAATGATACTATGATGTCATTCTCGTCTAAAGTTATATCACAGAGTTTTTCCTTCAGTTGCATAGAGTTTCTGATGTTATAAGTTTGAGAAATGAGATTTTTTAATATTGTACCCACATATTTCGATAGATGATAACATGGCACTTTCAGAGATGATGAAATTGGCCTTAGTGGTATGTTTTCTTTATGTATTTTTGGTAAACCATAAAGTTCCGGTGCCATAGCTGCATGAGATGTCATTCTAATTTTTTCCAACTTAGTAATATGGTTCCCTTTCAGAAGTTCTGTTATTATATTGTTATTTGTTCTTTGCAGTTGTGGTGTAGGATCTTTTCTGATAATTTTGTAAGTAGATTTGTCCTCTAGTAGTTCCTTCATTTTATTTTTATATTCGTCTTTATAAATAACCACTGTCTTATTCCCTTTGTCAGCTGTAGTAACTATGATTGTATTTTTATTTTATTTTAATATTTTCTCTGTTTTTTCGTATATATCTAGTATAAATTTTTCTTTGTCATTGTTTCTACAATTTCTTCTGAAATTCGATATTCTATTTGCCATTTTTGTTCTTAATGTACCTTTCTCGTTATCATCTTTAATTTTCTGAACCCATTGCTCGATATCAGCTACTAAAGTAACAGGCGAAAAGTTTTTTCCTGTTACAGGAATCGCAAACTTGTTTCCTAGTGATAGAAGCCATTTGCTTTCTATATCGAAATTAACTCTGGTGAAATTCAAAAACCAGTCTTCGTTGAATGTAAAACCAAAATCATTAAACTTCTCAGCTCTAAGTTTCTTCATTTTAGATGAGTGTTTCTGTCTTGTTTTTAATTTTATGTTTTTAAATCTTATCCATTGTCCTTTTTTAAATTTCATAAGTTCAGTTTCGTTCAGTGTATTTACCAGCTGTTTTTCTATGCTTTCAATCTGTTTCTTTATCAAAGTTGTATTTGTGTGTGTGTCTGTAATTTCAACATTAAGTATTTTTTGATGGAAGTTTCTCTCTACCTTTTTCATTTCGTTCTGTGCTTTATTTGTTTTAAATAGTTGCTTTAGTTTTTGCGTTGAATATGTTATATGTTTTGGTATAATACCAGCTTTTCTGCATTGCTGTAAAAAATTTGATCTTTCAAGTGCATTGGCTAATTTGTGTATTTCTCTGCAATATTGTTTCATTAAAATTGTGGTTTCTGTGTTGTATTTGTATTTTATATGTTTAAAAAGTTGTCTCATTTTGTAATGTTGTTGTAGAATTTAAGTTCTTGTTGTTATTTAAATTTGTACATACATACATACATATGTACATGCGTATGAAAATATATGTATGTATATGAGTATGTAATTTATTTCGGCGGGCCTTCCGATGTTATTTATTGTGTTTATGTTTTGTGACCAATTTCGTTTGTTTATGTTTTTTATTGTGTTTCACGTTTGGCTATTTATGGTCTAGATATATACTAGATATATACGAAAAAACAGAGAAAATATTAAAAGAAAATAAAAATACAATCATAGTTACTACAGCTGACAAAGGGAATAAGACAGTGGTTATTTATAAGGACGAATATAAAAATAAAATGAAGGAACTACTAGAGGACAAATCTACTTACAAAATTATCAGAAAAGATCCTACACCACAACTGCAAAGAACAAATAACAATATAATAACAGAACTTCTGAAAGGGAACCATATTACTAAGTTGGAAAAAATTAGAATGACATCTCATGCAGCTATGGCACCGGAACTTTATGGTTTACCAAAAATACATAAAGAAAACATACCACTAAGGCCAATTTCATCATCTCAGAAAGTGCCATGTTATCATCTATCGAAATATGTGGGTACAATATTAAAAAATCTCATTTCTCAAACTTATAACATCAGAAACTCTATGAAACTGAAGGAAAAACTCTGTGATATAACTTTAGACGAGAATGACATCATAGTATCATTTGTCGTGGTATCATTATTTACTAATATACCTACACATTTAGCTATTAAGAACATACTTGACAAATGGGATACCGTTAAGGAGCACACTACTGTTAGTAGACGGCAATTTTTGAAAATACTTCAATTCTGTATAACAGACAACAACTATTTCACATATGATGGACAGTATTATCACCAAACATATGGAATGCCAATGGGTAACCCATTATCACCGACGATAGCAGATATTGTTTTGGACACATTATTAGACGATATTATTAATGAATTGAAAACAAAACACATATACCTAAAATTTATTTGTAAGTATGTAGACGACTTATTTGCGGTTATTAAAAAAGCGGACATGGAAATCGTATTAAAAACTTTAAACTCATACCACAAAAATCTGCAATTCACTATTGAGATAGAAGAAAACAACGAAATACCTTATTTGGATATGAAAATAATTAAATACAATAACAAATTAATAACAGACTGGTATGCAAAGGAAACCGCATCTGGCAGATTAGTAAATTACCATTCCACCCAACCGATGATCATGAAAATAAATACGGCGACGAATCTAATTAATAAAATTCTCAACATCAGTGACAAACGATTCAGAAATAAAAACATCAGTAAAATAAGAAACATAATGACAAAAAACAACTTCCCGATATACATTACGAACAAACTAATAAACAAATGCTTAAATAAAAACGAAACTGGAAACAATAATAATGGAGTAGCAGAAAAAGTTTTTTACAGTGTACCATATGTACCAAAGTTGACGGAAAACAAAACATTAAAACAGATGATAAATGATAAAACAACAATAGTCACACATAGATCAAACAAGACACTAAGACGTCTTTTTACACAGGAAAGAACAAAACTTGACAAATTAGAAACAGACAATGTTGTATACGAAATAACTTGTCAAGGAAATGAAACAGAAATATGCAATAGAGTATACGTGGGAACAACAAAACGAAAACTCGGAACTAGAGTATCAGAACATGAAGCAGACATAAAAAAAGGAAAAGAGACAACAGCTCTAGCACAACATGTGAAAGAAACGGGACATAAAATAGATTTTAAGGGGGTCAAAATATTAGATAGAGAAAAGAGAGCGAATAAAAGATTTACACTAGAAAGCCTACAAATACAGCAACGTATTAAAAAATCGATCATTACAAAAGAAGACAAAGACAACACCAAACTGCAATATTCAATTGCAATAACTTGACAAGTGAAGTTCTGTGATATTAGTTTTAAGTTTGCCTGTGATATTTTATATTAATTTTTATTATTTAAATTATACAATTAATTGTTCGTGCTGTCCAGTTTTATAATTTATTCAATAATGTAACTGAAGATCGTAAGTCAAACATAAAAATTAATATTACAAAAATATGACAAAAAATAATAAAAAATGTAATTTGTTGCCAGAATTTAAAAATAAAAATAAAAATTCTCCTGAAGACGTCGGAAAAAAGCTGACGAAACGTTGAGAAAAAAGATGAAATAAATTGGTTTTATTTGCATCCTAAGAATCAAGAAATCTGACCATAAATAGCCAAACGTGAAACACAATAAAAAACATAAACAATTGGAAATCTTTTAGGATTCGATAGCAAAATTTTAACACCAAACAAAAATACTATTATTCAGATCTCCCAGTTAATATTTTTAAAGTGTGTCAAATAATTTCTTTAATAAAAATTTTATATTTTAGTAAACGTTTTTATTTGAATACAAAAAAAATAATTGATTAATTAATTCAAAACCCAAAATCGAATCCCAAAAAAATTGTTCTCATCCAAAGACATCGTAGAAAAAGCATACTCCTTTTTATTTTTATTTTATTTATACAGTATTAATAAGTAGAGTTAATTTTCTAGGTAATAGTTCCTGGTCTGTCAGCTCGGCCAATCCTGGATCCAAGACGACCTCGGGTTCATAGTCATCATTTATATTAATATCAGGCTCACCACTGCACCACCTTTTGATTTTATCGGAACTATATACAGAGCAAAATTTACGGCTTGTCATCTTCAGACCTAGTATGTCCTCGATTAAATATCTATCATTACCTAGCACCTTGGTAACTGTATACGGACCACGATATTTAGGCTCCAGTTTGCTGAGACGGAGGCTCATTTTCAATAAGAACTAAATCACCTTCATTATACACTGTAGGTCGTGTGTGTTTATTTTCAAAACGCTGTTTCCAGCGTTCTCTTTCCCGTTGGATATTTTGAGCGGCCAACGCACGCTTTTCGTCGATGGTTATTTTACATTCAGATTCCACGTCGTCTTGTATAGCAGCCAGCAAACGATTTTGTATTAAATCAATTGGATTATAGTTAAAAATCAGTTCATTCGGACAAAAACCAGTAGTTCAATTCTTTTGTGAATTAATCGACCACTGTAGCGTAGGTAATGATTTGTCCCAATCCTTCGTTTCTTGAATAGTTGTACGGAGGTAGTTTAAAATACTTTGGTGGACTCGTTCAACCTGGCCGTTAGCTCTGGATGTTCGAACTGCTGTCTTTATGTGTTGAATATTATTAACTTCACAGTATTCCTCAAACATTTTTGACGTGAACCCTGTACCACGGTCAGTTACGATACGTTTTGGCAAGCCAAAATAGCTAGTGAGTTCATTCAAGATTGTTATTAATGGTGCTGACTTGGTATTACGAACAGCTTTTACAATAGCGAACTTTGTAAACGCGTCGGATATAGTTAAAACATGAGTGTATCCACATTTACTCTTTACGAATGGTCCTAAGTGATCAATATGTATGAGACGGAACGGAAGGGGGTCTAGAGCACTGTAATGTAATTCACCTTCACGTTTTCCTCCTTTAACTTTGTTGTAGCAACACTCGGTGCACGCAGAAATATATTCCTGCAAATACTTTCTCATTCGCGGAAACCAAAACGATTTTCCGACTCTTTCAATTGTTTTCTCAAGGCCATAATGACCCACATCGTCATGGCAATATTTGGCAATACTCCACCGTGTTGCTTTAGGTATTACCAGTCTAAACCCATTCTGTGTTTTACGGTAAAGTCGTTGGTTTTGTAAAATAAAGTCTATATTTATCTGACGATACTGATCAGATTTTATATCACCACGTAGAATTTTTATTAAATTTCTCAAATATTCATCGGTTAGTTGCATAGAAAAAATCCAGTCATCACTTCCAACATTTATATTCATAATGAAACCAGCTGGTTCCATACGTGAGCCCGCGCGGTGAACAAACTCGCAATCAAATTCTAGTAGCTTCATCAACCACCTAGCAATCCTTGGTATTAACTCCTTGCTAGCTTTGGTCCTGGTAATAGCTGCGCAATCAGTCACCACGCGAAATGGTGTACCCAATAGGTAAATTCGAAACCTCTCTAATGTTTCGACTACGGCCAATACTTCCAACTCGTAGCTATGGTATTTAGCCTCGGTATCAGAGCAATGTCGACTGAAGTAGAACACTGGATGCCACTTACCATTTCCATTACACTGTAATAGTACACCTGCCAGTCCTAAGCTACTGGCATCGGTATGTACCTCGTGTTCTGCTGTCATATCATAAGCGACCAGTACTGGTTCGTTACAAAGAGTCTTGATTAGTTTATTAAATGATTGTTCTTGTGGTTCATCCCAATGGAAATGTTTCTCTTCACTTTTACGCAGCAAGTTGGTGAGCGGTCTGGCTATAATTGCGTAATTTTCTACAAACTTCCGGAAGAAACCAGTTAGACCAAGGAATCGTCGAACCTCGGTGATATTTTCCGGTGTTTTATAACTACGAATGGCACTTATCTTTTCTTTTCCTGGTGTTATACCATCTATCGAAACGTTGTGACCCAAATATGTGATATGCTCTGCCAAGAAGTTGCAC